>JADKXX010001943.1:0-334291 GCA_017310255.1 Butorides virescens | reverse complement strand
GAACAGCCCCGCCCCCGGGCTTTCCCGCCCCGCCGCGGGGGCTCGGCCCTGGCCCCGCCCCTGGCCCCGCCCCGGCAGCTCCGCGGGGCAGCGGGAGGGGCAGCGCGCGCGGCGCGGCCGTTAAAAGCCTTCCCGCCCTGCCGCGCGGGCAGTCAGCGCGGTCGCCGCGCCGGGGCCGCGGCCGGTCAGCGCGAGGGGGCGGCCGGAGCGCGGGTATCAGCGATGCTGGAGAATGGCTCCCTGAGGAACTGCTGCGACCCGGGCGGGCGAGGCCGCTTCGGCTTGGCGGAGCGGGAGGCGGCGGGTGCCCCGCGGCCCGCCTGGGTGGTGACGGCGCTCTCCAGCGTCCTGATCTTCACCACCGTGGTGGACATCTTGGGCAACCTGCTGGTCATCGTCTCGGTCTTCAAGAACCGCAAGCTCAGGAACTCAGGTAAGGGCTCGAGCCCCGGCAACCCGCCCCGGCGGCAGGTGGTAACGAGCGCCCGCGGCCCCACGGGCACCCTGAGCCCCGCTTCGGTCTGCCCTGAGGAGACCCGCCCGCTTGTGGGGTCCGGGCGGCCCGCCTGCTAGCGGCGGGGGAGCGAAGGGTCCCCCCCCGTGTCCGTGCTTGCCCTGTCCTGCGTGCGGGGACCTCCGAGCGCCCCAGCCCTGCGGCAGCCCGGCCCCGCAGGCTGCCCCTGCGCTCCCCTCCGCCCGCGCCCTGTCCTGCCCGAGCCCTGACGGGGGGAGCGCGGGTCAGCAAGCCGGCTCTTAGCGGGGCATTGTGTAGTCTCTGTGGAGCCACAGTGAGGGGAATCGGTGCCATCCGATTAAAATACCGGAGACCGAGCGCGCCCAACGTGGCCGGAGGAAGAGAGGAGGAACTTTAAAATTCGCCTGAGTACTTCTGAAGATGAGGTGCTGTGCTGTGCGTGCGTGGGAAAGCGGCTCGGCCCGTGCTCCGGGGGCTTCATCGGAGTTCGCAACAGTCTTCCACGAAATTGTCTGTCTTCTTGTCTCCTCACTGAATATCCCTCAACCAGAAAGCAGCAAATAAAGTGGGGTGTTTTTCCTTCAATCGTGTCTGTAGTTTTTTGGTTGTTTTATTTTTTTCGTTGTGTGTGCTAAAATGTGGCTCTGCGTGTTTTATTTGCTGAACGAACTTGCTTTCTCTTCTCTTTGCTGGGCGGGTTACACATGTCTCAAAACTACAAAGCTCCGCAGTTAGCACCAGCTTCCCGGATTTGCTGCCCGGCCAACTTTTTGTCCGCTTCCCGTACGTCCCGCCGCATGGGGGTACTCTTCTTCCCCCCCGCCCCCCCCCCCCCCCCCCGCCGATGCGCAGAGTTGGGCTGCTGCTGGCGTGCCTGCGCTCGGCTGGCCCTTGGGTGTTGGGCGCGGTATAAGGTGCTACCCCCCAAAATAGTGGTGGAGCGGCTGAAACTCTCACGGCACCAAGCAGTTCCTGGCGCTGCTCGCTTCTTCCTTGCGCTCGCAGCGCGGGGCGACAAAACTTTGCTGGGAGCGGCGGGGAGTCGGCTGCGCTGACTGCGCCCGTGGGCTCGGTGTCGCACGGCTCCAGCCTCGCACCGAAGAGGCAGCGGGGTGATTCCTCACCCGGGGGAAGGAGGGAGAGCTGGTGATGTGCTTCTCCCTCGTGGCGTCTGTGTGTTTGTGTTTTGTTCTGTCCTTTTTTTAAATGGGTGTCACTGCCCGAGCGCCATCGCGTTTCACCTGTAGTGACGAGCTCCTGCTAACTGGAAGCAGGCGCTCATTCGCCCTCCTTTTAAATTAAATGGTGCTTAGGAACAGGAGTTTGCAGAGGGATGAGGCTTCCTCCCCCTAGCCGACGCCGGGGGGGGGGGGTCCCACTTACGTGGGGCGGCTGCACACCCGCCCCCCGCGGAGCAGCCCCGAGTTTGGGGACGCCTGGAGGGGCGGGCGGGAGCTGCTCGGGGCGCCGGGCTGTACACGGGCTGGCCCCTCCAGGGAGCCAAGCCGCCGCCCGGAGTCGCAGAGCCGTACGCAGGCCGGTAAAGTCTCAGGCGGTGCCGGAGCCGGAGGCCCCCGTGCAGCGCCGGGCCCCCGGGGCGGGCGGGCGGGCGCTACAGTGGCCGAGCGGAGCGGAGCGGAGCTGGGCGCACGGCGGCGAGGAGGAGACCCCGCGCCCCGCTCCCGCCGGAGCCCCCGTGAGTCCCCCTCGGCGCCGGGGGAAGGCGCGTTTCGGGGGGGATTCGCGCCTGGGCTGCGGGGAGGCGAGCGCCTAGGGAACGGGCTCTCGCTGGGGAGCGCGGCCGGCCCGAGGCACCGAACCCCGGCCGAGGAGCGGGGGGAAGAGCGGGGCTCTCTTCTGAACCGTTTCATTCCTACAAACGGCGGCAGAGGGGGGGCGGGGGTGTTGGACTGCAAGAGAGTGGTGCCTGGAAGAGTAAGTTTCAAGATGCTGATCAAAGTGCTCTCTGGCGTCCTAAGACTGTTGACGACTGTTGAAATAAGACGCGGTCTTCTTATCTAATTCAAATACCGGCTAATTGATCTCCTTCTAGGATCATCCTTAATGTGATGTCACTGACTCTGTCACAAGGATCTCTTCATCTTTGATTAGTACCATGAAGAATAGCAGGGAGTCCCTTCTGCATGATCTTCATAAAGTTAAATGCTTTTTAAATTGCCAGTTTTTAGTTTTCCATCAGGGAGAGATGGCTCTTGGGGATGAAGTTGAAAGAGGATAGTTTGGTAAATGTCCACAGAGGTATTTTCAAAGAAAAATTATTAAGGAGGGAGCAGAGTGGAAGAGGACTGCAAATGATGTGGGGTGGAATGATGGAGGGAATGGGGAAGTGGTGGAGAGCTAAGGCAGTGCTTAGGAACCTTTAGCCTCCAACAAGGAAATAAGATGGACAAGCAGGTGGACTTACTGGTTTCCTTTCTGAGCAAACCAGAAACAACGTGTTCATACTTGCAAGGGGAGCGAATGTGGTAGAAAGTGAAATGGTGAGGAAAAATGGCATGAAAGGAGATGGACTTGTAATAAGGGATGTCAGAGAGAGGCAAGATGAAGGTAGTGGAGTGGTTGTGACAAGAGACAGAGAGTCCCAATGACTGAAGGAAAACAGAAAGAGCTATAGCACCATGAACACTCAGTTCTCTTTGAAGAAGCTAATGAGAGACTTTCTTGGATAGGGATGAGAGTTTGGGACTTCAAATGAGCCACAGGTGTATGAGGAATAAATTAAGCAGCTCTGCCCACTTCTCCAGTACAAATAGTAATCTTCCCTTCAGGAAGTGAAGCAGGCCTTCAGCATATTTCCGGGATTTATCAACACTATTCTGTCCTAGGCTTTACAGAGAAATCTGATAATTGCAAACAACATAATTATGCATCACTGTCCCCAAAATTAAAGCATTATCAGAAGCAAATCTATTTTAATGCTATTATATGATATGAGGCACAAGAATGGAGTGAAAAAAAATGACCCATTAGCCTTTTTGTTGGTAAGTATTATGCTCAGCAAGAGAGAAATGGAGAATGGGTGAGATTGGTGCTCTGAGAGATTGCTCATTCACTCCTTAAACAGTGCGAATTTTGCCAGCCTTACAACAGAAAGATTGTTTCATAGCATACAGAAGCCTCTTTCCCATGTTTAAAATTGTTTTTGGAGGGGGAGGGGAAAATTTGTGAAGGCTCTTCCAAGTAATGCATAATTGGTATGAATCAACATGCTTGTCTTCTTACATAACTGCACTCAGTCTTTCTGTGAGAGGCTGAGCTACTTCTGATCTTTAAAAGTGATTAAATTTACAGAAATTAATGCTTTTGCCATTTCTAATTTGGGAGGGGAGTAGCTTTGTCTAACATGTTACACAATTAAATAAAACTTTGAGTATGGGAATAATAAAATGAATTAGTCTGTCTTTCTATTTGAAATGTCAAATGTGTTCTGAATTTCCAAAAGCGACTATCGATTTTGCATGTCTTCAATTAAGCATGCCCAGTTGAGGGCAGCTTTTAAAATGCCAAAGTTTTGAAGTGCTAAAGTTTACATGTGCTCAACAACCACTGCTGGATGGCCAAGTATCCTGAAGGTGCATCAAGCCAATCAAAACCACTAGATGCTTTTAAGAATTTCAGGACACATTTGTATAGCCATAGCTATAACCATAGCATTATGAGCTCAGTAAAAACCCAATAGGAAGCACTTCAGGAGGTGGGAACTGGCAAGGCATCTCCCGAAGGAGGGAGATAAAGCAAACCATTTGTGTTTCACAGGCCTTAAAGCCAGCATAAAATCAACAAGAGGTGAGAATTAGGCACATTAACTCAATATAATTTCAAAGAGGAGTGAGGACTTGGGACCCTTTGACATTTGGCAGAAGGCCCCTTGGTGCACTGCCAAAGAATACATTAGCAGAAAGTGATATTTTTAGTGCATTGTGTCAACCCTCTTCACTCTCTCCACTATTTTCCTTTCTATATATAACAGCTAGCACAGCACTATGAGACCCTGATTTCCATTTGAATGGCAAGGTGCTGTTGCAACACAAATTAAATCAAAATTCATGTTTCTTTTACCTGTAAGAACATGGGTGTATTTGCATGTTTAGTTCTCTGTAGTGTGTGTGTGGTTGTAGAGATGGACAATACTTCTCATATGTACATCCATACAAAATTAAACTTTCCTGCACATAGAATTGTAATTTTGGTACTTGCCTGTCTACTAAATAAAAAAGTTCAGCAATATAACCAAGTCTTGTACTCTTTTTTCCATGCTGTTTCCTTTCATAACCTTTGTATCTCTGCAATGTAGCTGAGGGTATGGTTTCTCCATTTTTATATGGGTTTTTTTTGGTTATTCTTCATAACTTTGACCACACCAGTTCTCTTTCTCTCCTTTATTCCTCCCCTATTACTCCTGTCCACTGGGATAGAGGACAATTTTCTCCTGAGGTGAAATTAATCTCTTAGAAGACTACAGTGGACATAACCTGTTTCTGATCTTATTCCCTTGGGCTCCCTTTATAATCAATGAAGAGAAATAAGCATTTTTAGGGCATAGTTAATGTAACTTATTTTTGACATCTACATTAGAATGACATGATTCAGCCCATAAAAGTGTTTTATTTCTCTTCACTAAAACCAAAGAGAATCAAGAGGGACTATCTCAGTGTAGTCACCTAAATGTAAGTGAGAAGAAATCAACATATGAATTCAGTCATCACGTAATACTTCTTCTAGTAACTTGTCAAGTTCTATTTTTTAATTTGCACATTTTCCTCCTCCTCACTGCCAGTCCTCCAGGAGATCATATTGATCCAAATAAGGCTGACATAAAAAAAAATAAATTAAAAAATCAGTATGCTTCCTGGGTCCTGAAAGTGCTTGGCAAAATTGTCTTTTAATAACAGCAGTGATGCTGACGAGAACATATTCTGATGAGAAGAATGTGAGATCCCATTCTTTATGGTTCCAGCTAGGCCCATGTTTAGCAGAACTTTTGTACTCCTGACTTCTTGAACCCTGGATCCGCGGACTTCTTAGTTGTGCAACTGTGTGTGTGTTTGGCCTTCACATTCTCTCACATTCAGGATCTCTAGCCTTGAAGCTGCCCGATACTAAGAAATTCATTCACTTAAAATAAAGCTCTTCTACCTCTTTGTAATAATACTATGGTTCAAACATTTTTTTTTTTAATTTTAACTTTGTGCTTATTAGTTGCTAATTACAGTGGATATTTTTGTTTGTAAAACTGTAATTGTCATTTAACTTGGATGGCTCATTTCTCTACCCGGTGAGAACTCTTGTGCCATATTAGTGGAAAACAAACACAATAAAGATCTCAGCCTTTGTTTTTCCATGGTAAACAAGCCAAATGCTTTTAGTTTCTTCTAATTAACGAGGCTCTTCATTTCCCTGATTATTTTAGGCCTTTCAGTTCACCTATCCCAGCTGAATTAATCTTTCTTGAACAGGAGAAAACTGAACTGTTCACAGTAATGCAGGTGAAGTACCACCAATACTACCAAGCAAATATTATTAACATTCTATTCTGTTACGTCCTTACCCATAACGGACCTGATACGCCTCGGAGCCACATTTCCCTTTTATGTGATAGCGTCATATAGATGACTCTTCTTGGTGCAGTCACTTGCTAATGCAGCTCTTCTGTCTTTTCTTCTGTCTTTTCAGTCCACGCAATTATTATTCCTTCAGTACCTGACCTCATACCTCATACTTTTATACTCTATCCACTTTCCGCTCTTCTCATCCTCAAAGAAAAAAAGATCTTGACGTTTCCCTGTGTCAATGTGGGCTCTCGACTTTTTATTATCACAAAATTTCATTAGTTCTCTTTGTGTTCTGTGGCATAATACTTCTGAATCAGATGAAATTAGTTCAATGTAGGTTATCTCCCTCTGGTCCAACAGTTTTCTTTCATCGCCATCCAGGCAGTGGTAGCAACAGACTGTGTGTGGTACCCCAGCATATGTGCTTCCAAGGCTAGATCAGTTTAGAGCAACCTCCCAGGTACAGAAAGTCCAAGTCCAGCTTTTATTAAATAAAGATGATCAGATTAGTTGGTACAGCCACTTTGTATAAGCTCACATTGAATTTTATTCCATTTGTCTTTACCTGCACCTTTAATTTTCCTTTCCTTCCAAATTTGGTTCTGCAGCCTTGCCTAAAAGTAGGATGAGATTGAGAAGCCCAAAGATTTCTTGATTCATTCTTCCTTTGCAGTTGGTCCACAAGTGCCATGTTAGCACATACTCTGTGGTAAACAAATGGATCTTCCTGGGATGGCAAACGCTGTTTTAGTTTTCTCATTACTCCCTGACTAACTGTTTTTCTGGCTTAATTGCTAGGACCATTCCTGCAAAAAGAAACAGCAGTTGTGCCAGCACCATAGCAAGGGTGGAGGAAATGTGCTCTAAGGTGTGGGAGCACCACAGGTGTAGGCAAGTCATGGCAAAACTGCTCTTCAGGATGCTTGTGGGAGCCAACCTCTGTGCCACAGCCTGAGAGAAATTAGCACTCCCCTACTGGCAGTGAGGACCAGAGAAAAAATTCAGCCCCTTTTTACAGCTCCCACACGTGGCACTCTGTCCTTTCAGAATTTATTACACCATCTCTGAGATTACAGATGTTACAAAAATCCTGCTATCAAGTGTATTTGATCTCTCTGACATTTTTGCTTTATTGTAGATATGTTACTTCCTCACCTGTGAGCCTGTCTTGCCCCCAAGCCCACCCTTATTGTCCTTATAAAAAACTGTAGCAAAATCTTTCTTTCAGACCATCAGCTGTTTTAAGTTGATTTCCAGATTCCCTTTCCCCCAGTAACTCCTCTTTCCTTTTTCCTTTTGCTAATATGGTGAAAGAGCATTTTATTCCTTTTAGAAGTCTTTACAAAGCTGATTAAGTTTAGGGGTTTGCCAGTTCAAATTTTATCCATTTTTGGTTTCCTTAGCAGTTTTCTTTGGTGGACATAACTTTTCCTGTTCTTTCTAGCCTCATTTCTTGCTGCTGGTATCCTTGCTGACACAACTTTTCCTCCAGCTAGATTTGGAACTTTTTCTTTTTTTTTTCCCCCCTCTTTTGGATGCAAGTTCCAGAGAATATTTTTGTATCTTTAATACTAAGAAATGCCAAGCTTCCTCCATACTCAAGTCCCTAAGCTCCTCAGTACAGCTGACTTCACTTTCTTAATTAGCTTTTATTTATCAAAATGTGCAAGATCCCTTCTTAGTTATGTCTGTTTTGTTTACTCTTCCATTTATTTTAAATAAAATAATCTCATCTGCTTTCAATACAACCTTATTTTCTATGACAGATTCTTCAGGGATGTCTTTGTTCTTTATCGAAACAAAGGCCAGGGTACATTGGCAAATACACTCTCTATTGAAGAAAAAAGGTGTATGTCCAGAACTCAACAGCCTTTAGTGTGTTTATTACCTCCCTTACATATGAGGAGCTGCAGTGTCCCATTGTTAAATTCTTTCCAGTAGTATTTCCCTACTAAAACAGAGGTGATTTCATCCTACTGCAGGTTTCTGTGTCCTTCCCTGCCCATTGTCTTTACAGATCTTCCTCAATGTAATTTTGGCTTTTGCAAAATTCTCTTTTTTTTTCCTTTTTTTCTTTTATAAAGACTATACACCTTTCAATTAATATTTCTCTTTGCTGATCATTAGTGCAATTCCATTCTAGCAGAATTATTTCCATAAGTTTTATTTTAATTTCTCACTAGTTTTGGATCCTCTATTTTGTTGCATACATTTCTGACGTTCTTTTACTGACTCTAGGGCTTTTCTTATTCCCACTCCAGTTCAACTCCTCAGTCTTTGAGCTCCTATTTTCTATATTTGTTGCCACCACCTTTCTGAAGCCAAAATTCCTCCTGCCCTGGGTGTTAAATGAAGAAACTATATGATTCCTTCTCAGGCTTTCTTCCCATCTCTCAATTTCAAGTTCTTTTTATTCATTCTGCCAGCTTTGATTGCAAGCTGGTATCCCATATGCTTAGGTGAAGTCTATCTATGTAGATATGAAACCTCTTCTCAGAGAATACCTACAAATGATCAATACTCCAAGTCTTTCTACATCACTTCTAGAGTTATTCAGTCATGTGCCCATGACCCATCTCATACTTCTAATTACACTTCTATTCTCTTCTTGGAGAGGAAACAGAATAAGTTGGGCGCCAATTCCATCCTCTTTTCAATGAGACTTGGTTCAAAACAGTAACCAGCTGAAAAAAAAAATCTTCAAAGTTACTTATAAAGTAATAACTTTAAATTTTGTTAACCTGTAAATTATTCCAAAAGTAGAAGAGCAAAGTGAAAAGCCAGTATTGTTCATTTGCAAATTAGGAAAATGGCTTTAACAAAGGAGTATCCTTCAGTGAAAGGAAGTAAACCTTGCAAGTAAATTTGGGAAAAGTGACAATCAGAGATCTAAGAATGTTCTAGTTGACAAGAAATCCAAAGAATATAGAATTTTAAAATATTTTGGAAATAGAAAGTTTAAAGGAAATTATTGACTGAAAGTGATTAAAGAAGCATTCAGGAATACAGAAACATCATAAAGGAGAAAAATAACTTCTGTATCAGTCTGCATTACGGGGAATCCTGAGGAGATAAACAGTTTCTTCAAAAGCAATAGGAGTCGGCTTTATATGACACTGTATATAAAATAATGGGTAGCCTTAGATGATATGGACTAGAATCATCTTTTTTTATCATCTAGAGAATCATGACACAACACTAAGGTCAGGTTCAGTATAATCTGGTAATGGAGAATACTAAAATGGAAGTCACTTTCTCAAACTCTAAGCAAACTGTGGAAATCATGAATTTGGTAAATTTAAAGAACTACTGGCTATTCTGTGAATAGTTTTAGTGTTCGAAGTCATAATGGCTAATGTTACCGAAAATTGGAGAAAGTATGGAATGGCAGGTATAAACCAAATTCTAGCAACTAAGGATTAGGGTAAAATTGTAATCTGAGGCAGGTTATTCTACAGATGTAGAGTACTTTGTATCCTCCTTTGAAGCACCTGGCAATACCTTTTTGGATGATAGCTCTAAATTATAATTTTCTTTTTTCCTGTAGAGGAAGTGATTGATTTATTGATAAGCGAATAGGAAGTATATTGCCAAGATCAGCTCCAAGATGCTATTTTAGAATAAAATAGAATAGTTCTATTCCACTTGATGAATGGAGCTATTGGTGTGCTTATCTTTAGAGAAAATAGAAAGACAAAGATTTAGTTGAACTGGAGAAATACAAGGGTTTTCTTGAACATGCAACAGAAGAATCTAAGGGTATATTTACATTATGTATTTCATTTGGCGCAAGTCCACTTTACCCATGTTCTGAACAAAAGGAAAACCAAAGGGTGGTGTTAGTATAATGCTTTGCCTGCAACACCATACCCCAGCTCTCCATAGGTCCACGTCTAACACAGTCACACAGGTGGGTTTTTTTTCAACTCAGAGTATGAATATGTTTCATCTCCCTGAAATAACCAATGCAAACATAACCCTCAGAGACAGGTAATTCAAAGGACCTCTTGGCAGCTGTAGAATGGCAATTCCAATGTGTCTTAGCAGCACTCCCTTTGCTGCCAGCTATCTCCTGGATTCTGGAATGGCGTTTTCTTTGCAAGACTCACCAACTGCATGAGGCATGACCTCTCTGCAGTAAAGCTCGGATGGACCAGCAGAAGCAATTCAGGGCTTCATGGTGCTCTTCAACACAATCAGCCAAAGAGCTAAGAGACAAAATCTACTCACAGAGAGCCAGGATAGCTCATTTTAACAGACTAATTTTTTCAACTATTCTTAGCAGATATAAATTAACCAGGTGACTTGAGCCATTCTGTTGAGGATGTTAGAGGAGACTACATTCATCTCATTAAATCAATGATAACCTGTTCTCTGCCTCTAAATTTTACTCCTACTCCATTCAGACCTATTCTGTGTACCAGTATCTTCAGATATGCTCCAGATTTTAGCTTATGTTATCCTTTACAAGCACATCTTGGTACCTTGATGTAGACTGTCAAGTACATTGCCTTGCTCTCAAGAATACATATGAAAACAGCTATGTTATCCTGAGCTGATAAAATAAAACACATATTTTCCTTTGCAGAAAGGTAGAAATGCTACGGTAATTTTCATCTTCCTAAAAATCAGTCTGAGAGGTTGTTGTGGTTTAACTTGGCAGGCTGCTAAACACCACAAAGCTGCTTGCTCACTACCCACCCCATAGCGGGATGGGGGAGAGAACTGGGGGGAAAAAAAAGTAAAAATTGTGGATTAAGATAAAGACAGTTTAGTAGGACATTAAAGAAAGGGAAAATAATAATAATGATGATAAATGAATACGCAAAATGCAATTGCTCATCACCCGCTAACCAATGCCCAGCCAGTTACTGAGCAGCGGTCACCACCCCCCAGCTGACTCCCCCCAGTTTATGTACTGGGCATGATGTCATATGGTATGGAGCATCCCTTTGGGCAGTCATCCTGGCTGTGCCCCGTCCCAGCTTCTCACTGGCAGGGCTTAAGAAGCTGAAAAGTACTTGACTGGCACTGCTTAACAACTAAAACATCAGTGTGTTATCAGCATTCTTCTCATATTAGATCCAAAACACAGCACTATGCCAGCTACTAGAAAGAAAACTAACTCTATCCCAGATGAAACAAGGGCAATATCCACCCTTTATTCTATACCATCTACAGCATGCTCAGGTCTTACCCATTCCAATACATACCAATTAATCACCGCCATCTTTCCTATCTTTTGATATATACACATAGATATAATTCCCTTACTCTATGTCCCTTTAACATTGGAAGTAAAATCACCCATTCTACTCTGTCTGGGGAACTGCTTGCTGGAAACTGGAGCAGCAATTTTCCTGGAAGAACACACTTTTGTGACTGTTTTTCTCACAACTTGTGTACCTGTACCTCTAGGATTGAGGTAGATTTTCCATCCCACTTCCTCATGTCCTTTCCGTGGTCACACATGTAAAACCACAGGGTGGCCCCTGGTGTGTAGCTTCTATGTATCCTCTCTTTTGAGTAGAAGTACCCTTAGTCCTAATAGCAGAGATACTGGTCCATATGGGTGGGGAGTAGGACGTATCCTCTTTGAGTTGCTGGACCTCCCAGGACATTTTTTCCACAGCTGAGATGCAGGCCCATAGGGAGGAAGAGAGACTTTCTTCGTACTGCTGGAGTTGGCCCACCAATTCATCCACCATGTGTTCCTCTCCATCTTTCCAGGTCATCACTGCCAATGAGTGTGCATGCAACGATGGTGCACTCTGTACAAACTTCTGCCGCATGGGTTATGTGCACCTGACTTCATCTGGATCTTTGGATAACTCCTCATTGTTCAGGTCACCATAAATCACCTCCAGCATGGCTAACTTCCTCAGGTACTGGATACCTCTCTCCATGGTGGTCCACTTGCCTGGGTGACAGATAACATCTTCCTTGAAGGGATACCTTTCCTTCATGCCTGACAGGAGTTGCCTCCAGAGGCTGAGGGCTTGTGCCCCATTTCTAATTGCTTTGTCAATGCCCCCTCCCCTAGAAAGGGATCCCAGCTGCTTGGCTTCCATACCTTCTAGTTCCAGGCTACTGGCCCCACTATCCCAGCGTCGGAGCAGTCAGGTGACAATGTGCTCACCTGGACGACAGCTGAAATCTTTTCACATATGTTGCAGCTCACTCAGGGATAGGGATCGGGTGGTTACCACCTCATTTATGGGTTCAGCCTCTTCCTCCTGTTGTTGTTGTGGCCCTGGTTCATCTTCATCCCTTACTAAAGGAGCTGATTTTCTTGTGTATGGGGTTAACTGATACTGACATGGGTTGGTTCTCTGGCTCTATCCCAGCCAAAACCAGGACAGTGGTTGTTCTGGTTTTTAAACTCCCACCTTGATATGGGCATGAAACAGATTTCCTGACAGAAAAAGCTAACTGAAATATGTCTAAAGTACTGTGGGTGGAACCCCATTGTCCTCTTTAACAACAGCAGCTGCTTTGGAATCTTCTGGTTTACTTTTGGTCTCAGTACTGCTAAGGACTGGGCTATATCACAGAGCCAACGTTTTCCTGACATTTCAGCTGCATATGGGATAGTCATGTCTTGACATGACAACAGGTAACAACAGCCTAAACACATTCATCAAATGACTAGGATCTTGATTGCTGGGATTCTTTTACAATTATTTATTAATTATAGAGATATTTGATTGCACTTTAATAAATGCAGCTTAAATTATGTCTGAAGAAAAAACATAACCTTTCTCACAAAGTTACTGAATTTTTTTCAGCTGCTTTTTATGGACTTGGCTCATTTTTAATGTTTAAATAACTGTATGAAGATTATAATGATACTGCATGACACTTCCACAAACATTGTCATCTTTCTGCTATAGAACAACATCTGTTCATCTGTTGATTTAGATTAGATTGCCATATTTGCACAATGAGGACAACAATAGTTGTCAGAAAATACCACTTACAGCCACTGGAGCTAGCAGTCTGACTAGCAGGAAAAATATCTGTTTAATACATCAGCCTTGTAAATATAATTATGTTAACTAATTACAAGTTCAGAGCTAGCATCAAATTGTAAAATATATCGCTGCAAAAAAGACAGGGATCTATAAATGACATCCTTATGTCTCTAAGATTTGCTCAAATCCTGCCTGTAATTCTCAGTGTCCTCTCATACTAAAGCCAGTGCAATTTTTTTCCAATTACCTCAGTATATACACAGCATTTCATTTGAGTTCAAACAGGGAAAAGGACCTTATGTCAGATGGCTATCACCTATGAATACGTATAATCTAATCAGTCTAGGTATTTTTATTTCCTACTTTTCATTCAAGTAAAAATAATCTACTTACTGAATATTATCTGCATAGTTGTAAAAAAAAAAAGTGTCTATTCAAGCTACTCATGCCGTGCAGATCCTGCCCACAGTGAAGTTCATCAGCATTGTAGTCTTTAGGGCTTTTTAAAGATGTTCTTAGAAGTAGACAGCTCTATTCAGCTTCTCTTCTGACAAGTAAAAGGATGTTATATTAAAACATGCTTCACTTCAAGACAAGTAAAGACATGCAGGTGGCGTAGTCACTATGTGCCAACTGGGAGCTATCCCATCCCTCCTTTCTGTGAAATACAACTTATGGTACTTAAGACTCTTGGGAATATGTATTCAAGAGACTGAGCATTCCAGCAAACTCATTTGAAATCAAGCATTACTCACTGGAATGCACTGGGTTTAATCTTTGGATTGCTGCAAAGGAAAAGTTTCACACAACACCTTAGCTGGAATTCCCATCTTCATTCAGACAAACCTTCTGGTCTGCAAACTCAAGACAGCATGCAACTTTAGCACACCTTTATACTTTCTTCCAAAACAGAGTGCCATCCTTTTTAGCCTCTCAGGTAAAAATTAATTCCTCTATTTTCCTATAAGCGCCTCAGCAAACCCCTTCTGATGTAGTAAACTTACACAGTAACTGCTACTGCACTGCTCTGAAGTGAAGCCACTCATTGCTGAGGGCATTTTTAGCCTCATTCATTGAGGCTGTTAACAATTCTGAGTTCAGGCTTAAGGAATGCATCCTTCACGTATCCAAGAGCTGCTAAGAATGGTGGGTGTTACACACTGTGCTGAATACAGAGATGATAGGCAGAAAGAGTCAGTATGCCATTACTTCTACATAAGCATGAAATTAAAATAACAGATATCCCAAAGTGTTCACAAACCAAGGAACTTATTGGGCATCAAGCTGTTCAGTAGCAGACCCCACTTCACACCTATGTGCAAAATTGCTTAATTCCATTATCTACACTTAGAATTCATAGAAGGGAGATGTGAATTGCTTTACACAAGGAATACTTATGTATATTTTGAAGCAGAGATGACCTTTCCTGAAGCTTTCCTACAGGCACCAGCTAGCTACACTATTAAAGTGTAGCTAACTACCTGATAAAACTGGTAACTTCACTGGTAATTGCACTAAAACAGGTAAATAACCAGGTAACTAACCAGGTAAATAACTGGTAACTACACTAAACCAGCTAACTATACTATTCAAATCTCCACCAAAGCTGATCATGCACTCTGTTCTGAGTAAAATGCTATGCTCTTTCAGATCCCCTGTGCCTCATTCATGAAATATAAATAAAAATAATCTGCAAAGTACTTTGGAAAACCTAAGAGATGCAGCTACGTATTCCTTCTTTTACACCCAAACACTGCCAGTACCACTGAGGCCAAAATAAAGTTGTTTGAAGCATTGAAATTCCTTCCACAACACTTCCAGAAATTTCATGTACAATTTATTTCCAAAACAGGATTACAGGTCTGTGGGTAGCCTCAGCCTGTTAGAATATGTGACATGTTTCCAATTAGTGTCTCATTCTTGGCTATTGCTTTTTAGATTAATTGCATCATAACCTAAGCAAAGTTTGACTTAATTAGTAGTTGGAAGACAAGCAGTCAATAAAATTGCAGGATGCTCTAAGAAGCATTTCTGCATATGATTCATTAATAAGGTAATGAATAATTGATGGGGTAACTAAACCTGGAAACCATTTCCAAAATCATGAAGGATAAGAAGGTGATTGGTAGCAATCAGCATGGATTTACAAATGGAAAACCATGCTTAACCAACCTGATAGCCTTCTACAATGACATGATGAGCTTGGTGGATGAGGGGACAGCACTGAATGTTGTACACCTTGACTTTAGTAAAGCTTTTGACACTCTCTCCCATAGCATCCTCATAGACTAGCTGACAAAGTAGGGGTTAGATAAGTCGACAGTGAGGTGGATTGAAAACTGGTTGAATGACTGGGCCCAGAGGGTTGTGACCCATGGCACAAAGCCCAGTAGGAGGGCAAGCCACTAGCGGTGTGCCTCAGGGGTCAGTACTGGGAACAATACTGTTTAACTTCTTCATTAATGACCTGGATGATGCAACAGAGTGTACCCTCAGCAAGTTCACAGACTATACAAGACTGAGAGGAGTGACTAATATGCTGGAAGGTCATGCTGCCATTCAGAGGGATGGGGACAGGCTGGAGAAATGGGCTGACAGGAACTTCATGAAGTTCAACAAAGTGTGAAGTCCTGTACCTGGAGAGGAACAACCCCATGCACCAGTATATGCTGGGGCCACACAGCTGAAAAGCAGCTTGGGAGAAAAGGACCTGTCCTTGTGGACAACAAGCTGATCATGAGCTAGCAATGCACCCTTGCAGCAAAGAAGGCTAACAGCCTCCTGGGCTGCATCAGAGTGTTTCCAGCAAGCCGAGGAAGGTGATCCTTCCTGTCAACACTGACAAAGCCATACCTGGAGTGCTGTGTCCAGTTCTGGGCTCCCCAGTGCAAGAAAGATATAGGCTTACTGGACTGAAGTCCATTACAGAGCCAATAAGGTGATTAGGGGCTTGGAGCTTCTCATATATGAGGAGAAGCTGAGAGAGCTGTGACAGTTCAGCTTGGAGAAGAGAAAGCTCAGGGGGATCTTCTCAATTTGTATATATATATATACCTGGTGGGAGGGAGTGAGGAAGAGGCAGCCAGGCTCTTCTCAGTAGGGCCACTAAGAAGACAAGAGGTAACGGGTACAAATTAAAACCATTCCATCAGAACACAACAAAATTTTTTCACTGTGTGGGTGGTTAAACACCAGAACAGGTTGCCCAGAGAGGTTGTGGAGTCTGGAGATGTTTAAAACCCAACTGGACACAGTCCTGGGCAACCTGCTCTCACTGACCCTGGTTGAGCAGGAAGGGTTGGACTAGATGATCTCAAGAGGTCCCTTCCAACCTAAAAGAGTCTGTGACATGGTGATTCTGTAAGCCTCCAGCATGACAACATAATTGACTCTGAAAAACTTGTATTTTAACCTAAGCACTGGTTGAAAGATTTTCATTTGACATAATTGGCAGAACTCTATTAACAGCACTGGCTTACCGATGTATAGGTAGGCTTTGACTCATGCTGACTTCTGAGATCCCTGATTTCTGAATACCTTGCTTTTTTTTTCCAGTGCACATATGTTTAAAGGTGTTAAATTTCCTGTGTCTTCAATGTGGTCTTTTATTGCTTACTGCCACTATTTTTCCATTCCTTTATTGCTCCAGTTTGGAAAAGACCAAACAGGAAAAGAAAGTGAAGGTGGAAATATGTTTGCAGCAGTACTAGTGCCTTTGGTTGCATGTCATCTGTTAAGCAAAGGATAGCCTTTTGATAAGTAATAGGAAGATAACAGTTTGTGTTGGCAGAACTCTGTATTTGCAATGTACAGTGGTACTGAAAGCAGCTGGGAGGTAAAATTCCGTGAATGTTCTGCATCAGTAGGTCCAAATCTTAACTGAAACGTAAAAATAATTTTTCAAAAGAGAAAAAAAAGCAGCATACCTTCTCACACTTTTAATTACATCCACACAGTCACCTTACAGAAAATGCTATATATAAAGAACTTTCTGTTAAATAGAAAGGCCTACTTCTTAGATAATGCAACAATTATTTGATTAATAGGTGGCTGGTATCCTCATATGCCTTTGTCTTGTTACGTTAGAGGTCATGATAGAAAGAAAATTTAAAATTCAGAGTCCCCTGGCAAAAGTCAGGTAGTACACTGGCATATTCCAGGTTATTTACTGGCATAAAATATAGTGGTAGAAAGTGACTGTGGAAATATAGAGCAGTTCTACTCAAGGACATAAAGCCTATCTGTGAGACCTCGTAAGTGACTGAAAAATAATTGCATTTAGATTCAAAGGTGGGGTTCGAGCCCATGGACAACAGATTGTTTTCTGAATCAGTTTTCATGTTAAGCAAGATATTCTTTTCTTTTTTTATACTTTATGTTGCAGTCGCTAGAAGCAAAATGTATAAAATGTTAATCAGATGTTGAAGCAGGTCTTGTAAAAAGATGGTTTAACTATAGTGATTTGCCTAGAAAAAAAATGAACTACTGATAAGAGGGTTGAAATAGTTTAAAATATTTTACCTTTGATGATGGTCCCAGGTATGAAAAATTAACTAGACAATCCAGCCTAATTTCAGCACTGGACATCTGTTGCTTCAAAGTTGAGCAAAAATTAACTGATTTGATATCCTATAATTTTTATACCTTTAGTCTCAAAACAATATAATCGTCTTCAGTCACTCTTATGAAACACCTGGTAGGTTAGGACCATAAAGGTTATAAAACTTGCTAGAATAGATAGTTGCAGTTTATGGTACTCAAAGATCATCAAAGTAGCATGTGGAAAAGGATTCTGCAACCTGGGTAAACTGAAACGAGTATTTGAGTATCTAGATAAGGAGGGAAATTCTGGCCTTGCTAAAGCCAGTGGGAATTGGCTCTCAAAGATATTTTTGCTCTGATCTGGTGCCTCTTCCCTCTTTCTGTGCAGCCCTCACCACGCTCCACCTTCTGCCCCCCAGGCCTGTAAACGTATGTTGGTCCCGATTCTCTGTTTGGCTCAGACAGCAACTGTTCAGATTCTGCTGCCACAAGGAATCTGAAGACACAAGCATAAGATGACACGAGGACGGAACCAGTCTCTTCTCAGTGGTGCCCAGTGACAGGACTAGGGGCAATGGGTACAAACTGAAGCAGAAGAGGTTTCAGTTGAATATGAGGAAAAAGTTCTTTACTCTGAGGGTGACGGAGCACTGGAACAGGCTGCCCAGGGGGGTTGTGGAGTCTCCTTCTCTGGAGATATTCAAAGCCCGCCTGGATGAAGAACTGTGTAACATGCTCTAGGTGACCCTGCTTTAGCAGGGGGGTTGGACTGGATGATCTCCCAAGGTCACTTCCAACCCTTGCAATTCTGGGATTCTGTGATAAACAAAACAAAGCCCCACCTATTCTAATCTGCACTGGGACCCCTTCTTCTGACCAAGCAACTCAAGCTCACTGTTTATGACACCATCTTTTCTCTACCTACATAGTAGCAGGTACAATCTTAGATACCCTTTGCTATTTAGTAGATCAAGTAGAGCCCTCATCTAGTACAAAATCAATAGCATCTTCTACCCTATTCCCTAGTGAAAACAGTAAATAACCTGTAGACCCATTACTTACTAGAACAGGTCACCCAGAGAGGCTGTTGAGTCTCCATGGCTGGAGATAGTCAAAACCTGACTGGACATGGCCTTGAACAACCTGCTATAGTTGACCCCTCTTCAAACAGGAGGCTTGGACTAGGTGATCTCCAGAGATCCATTCCAACATGAAAGATTCTGTGGTTATACGTCTATGCCTATCACCATTCATTTAACTATCTCACCAATATCATGACTGACAGGCCCAGCCAGAACAGAGTTGTTGTCTAGTCATTTTCCAAGGCTTTTACAGGCTTTCAGAAAAGACCTTAATTCAGGAAATTATCATTACACACTTCGTATTGAGTTGAAACACAAACCAGACAATGCTTTAGAAGAGAATACACCATCACTTTCTGTAAAAGCATTTTATTTACTCATCTGTTTACATGCTGTTTACAAACCTATGAGTATCATTATGAGATGAATCATATCAGTGTACTTTGCTTTAAGACCTTGTTTCCAAAAGAAGCAGATGGCACAGACTGACAACAGATTCCGAAGACATTCATCTCCCTATGCATGTACAGTGATGAGGCCTTCCAAAAGCTCAGAACAAAAAGGGTAAGACTTTTCCTCACTGAAAGGTTATAATGGCCATTTTCATCAATGTCATCTATTTTCTTCCTTGGCAAAATAGAAAACAAGAGAAGAGAAAAAAAGATCGCAATGAAGGGAGTCCAGAGAATGGTAGAAGCATTGGCAATTTGTCAACCTAAATGTTCCCCATACTAGATGTTCCCATATCCTATATTTACTGCAGTGTATCAGACCCCATTTTACAGAATATATCTGCTGAATATTTTTAATATGTTCTGTTATATCTTGAACCTTATGTATCAAAATAGAATTATTTTATATTCTGGGGTTAGTTGGGGTTTGTTGTTTTTTTTTTTTTTTTAAATTCAACTAATCTGCTAGTGAATATTAAAAAAAAAAGACCAACAAACCAACCAGCTTAACAACACAAAGCATGTTTTTTTATGTTTGCACAAAATTATTTTCATTCTTCAATTTCCTGCCCTCCTTTCTAAAAGAAGGTGGAAGATAAGTTATTCTAAGGACCTGCACACTGTTTTGTTGCTGTAAGAGAGAAAAAACCCAACATAATTTCCTTTGACACAAATTCAGGCTAAAGACAGTAGCAAAGATGAAGGTAATAGAAGGTAATAGTGAAGGTAATAGAAGATGAGCTAGCCTTTCACACAACATAAATCAATATCTGCCAGGACACAATAAAGTTTTGTCCAGATTTTTTAGCAGTGAGATGTCCTTACTTTGTTTGCTTCCACACTCCAGTCTTTTATAGTTTTATAGTTTTAGGTCTTCTACTTTTTTAAAAAAAATATAGCATCCTACAAAATGCTATATATTTCACTTTTTTTTTCTATGAAATGCAATATAGTGTTGGGAGACTGAAAGAAAAATACGTTATTTACAATAATAGGTTGTCCAACTATTTATAGGATCTGACTAGATTGCACCTGTTGTGTTTTACAGCTTTTCATATTAGCCCCTTTGTCAGCAGTAAATGAGTTTTCATACTTGCAGTTGTTCGTGTAGGTTTCCTATTCTTCCTTGGTTGAAGCAATCAACAGCTGTGATTACTTCAAGTGAAGAAAGTTAAGCTGATGTGTACTGTCAGATACAGGAAACACAACTTCTTTCATGAATTAGTGAAAAAACAGTCTGGTTTTGTTGTTATCCAGTGATTGTGCCCAGCAACCAGAGGTTTTGAAGCTGGGCTGTCAGTGGTGCTCACGGTAGTAAGCACTCAGAGTACATCTCAGCTTCCTTCCCTGCATGAAAAGCAATAGTACACTGGATAGAGACATTCTCTCAGCAACAACAGGGGCCTTTTGCCATCCTAGACTAGATGGCAAGATCCTGAGTTCAGTGCGAGGACAGTGGGATAAGGTCTCTTCATCCCTGAGCATGCTGCAAAATTAAGGTAGCTACACACTCAGAACAAGGTTATTGCCTCCTCAAATATTTTGTCAACAAAACTGGGCTGGTTGTGTAAAGGAGTGGCTGGCAAGGACCTGAATGAGAACGTTGCATCCTATCACTCAGATCCACAACAGGAGAGCCTGAGAAGGAGCAGTGCTTCTGAATGGTGTCACTGAAACCTACTGTCATCATAATAAAGGCACTTGTAATGGTACAGACCAAGGGCATAGCTAGCCTCATGTTCTGTCTTTAATTGTAGGCATAAGCAGACACAAGCAGGCACTCAGGAAAAAAAAAAGAGAACAGAGCAACCCTACATGATATTTCTCCTGTATTCTCTCAACTTGTTCTTCCTTCCAGCTCAGAGGATTTCCTGAACCTAGTCTGTTCTGTCTGTTTAGTAACCTTCAACTGATGTCCCTTTCAAGTACTTTTCCAGCCTTCCCTTGAATACAGGTAAAATTTTGCATCTGCAATATCTGTGGCGGAATCCCACAGCTTTACTACCTATTGCAGCAACTATGCCCTTTTGTTTGCTTTGAATCCCACCAGCTTTGCTTAACAGGCCTAGTTCTTCTATTGGCTCCATTCCTCAGCACCAGTATGCCACTACAGTGACATTTTTGAGCAGTTAACTGGGCAGGCGCTATCATATTTTTTCCAAGGTGTACCTAATAGAGGTGGCATTATCTAATACAGAAGAGCAAGGCTCATGAACCTTGAGCATTCTTCCCAATCTGTGTCTTGGGAGTGTCCCTGCACCTCTCTATCTCAGTTTCCCAATCATGAGAAGAGTTTTTAAAAATTTGTTTCCTGCTTTGAGACAGACTTACAATTTAAGTGATAACCTGTGTGTTCTGGTTCTAGGGTGAAATTCTTGAACATAACCTGGAAAGTGACAAGCAGGCTAACCCCAGAAGAGCAGAAGGGCTGGTTAGTAGGGCACCGACTTGCAACTATGGGAGATGTAGTCCTGAGTCCTTTTCCAAAGAAAGTCTCTTCTACTATGGAAGTGTCCTAACCACTAGGCAATAGGCAATTCTCTAGAAAAGCCTGTCTTGCCTCCTCTGCTTCCCATTTTCTTTCTGAAAACATCTAGTAGCACGAGTATCAGAAGCCCAGAAAAGTATTTATCATGCCACAAACGTACTATCTGATTAGTGATCAGACTTTTTTTCTGGAAGAACCAACCACTTGCTTTCACCATCTGCCCTGCTAAGAGGGTGCGATGTATTGTCTCTGTTGTGGCTGGTGCACTAGGTGGCAATAGAGAGTCACCACTGTCCCTGCTGGCACCAGAGGAAGCCACAGGCGAGCAAAATCACACACCTAGGGGTTACAAATCTCAAGCCTTTACTAAGTTTTTAACAGCACAGCACTAGAAATATTTTTTTTTGCGCCTGCAGTCTATTATGAAACTCATGGCAGCAAACTCACAGTAAGTACTGATGCTCCCATATTTAACCACAGAGAGAAGCAGCCCGAGCACAGAGTAAAACCAGAGGCTTTGCTCACTGGGTTATATGCATACCTAGCTGGCCAAGCATGCCAAAATCATGATCTCAAAAACATATTAATCAACAAAGGCAACTTAGGTGCCTCTTTTCAGCAAAAACTATGTTGACACTTGAGAGCTACAGCTTATAAGCCTAAAATTCAGCTCCTGCAAATGTAGCTTCCAGCACCAACTCACACTTGCAGATGTAGGGCCAAGAACACAAGTCTGTCTAGTCCAGCAGTCTGCAAGTCATGAAACACAATCACAGTCTCAAGCTCCTTTTTACATGCAGAGCTTCTATTCCTGTGAACCCTGCATTCTTTGCATTGCAGCACAGCTTGAAAAAGTGGTGTACATTCTCTATTAACCTATCCCACAGTGAGTGTTTCTATTGCTTAATCTTAAAATGAAAAGCTCCTCTTCTCATCTTCTGTATAACATCATAGTGCTTTCATCCAGAAAGTAGATCACTAAGGTTTAAATCCTACTTAGTCTGGATTCCATACTTTTCTGTGAAAACACAGGCACCTAACTTTCAGGATGTCTAGTCCTGGATTTTTCTGAACAGAAAGCTCTCCCAAAGCCTTTGGGTAGTTACACAATAAAAGGATAACTGCCACAGTAAATATTCTCCTCTGCTCCATGTATAGTGGAGTCCTGAAGGGCTTCCTGTCCAGGAAAGCTGGACTCTCTTCAAGAAGGAAATCCTGGAGGCGCAGGAGCAGGCCACCCTCATGTGCCAAAAGATGAGCCAGTGGGGAAGAAGACCAGCCTGGGTGAACAGGGAGATTTGGCTAGTACTCAGGGGAAAAAAAGAGTTTATGACCTCTGGAAGAAGGGGGCACGCTACTCAGAGGGACTACAAGGATGTCGTGAGGTTACACAGGGAGAAAATTAGAAGGGCCAAAACCCAGCTAGAACTTAATCTGGCTACTGCCGTAAAAGACAATAAAATGTGTCTATAAATATATTAGCAACAAAAGAAGGGCTAAGGAGAATCTCAATCTTTTATTGGATGCGGGGGGAAACATAGTGACAAAGGGCTCAGGATTGGGGCCAGTATTGTTTTATATCTTTATCAATGACCTGGTCAAGGGGATTAGGTGCACCCTCAGTAAGTTTGCAGATGACACCAAGCTGGGTGGAAGTGTTGATCAGCGTGAGGTTAAAGAAGGCTCTACAGAGGGATCTAGACAGGCTGGTTCAACGGGCTGTGGCCAATCGTATGAGGTTCAACAAGTACTGGGTCCTGCACTTGGGTCATGACAACCCTGTGCAATGCTACAGGCTTGGGGAAGAGTGGCTGGAAAGCTGCCTGGCAGAAAAGGACCTGGGGGTGCTGGTTGACAGACAGCAGAATATGAGCCAGCAGTGTGCCCAGGTGGCCAAGAAGGCCAATGGCATCCTGGCTTGTATCAGGAATAGTGTGGCCAGCAGGAGTAGGGAAGTGATCGTGCCCCTGTACTCGGTGCTGGTGAGGCAGCACCTCAAATACTGTGTTCAGTTTTGGGCCCCTCACTACAGGAAAGGCATTGCGTTGCTGGAACATGTCCAGAGGAGAGCAACAAAGCTGGTGAGGGGTCTGGAGTACAAGTCTGATGAGGAGTGGCTGAGGGAACTGGGGGTGTTCAGCCTGGAGAAGAGGAGTCGGAGGGGAGACCTTATCACCCTCTACAACTCCCTGACAGGAGGCTGTAGCGAGGTGGGGGTCGGTCTCTTCTCCCAAGTAACAAGTGGTAGGACAAGAGGAAATGACCTCAAGTTGTGCCAGGGGAGGTTTAGATTGAATATTAAGGAAATTTCTTCACATAAGGGTTTGTCAAGCACTGGAACAGGCTGCCCCGGGAACTGGTCAAGTCCACCCATGAAGGTATTTAAAAGACATGTAGATGTGATGCTGAGAGGCATGGTTTAGTGGTTGACTCGGCAGTGCTAGGTTGACAGTTGATCTTGGAGGTCCTTTCCAACTTAAATGATTCTATGATTCTACTCCCAGTGATGGTAGAGTTTTCCTTATGTGTACCATACGATAATTATATTCACTAAATATTTTAAACAGTTTCATAGAGCATATATTTCCTGAAAAGAAATAACCCGAATGTCCCATAGACCAAAGACCAGCCTTTATTCATTGCCTATGTTATATTTTTTGCTGGAGTTTCTAAAATACTGTGGTTCTAGTGAAAATCTGTTGCTTGTCCCTCTCCATTACATCAGAGTCTGCAGTATATCCCACTAATACTGGAAATCGTGAAACGTAATTACAAAGGAGTGTATCACCACAAAACCCCATCTGGCACTCATTTGGAGCATTGTGTTAAACCTTCTGATAGTAACACACTGTTGAACATTATACTACATTAACATGTCCTGGTAAATCAAAGATTAACCCAGGTCTTGGCTTGTAGTGTCACATGGAACTCAAATATCAGAGTGTGAAAGACTTGATTCTCTGCTCCACCTGTTGCTGGTGTCCACTTCTGATGGCTTCATTCCTGCTGACATGAAGGGAGTTTCACCTGAATTAGGCTAGCAGGTTTTATTTTTTCTAATAGATTTTGAGGAAAAAAAAAAAGAGTTAACACAGGTGATCTTAAACAGATTTAATAGTTACCTTTTTAAACAAAAAATAAAGATCTGCAAGAGCTTAAATACTGTAAAAGAAATACTTATCAAAGAAGTCAAAACTAGAGACAAAAATTAGTACTGAGGAAGTAAGAAGCATCAGCCTTTCTCCAGGAGCAGCTGATGTCTTCCTGCATGCGATTTGAGCCATATTCACTGCGCTACTCTGGAAAGAGAAAAACAAACCTACCCAGTCTTTAGTCCTGCTTGCCTACCTGGTTCCAGTTATTCAGTACCTCCAGAGTCACATTTTTCTTTCCACATTAAAGAGCAAACCTTAAGAAGAACTCCCACAAACAAGCCTGAAATGAGCTGCATGAATTATAGGAACTGAAGCCCAGTGGAAAATATGAGGAAAATAGGTTAGAAAACGTAGTTACCACTGGAAGCATCAAGAACCAGCAATAAGGTGGCCAGGGCTTTCATTTAAAAAATACCACCTGGAAGTTCAGCAGAAGTCTTGGCTCTAAAAGTATAACCTTCTACCTTATTATGTAATTCTTCCATAAAATATGCCAAAACTAAGCCAATTTTTGGGAAAGATAATCAGCTGAATAAGTAGTAAGTATCCACATGTACATGGACATACATATAATGAAGAAGATCCAGGAGTGGGACCAGTTCTGTCACAGTAATCATCTGTTTTGCCAAAATCCTGAAATGTGAGCTGGAAAAACACTCATATCTTGCTCAGGTTTGCACTCAGGCTGGCACTTAGAATAATCTGCTGCTTAAATGGTTTGGCTGAGCAGATTGGTCCTTAGTTTCAGTCTCTGGGATATTCTTATACAGCCGGGAGTGACATAGACGTCAATTTTATTAGAAATCAATTTTATACCAATTTGCTCTTAGTTGAGTATGCTCCTGTTTCATCTGGTCCAGACCTTGAGACTCACTTTAATGAGGATTCAGTAGGGTCTGGAGCCTGGAAATTATATTTAAGCCTGGTTCTGAAAAGGTGATGTTGCACAGGAAAGTTCAAGACTATGCTTCATCAGAGCTGCACAGTTTCTATTACTAATAAGTAATTATAGAAAAAAGGAGATTAAAGAGGCACAGTCTTCTTGACTGAAGGACTGATTGCTTTCTTCAAGCTGTTATATATGCCTCTTCAATCCCCATGTTGGTCTGGACTCAAGCAATAGATCCAATAAGCCTCTTGCTGTAGTGAAACTTTCCTAACACACGTTGGGATTAACAGACTGGTATTTTTCTTTGTCTGAAGGTAACATCTGGTCTTCTAAAAGTTGTAGGAACTATGAAAAGGGTTTGATTTTTGGTCTTTTACATCCAAATATAAATCAAGCGTCTAATTTTTTAATTTGTTGTTGCTCTTGTTAAATGGGCCAAATGCTTTCAGTATTTCACATTCTTGTTAATAAGAGGTCTTTATTTTCTTACATCTGATTAATGTCTCCTTTAAGTCTATGGCAATTCTCCCATTAACTTCAGCAGTCATTAAAGAGGCCTAAAAGGCAGATAATTTACACTAATACAATATAATATAATGTAATACAATATAATATAATTAAAGACAATAACATTAAAACTATAAAAATAACGTTTTGTTTCCACAAATTGCTGGTAGTCAGGGACAAAAACTATAAGCCATCAGCAACTTCCATACCAAACCTAGTATCAGGATCAAGGTTACCTTTATTAGACAGAGGTCATGTCACAGCTGACGAAGGATTTTTTACGCAAGCGGCATATCACTTGCAGAAATTTGGAATTATGATCGAACCTGTAAAACTTCTTTTTTTTCCTTTAATGACTTACAAGAAAGAACGAAAAGGTTAGACTCACCTTGTGTATTTTGTGAACATTTTAAAAACTAGAGAAAAAAAACATTTTGCATGCTTAGTGTTTATATAAAACTAACTTACAGAATGGATGACACCATGCACCTCTGAAGTTGTATCTTGTGTCTTTGACTATAAGGCTGTCTAGTCACTGAACACAGATTCTGTCTTTATACATCATCTACAACAAGGAAGCCATTGGAAGCCTTCCAGAACTCTCTTTTTTCAAGTTCATTTTGAGTACAGGAGCTACAGGAGTCTGGCAGAGGAATAGAAAAGGGGACCGAAGAGTGAGCTGGCACTAGAGAAATGCCTAGCATGTATGGACAGGCAGTCTGTCAGTCAAACTTCTTAAGGATGTCTATTACTGTGAACTCTGCAGAGGAATGATTGGCTTAATTTTATAGAATGATAGGACTCTTGTTTAATTCATTAAAGTCAAGATCTTGCTTCTCTTCCTTTAGTAGAGATAAATAACTACAGGTAGTTTTCAGAGTGGTATCATAGAAAAACTCTAGTTCTTATCATTCTCATCCAGTATCAAAAGCTATTTAGTTATAAACAGTACTGATTATTAGAGTAGTTTTTAAGTCTTAAGCCCAAACAAAGAGCTTTCCTACTTATATTCCAGCTGAAGACATAATGAAGTAAGAAATCTGCAAGAGTAATTCTGAGTTTTCACTTAAGGTTAAAATATGGAAGAATAAAATAACTATCCTGAGTCATTGATTGTTGGTATTTAAAAAAAATCTGCCAATACATTATAGTCATATTAATTCATTTTCTGCCTTACCTGTCCCTATGCCTTACATTTGTTGCTACACAGTGGCCCAAGTTCGACAGTAGGAGAGGAGGGGCAGAGAAAAATGCAACAGTCTGCACAATAGGCTGTGTAGAAACAATATTCCTGTCTTGAAGCTAGGCTTTTGTATGCTAAAGACGACAAGGGTAATGGATGCAGAAGAAGAGTACACTAGGATGAACATGACTGTAGCCATGGGGAAACAGAGCTAAGAGGGTGATATCTGCATGCAATGTATAGCAACTTGTTAAACAAGCGTGTAACAAACAAAATACCATCTGAAAAAAATAAACCACCATGATTAATCATTTTAGCCAGTTTGAAACCAAAGAAAGAAGCAAAACCTTTAAAAAATGGTTGTCGATTGCAATTGCTTCTGGTTTTGGTAGAGACATTAGAACTCAATTGTCTTTTCAGAAGGCAGATGCCTAGCCCTTAGAAATGTTGATCTTACTAAAAGGTTTGTTCTGTGATCAAATTTTTACAATATCCAAGCCACATCAAGATTGCAAGAAGGTGTGAAAGTTCCCTTTTTCCTATTCATTGGGGTAACAAAACCAATATGCAAGAATGCTTCATGAAATATCAATCTCATTCCATTGCACCCAAAGTCAATATTAGAACTTATTTTCTTTTCTATAAACCCCCAAATCAATGTTTAAAACATCACAGACGTGTATCTTTTTGAGTCACTGGCTAGCTATTTGGCTTTTAGTACCTACTGCTTGTAATTAAGGGGTCTTTCCATTCCAGCAATCAAATGTGTTTCTTATAAATTAATATAATTTTCTGTCTGATGAAACTGAAATCTAGGAACAAAGTCCATTGGGTAAATTATGGAAATAATGATAATAATTCCAACTAGATGAGCATTCTGTGGTTTCTATTTTGTTACAGATAGCAAAAAGTTGCCTCTGGTTATCTTATGAATGTAATTATAGCCACTCCAAATGCTGTGGCTTAGGTGTATCAAGGAACATTTGCTTTCTCCAAATGCTTAAAAGATATCTAAGCTCTTTGATTTCTCAGAATGTTGATTATTTATTTTTTATGACTTAGAAAACTTTATACTTTTGTAGATTATTCACTGCAGTATTATAATATTAAACTTCATCCTGCAGTTTGCCAAATAGACAGAAAAAGCATTGGACCTTACTTTTCAGTGCACAGTGTGAACACCCAACCCTGTAAACAGCCATAAAAGTGACAAATCACTTGAGGCCTTTATAGAATTGCACCATTTTTCTTCTGTGTTGTAAAGTGGTATATTATGGTTTGACAAGTTCATTGCTAACTGTCCTTATTCATTGCAGCTGGAATTTTCAAGAAATCCTAAATGACACACACAATTTCGAAATTCTCTTGCCAAATGTACTTTACAGCAAATTTCCAAATATGATTGAAAGAACTGAATGCCCGCTTGATTTTAACTGAACAATTACATTTTAGGTATAAACTGATGCTGGGAGGCCTTAGAGATTAGATTAATCTTAATGTACAGCCTGCCCTAAAAGCTATCTTTCTCCAAAAGGCATTCTAAAAGAGAAAGTAGTTCTTTCTTTCTTTCTCCTGACTTCTCTATCTTCTAATGTCAGATACAGTGATGAAAAAACATAAGAGAAATTATTGTTGCCATGGTGTAAATACATTCTGATAAAGATGCCCCTGCTCCTTTGTTAGTCTTGTCTTCGGTCACAACAACCCCATGCAGCGCTACAGGCTTGGGGAAGAGTGGCTGGAGAGCTGCCTGGTGGAAAAGGACCTGGGGGTGCTGGTTGACAGACAGCAGAATATGAGCCAGGTGGCCAAGAAGGCCAATGGCATCCTGGCTTGTATCAGGAATAGTGTGGCCAGCAGGAGCAGGGAAGTGACCATGCCCCTGTACTCAGTGCTGGTGAGGCAGCACCTCAAATACTGTGTTCAGTTTTGGGCCCCTCACTACAGGAAAGACGTTGCATTGCTGGAACATGTCCAGAGGAGAGCAACAAAGCTGGTGAGGGGTCTGGAGCACAAGGCTGATGGGGAGCAGCTGAGGGAACTGGGGGTGTTCAGCCTGGAGGAGAGGAGTCTGAGGGGAGACCTTATCGCCCTCTGCAACTGCCTGACAGGAGGGGGTAGTGAGGTGGGGGTCGGCCTCTTCTCCCACGTAACAAAGGATAAGACAAGAGGAAATGGCCTCAAGCTGCGCCAGGGCAGGTTTAGGTTGGACATTAGGAAAAAATTTTCACTGAAAGGGTTGTCAGGCATTGGAACAGGCTGCCCAGGGAAGTGGTGGAGTCCCCATCCCTGGAGGTATTTAAAAGACGGGCAGACGAGGTGCTTAGGCACATGATTTAGTGGTGGAATGACAGGGTTAGGGTAATGGTTGGACTTGATGATCTTAAAGGTCTTTTCCAACCTAAACAATTCTGTGATTCTATGATTCAATTTTATCCTATTTATCATATGGTTAGAAAAGGCCTTCAAAATAATCTCCTGTCCTATGCTCAAAACAGGTATGATCTTTATTCTGTCCAGTACTGACAAGTGTTTATTTAACTTTTTCTTCAACCTCCAGTGGCAGACTCAAAGCAAGATGTTCCAGCACTTCCTTCTTGCCATTAAAATGTTTTTCTCAATGTCTAATCTGAAACTTCTTTGTTGTGATTGAAGCTTGTTTGTTTTCACCACAGTCATGGGAATGGATTATATCCTTCCTGCTTCACTTATTTGAGGTTATCATATCCCCCTCAATCCTGTCCCTACTTTCTTCAGTCTTTCCTCACAGATCATAAAACTAGTAGATATTTGCCTTGCTCCAGATTAGCTCTAACAAGGGTTTACTTCTTTCTTGTGCTGCAAAGCCCCAAACTGAATATATTTTTCTAATGCCTTAGCAATCCTGAGTAAGACAGAAAAATAATTTTATGTGGTTTCAAAGACTTCCAATTATGCATCTAAAAATTATGTTTGCCTTTTCACAACAGCATGACATTACTGAATTGTATTCAGCATAGCACATATAAAGCCAACAGAAAATGTCTCCTTGTGCAGGTCCAACGACATACTCAACCCTACAGCAGGGAGTGGCTGTGACTTGGAGGACACAAAAAACAACAGTGCTATTGGTTTTGCAACCTACTTCTAAGACAAATAGCACGGAATCACCTTACAGTGAGCTGTAGCTATGAGAATGCTTGTGTGGCCTTTGAAGCACAAAGAGAGCACGGGACAGGCCGCTAAATGTGTAACAAGGAACCATGTAAAATAAGTTGTACACCACTCTTGGGATGAGCCACATTTCTGTAGCTACAGATGAATAATCCTGTTTTCTATTAAGTTCACTAGCTGTTGTGCAAATTCTGATGAGCATGGTCTTCCCTTGGCAGAAAGAGCTCCCCATTCCTTAATTCAGGTTAAGCAAGGTACAGATACACAGCAGATGAAGCAAAGAGTTTAATCCTGCAGGTTATTTATGTGCTTAACATTAAATGGAGAACTACTTTCCTAGATGAGGGCTAGAAAGCTCAGAATTTGTAGGATTGAGCATCTGATTGCTCTTTTCAAAAAATAATTATGTTCCACACACAATTTTAAAGGCTAGTTGGGTCTTTTGCGCATCTGTTCATGCTGCAAAGGACTTAAAGCAAAAAAGTGAGTATGCAAACCAGAAATGTGTTTTATGCTACCTAAATGCCAAGAATCTAAATTTAGTACCTCTGTTTTCTGTCTCCTGGGGAGTTCCTACAGAATGATTTCACATTTTTCTTAAAAAGCAAGGAAGGCACTAATTACCATGGTAAGAATCTCAGTTTCCAGGAATATAGTTTACCAGCTCACTATTTTATTAAACTATCCTTAGATACAATGTCCAGTAATTTCAAACTGATGAAAAGGACACTATCTAAAGAGAGACTGTGAGTCTCAACCACATCACTAAAACTTGTTAAACACCAGCTTCAGAAAAGGATCTGAAGGTTCCTCCCATGAATTTCATGGAATCAGAATCATTTAGGTTGGAAAAGACCTTTAAGATCATCAAGTCCAACCGTTAACCTAACCCTGCCATCCCACCACTAAACCATGTCCCTAAGCACCTTGTCTGCCCGTCTTTTAAATACCTCCAGGGGTGGGGACTCCACCACTTCCCTGGGCAGCCTGTTCCAATGCCTGACAACCCTTTCATGAAGAAAATTTTCTTAATTTGAATACTTTCTCTTGCATTCATGTATTTTTCCTTTGTATAATTCAATATGCTTTTCTACAGAGGGTGGTGAAGGCAATTCACTCTTTCTCAGTCAATCCAGTGGGGAAAAAAATGCAATATGTGTAAGCCAATCATGCAGAAAATATCTATACTACAGACTATTTTGTAGCAATCTAGACATACACCAAGTCATCCTTCTAATCCCTACAGATCCAGTCCTTGCATATCCCTTCCCTTGATACCTGTGGAGCCTGTTGTATTCCAGTGGTAGGTTAGAAAGCCATCATAGCCTGCCTACCTGGCACTTTTTTTCTCTTGGACTTTTTTTTCTTTTTCACTTTATTCAATCCACCTGTGGAGTTAGCTACATTGAAACAACTCAACACATGCTTATGTAATGGCTTGCTGATGGTTATGTTTATTAAATATTTAAATAGAAAGAAGGGCATAATCAGGTCACCAGCAGATTTGAAAGATCATGTTGCTGCAGGTATTTCTGTGGTGTTCTAAGCTGAACTGTAAAATTATTTTCCATGCAGACCTGTTGGTCCTATGTACCTGCTGCTTCCTGATATCATCAATAATTTAGCATTGCAGATATTCAAAATATATTTCACACTTTCTTCTTGTTCACAACTATGCTTGCTTTCACACTTATGTCTATGTATTTTTCTTTTTCCCCAGGTAATGCATTTGTGGTGAGCCTGGCTTTTGCTGATCTGGTGGTGGCCTTGTATCCATATCCACTGGTGCTCTTAGCTATTTTCCACAATGGATGGACTTTGGGTGAAATGCACTGTAAAGTGAGTGGCTTTGTGATGGGACTAAGTGTAATAGGCTCTATTTTCAACATCACTGCAATTGCAATAAACCGATATTGCTATATATGTCATAGTTTTGCCTATGACAAAGTGTACAGCTGTTGGAACACAATGCTGTATGTCTCCTTAGTCTGGGTATTAACAGTAATTGCAACTGTGCCAAATTTTTTTGTTGGCTCTTTGAAGTATGATCCACGCATCTATTCATGCACGTTTGTTCAGACTGCAAACTCCTACTATACGATAGCTGTTGTGGTAATTCACTTCATCATCCCCATCACCATTGTGAGCTTCTGCTACCTTCGAATTTGGGTTTTAGTGCTTCAAGTTAGAAGACGAGTCAAGTCAGAAACAAAGCCAAGACTGAAGCCAAGTGACTTCAGAAACTTTCTTACCATGTTCGTGGTTTTTGTGATTTTTGCCTTTTGCTGGGCACCTCTAAACTTCATTGGACTGGCTGTAGCCATCGATCCTATGGAAATGGCACCAAAAGTTCCCGAATGGTTATTCATTATAAGCTACTTCATGGCCTATTTCAACAGCTGCCTTAACGCAATAATATACGGACTTCTTAACCAGAATTTTCGGAATGAATACAAACGAATTTTAATGTCATTGTGGATGCCAAGGCTTTTCTTCCAGGACACATCCAAAGGAGGAACTGATGGTCAGAAGAGCAAGCCTTCTCCTGCTTTAAACAACAATGACCAAATGAAAACCGATACCTTGTAAATGTGTAATAGTCAATGCAAGAGTCTGTCATGGAGAACTCAAAGAATATAGTTGTAATGTTCTGGTCATTCTTGCTTACTTTTGGGGGCTTTCCATTTGTATGGCACTTTGTGACTGGAATACTGTCTTCTTGATAAAGCACATTGCTCTCAATTCATGATTTATACAAGATATCAACTGAAAATGCATTTCAGAATTAAAGCAGCAAGTGAGTGCAAGCTGGTTTAGTCCTGAGAGCTGAATTCTGCTCCCAGACATATGAATAAGGCATTGTTTTGCTTCAGTGGGAGTTTTGCATTCTTTATACAAGGTCAGGATTCATTTCTTCAGAGAGGTAGTGATGGTACCTGTCTATGGGCACAGCAGCTCATCCAGGCTGTGGAGTGATATTTTCCTCCCTCCTCCCTCTGAACAAAGAGGGTGAAGCAGATGCTCTGTTTTCCACACGTCAGCCAAACCACATTTCTTTGCATGTACTGGTGGCAGTAGTAGTATCTTTGAACCAAACTTGTAAATTGGAGAAAAGAATGCTTGTGTAAAAGCAAATACTAATATTAGAGCCTTTCCTCACAGGTTTTTCATACATACACTGAGATAAGGAATACAGTGTATTTACTCTGTTCATCTTCTGTGGTCAATTTTCAGGTAGATAACATAATACAAATGGTTGATTTCTTACATATTTACTTTACACAATATTATTGCTTCAGAGAGGATTGAATTTTCATTGTGTTACATTTATTTACCTAAACATATACATCTAATGTAATTTGATGCACTTTAGCACACCTTACACATTTGCAACAGGCTGGAAATTAGGGCATATGACCTGTGATCACCTGGAGTGGCAACTGGACACCAGGCAAGATAACCTAGATGATCTCAAATGGCACTAGACCAAAAGAAGATGCTGTTTTGACTACAATGGTAGCTGAGGCACTTGCTTCACATGTCTACATCTAATCTTGAACAAAAGCCACTGTTGGTGTCTAATCTAAACTAACCTTCAAGGTTCCCTGTAGTGGAGATAAGTTTCCTTCCACCTGTTATAGAGACACATCCAAGGATGAGGTTAATTGCTTTGTGGAGGTGCTGATCTACTTTCATTGACTGACTTTCACTGAGCTTTGATTACTAGTTTGGACATGTCATTTTGGATAGCTAGACTGGGATTTACCTTGCCTAATTTGGGATGGCTCCAGTGTAGATGTTTGCACACGATTTATTTTCTATAGTCTGTGGAGTTCTAGGAAATCATTAATTTTATCTTGAAACAAGCATCTTTATTGGTCAGGGGAACTGATCGACAGAACTTGCTGACTGTATCCTCATTGACTGTAACAGAGATCAGGCAGCTCATGTAGACACACTTCAGGCAAAGATAGGTCATCTCAATCACATGTACCTGCAGTTCGTATTTGCACAGTTCATAAAATAAAATTATTATTTTCCATTTTCTTTTTGAATTCAGCTTAAGTTGAAACTGGATTTCTTCTTTTTCAGGTAACACATTGTAACAAAGACTGTACAGATCAGATTACAACCTGGGTTATACCCCACAGCATCATAGTAATTTATGCAATGTGGCTTGCATTATCTCTAAATCAGATTAGGGATCTGCGTGCAGCCAATTAAGTTATTTTATCATTAGATCTGAAATGCAAATTACTCTTTGTAGTGCTGTTCAGGAGAGAGGTAGATCCATGTCAGGTACAGAAATAAGAAAAGGAGGAATTCAGGTTGCTATTACATTCCACTTGGGGTTTCCTGACCTGGCTACTATGAAAAATATTTCTGTAGTAATGTCAATTTGCACAGCCAATATACTGCTCCTGAAGCTATAAAGACTTATTAACATCACCCTTATGTTGCTATACATACAGAAAAAACATCAAAGAACCACAGTATTTTGAATGTTTTATTTGCTTGCCAAAAATTTATGTAAAGTACAGCAGAGTAACAAATGTGATGCTTCTTCTAGGTTTTTTCATGTACCCTAGGACTCATAGAGTAGCAGCCTGATGAAAGCTGAAAACTTTGTGAATAGGGTTAAGAAAGAGATGGGACAAATTTAACCCAGTGGAAGATAATAAAAACACTGTAGCTAAAAGTAGCAATCATTAATATATAGGTTCTACTTGGAACATAATTTTGTAAGTCTGACACATTTTTTATCTTTCCTCGTGACTTCTACACCAAGGTACTGAACACAGAACTAATATACATGTATGCCTACGTGAGAAACTTCCCCTAGAGTAAATAAGGAGTTTCAAGAGTCTGGGAAACTTGCAGGAAAGGACATCAAGTTTGCTTCACTGACAATCCTGCTTTTTCTGACTTCTATGAGTACTCAAAATTGTGACTTGAGAATGAAAATTTGTTGCCTGACTTGTAGATGAACTAGTATTAGAAGTAAATTGATTGACTTTGGTTTATCACTTGCTGACATGAGTCAGAACAGGGTTCAGAATTTGGATCAAATTACCATTATGGGTTTAGCACCATAAAACCAATTTAAACATTGTTATCACTTTCTTGGCCATAAAAGTGAGAAGCTATCATTCTGCATACACATGGGAAGAAGATTTAAAATTTTTATAAAGTCATTTTACAAATTATCTCTGCACATCAAAAAATAAAGACCATTAAAGATCACTTTTAAGAATCCTTGTGCTGGTACCTCCCCAACCGTCCTAAATTAAACTCACACGAGTAATAGAGTAGAAACATAGAATCATAGGACAATTTGGGTTGGAAAAGACCTTTAAAGATCATCTCATTCCAATCCCAATGTCATGGGCAGGGACACCTTCCACTAGATAATTTTGCTCAAAGCCTCATGCAACCTGTCTTTAAACACTTCCAGGGCGGGGGCATCCACAACTTCTGCAGGAAGCTGTTTCAGTGTCTCACCCCCGTCAGAATAAAGAATTTCTTCCTAATATCTAATCTAAATCTATCTTTTTCAGTTTAAAACCATTACCCTTTGTGCTATCACCACACTCCCTGATAAAAAATCCCTCCCTATCTCTTCTGTAGGTTGCCTTTAAGTACTGGAAGGCTGTTATAAGGCCTCCCCAGAGCCTTCTCTTCTCTAGGGTAAACGCCAGCTTTACCAGCTGTCCTCATAAGGAAAGGTGTTCCAGCCCCCAACCATCTTCGTGGCCCTCCTCCGGACCCACTCAAACAGGTCCATGCCTTTCTTATGCTGGGGCCCCCAGAATGAACACAGTACTTGAACACAGTAATGCATTGTTCAAAGAAAGAAGTGTTCCAAAATTTGACCCTTCCTCAAAAATGATGGAAAATTTTTGGAAGAGTGCTAAATTATTAGGTGTGGATTCTACCACCACAACATTTCCTGAATGGGATCTTGCTCTGCATGGCATCTGCAAAGCCGATGGAGCTATTTAGTGTGCCAGGTACTGTTACTTATTGAGTCCTGATGTACGGACAATAACTCATGTCTGTTAAAGTAAGTTTTTATACCACGTATTATTACAAAGCATTGCATTTGAGTTGACCTGGAAATCAATTAAATTAATAAAATCTGTATTAATTTAGATGACTAAATGCAGCTCTTGCACGGTGAAATCTCTTTATGTAGCAATATTTTTTTTCCATATAGTAATATATCCATTTACCTACATCAAAAGCCTTACATTAATTTTCTCCCTCTCTTATTACAATTCAAATTCAATTTTCCCTCAATTTACACTTGAAGAAAAAATATAAGTGCAATTTAAAATGTAACTAACCATCAAGATAGGTGATATTGTTATAACATGATTTGAAAGTGTACTACTCAGGAAGAACATATCAGCTCTGTACAAATTTATGCATCTTTGAGGAAATTATTTCTCTTGTATAGAAGTATTTATACCAGCATATAAGATACAGACACTTTAAGAAAAAGGAGAAAGAAAGTCAGGTAGACCTTGTGTTCTGCACAAGGAAACTAGTGAAGGTAAAACCAGGGCCTCAGGGACAAAGTCTGTTTCCAGAAAATCTGGAGTGTTTTCAAGCATCTTACCATGATTAAAAAGTGTTGTGCTTTCTGTTTGTTAAAAGAAATGAATGTATTCTAGAATTGTTCTTACAATAGAACTCTGATTAGAAAAAAAGTTTATGTAGATGGGTGAAGACCACTTGTAAATTCTATTGCAGTAAAGAGGGAAGTGGAGGTGTGGTAAAGTCTAAATGAGCCTGAAGTCATGCATTAGCTTTATCCTGTCACTCCATGCAAGTGAACATTTCACTCTCAAAGGAAGAATTAAAACTAAGAATTCATTCCCATTACTTTTGACTTCAGTGAGATCAGATTTATTGGCTGAATAGAATAATTCTGTCTGTCTCATTCTCAGGGACAGAAATGCACTTCTGTCTCTCCACTTCTTCCTTTAAGAACACATTTAGATAAAAGATGATTATTTTTATCATCCAATTGTATTTTTAAAGAACTGCAAAAGTCTGGGAATTTCCCAGTGAGTAAAAATCTATGGAAGATTGTATATATTTCTTAATATGTATATAATATAATTTTGGTCATCTGAAAATCTCTTGCATTTAAAGGCATTTACAGATTCAATGGAAAATGTGGAAGACAATTTATTTTCACTCATCTATAGATATGTTGCTATTTTAACTGGATCTTGCACACCTGGTCTATAATAATAAATGAATATTTTGCCTCAAGTTATAACGAGCATGCAAAGAGACCACTATGGATGTCAGTTGTAGAACACACAACTGATTCCTGTTCATCCTCTTGTTAGTAACACCTCAAGCTGTAGTAAGAAAATAATGACTAAAACCATTTTTAAAATCTCTATTTTTATAAATATTTTTGTGACATAAATTCATGCTGTGGTTAGAACCACATCAAATGCATTGTCAAAAAAACAGATACTCTGAATTTAACAACTGGAGTTGGAGGTTGAAACCACAAAGAACATGACCCACTGTGTCTCCCACTGGACCTGGTCACAGAGGTGGGACTGTCACATTCACTGACTGTAGAGACTCTTGTGTTCAGCCCTGAGCCCTTGGGGACAGCTGGGAAGGTCCTATGGAGCATCGCTGCTGTCCACTCACAGAACAAGTTAATCTCATGTCATTGTGCAGGCAAAACTCCAAATAGTTCAACGGCTGCAGAATGAAGCCTTGGAATTGCTGTATAAAGAATTATTCTTTGGGAGAACAAAGATGAGCTGGCCACGGTAACAGCATTTTAAAAATTACGTTTTATGTCTGAAATTCGTACCAACTAATTTTACTCTTCTGTAAACTTATTGAGGTTCCCTTCTACCTACAGTCATGTGCTAAATCAACTAAATGCATGCCAACTGAAATTATAGACAGTGACAAGTGAGGTCCATTGATGCCAGCTGTGTTTTTTTAATTACAAACTAATGAACAGTGGCATTTTGTCCTTAGAAAAGAAAAAAATATCACCATCATCAACAACAAAAAAGTCTGTGGAAGCAAGCCATGTAACTATAATTTTAAATTGCTTCACAAAGAAACCGTGTTCACTTGTTTGCGTGTTTAATGTAAATGTAACCATTTCATCCTGGAAAAAAAAATCCAAAAGGCTTTGCAAAATTAAAAAAAAATAATATTACCCCGTTCCAAGGAAAAAGATACTCTATTGTAGAAACATGCACTTTGCAATTCCTAACTTTCAGCAGTCCCCACATGACACTGAAGGCACACATGGAATAACATAAGAACAAAATGTGGAAGATTGCACCGCAAGCAGATACTGTCAGTGTCTCTTCCTTCTCATCCTCTGCTGACAGCAAATTTCCAAATTTTTTGTCTCTTCACTGCATTGCATTTGTACCTCTTTCTAATGTTGCTCCCTTTTTCATATCAGGAGCAGCTTGGTCCAGCCTTGTTTCTCTAGCCTTAAGAACAATTTGCTTACATGGCTGAGGAGCCTTTAGATGTCTCTACAACTGACAGAAAAAGCTTTTCCAGGAAGAACCACCCCTCTCACAGGCTGTTGCTTTCAATGTCTGTACTTATTGTGATTTTGAACAATTGTTACCGAAAAGGATAAAACCCCTCATAACCATTTCTAAGATTTTAAAATAAAGAATACCTCTGGCTTGAAATATTCACATCTGTGTGGTAATCAGTATATAAGGAGCTCTAATTTTTCCCTTGCAACCTCAGTGATACTTTCAGAATCCCAGAATCATAGCTTAGGTTGAGAGGGACCTCCAAAGGTCATCTTGTCCAATCCCCTGCTCAAAAAAGACCTAACAGATCAGATTGTTCAGGACTATGCTCGGTCAACTTTGAATACCTCCAAGGATGGAGAGTACGCAACCTCTCTGGAATCCTACACAAATTTTTAATCACCCCCATGGTATATTTTTTTCCCCTAATATTTATTTGGACTCTCCCATATTTCAGCTTGCTCCTGTTACTTCCCATCCTATCACTATGCACCTTCAAGAAGACTCTAGCTCTATCATCTTCTGATCAAGTAGTTGTAGACAACAGTAAGGTCTGCTCTTCAGCTTCTCTTCTCCAATCTGAACAAATCCAGCTTCCTCAGACTTTCCTCATGTGGCCTGTGCTCCAGGCCCTTGACCAGCTTAATGACCTCTGCTGGACTCATTGCAGTATACCAATACCTACCTTGCACTGCAGAGCCGAGCACAGGTCACAGTACTCCAGATGTGGTCTTAAAAGACCTGAATAAAGTGGAAGGATCACTTCCCTTGACCTGCTGGTGACTCTTCTCCTAATGCAGCCCTCTACTGCAAGCACCTGTTACTGGCTTATGGTCAACTTCTTATCCACAAGGACCCTCATTGTCTTTTTCTGCAGAGTTGCTTCCTAGATGCTGCTTCATAGATGGTTGAACCACAGCCTGTAGTGTTACATGATGTTATTCTATCCTACATGCAATAACTTGCTCTTACAGAACTTCATAATGTTCCTTGCAACCCATTTCTTCATCCTGTCCAGGTCCCTCTGAGTAGCAGCCCTGCCCTTAACGATATTGACTGCCTTCTCCAATTTGGTGTTGTCCACAAACTTGCTAAGAACACACCCTGTGCCATCATCTGGGTTGTTATTAAAGACTTCAAGCAGCATTGGTCCCATTATTGACCCCTGAGGGACCCCATTAGTTACTGACCATTAGCTGGGCTTTGCACCACTGGTGACAGCTCTTCAGGTCCAACAGCTGAGACAATTCTCCACTCACCTTCCTGTCCACTTTTATAGCCCTTATCTTACAAATTCAGGGATAAGGAGATTATGGGAGATTGCGTCAAAGGCCTTTCTAAAATCAAGGCGTACATCTACTGCCCTCCCTTGGCCAGAGCACCAGTCACCTTGTCACAGAAAGCAATGAGGATGGTCAGGCATGATTTCCACTTGGTAAACCTGTCCTGGCTGCTCTCAATCACCTTCTTGTCTTTCATGAGTGTAGAAATGAATTCTGAGTGAATTTGCCCCATCACCTTCCTAGAGACTGAGGTGAGACTGACCAGCCTGTAGTCCCCTGGATGCCTCTTCTTGTCTTTCTTCAAGATGGTGTGACATTTGGCTTTTTCCAGTTATAAGGAGACTCCCCAGTTGCCATGACATTTCAAAAGTGACGCAGTGTGGCATCACAACGTCATTAGTCGAGCTCTCCCAACACCCTTAGATGCATCCCATCTGGTCCCATGGACTTGTGTATGCACAAGGGGCTTAAGTGATCCCTAACTCTTTCTTCCTCTACTGTGTGGGTACTGGTTTACTCCCACACATCCTGCTAGAAGGCTCAGGGACCTGGGATGCCTGAGGACTGCCTTGCCATTGAAAACTGAGACAAAAACCACATTGACTACCTCAGCCTTTCCCTTGTATCTTCTCACTAGGTTCCCTGCCCCAGCAACAAATGGGACCCCAAGCTCCTTTTCATACCAATGTATTTATAGGGAAAGGGAACTTCCTTGTCCTTCACCTTGCTCCCTCCTGTACTATGTACCATGGGTAGGAGATTATTGCACAGATTCTATTCCAATCTCTGTGCTCCAGAGTCTGAAGAAGCCTTTCCTTTTCCATTCCATTTACAGCAGCCTGACATTACGACTGGGAGAAGTAGGCATTATTTTGTATGGCTTCTTATAGTGAGAAAGGTTAGGTGGCACAGGATATTCTTCATGGTCCAAACTGAATGCATAGCCCAATGGGAGAGATACTGTATTGGCAAGTTATCTAATATTCTTTGACAATGACATTTTGATCAAATGCTAGAGCATGTTGAGAAGTAAATCTTTCTGTGAAGGAATCAATCGAAAAGAAAGATCAGACTTTGGGTTTTTTCCTTTTATATTTCAGTACCAATCTAGGATCTTCTAAAAATTATTTTTAACATTGAAAATGTTATTATCATATCTTGCAGTTTTAATTACTCTCAAGCAGAACTTCATGGAAAGCCCATTTCATCAGCCTAGTTCAAGCAGTTGCGTGCCACTTAATGTTAAAGCATCCTTGTGAAGAGTTGCTCTTAGCCAGAGTAACCACTGCAAACCTTTTTTCTATTTCCTTTATCACTCACTTTGTTTAAAAGGTAAGGAACAAGAAATACGTATATGAAGTATATGCTATATATATAATTTTAAAAATACAAGATAGATTTCCCTTGTGGTAATGTATTCACCAATCCCACATGCCTTAGTTTATACATGACAATTCATAAAGCCAGGAGATAGTGATCCCAATGCTTTTCAAACAGTAAAGCCTGATTCAGTCTTTAATCAACTGCAGCCTTTTTGTCACGCTTTCATTGCTATGTAATTGGAAATCAATGCAAATTTTGTGTTCATAGGGCTAGAGTCCTGCAAGGGTTAATTAGTCCAGCACTTTACATGATAGCACAGCAAGAAGTAGGAATTTCAAGCAACATTACATCATTAAACATAGTGCATCAAAAGATTTTTTCCCTTTGCTCTGAAGTGGCACTAACCTTAAATTGGGTGTCACTGCAACACCATGAAAGCCTGTTCTGCTGCTAAACTGCAAGCAGACATTTAGTATTTTAGAGTATTTTTTATAATTTGCAGATAAGAACTATCAAAAAGCAACCGCGGTGATTGATCTGAATACTCTTGGGTCATTGGTTACCATGCCCAGCTTTCAGCTGGAAATACAGAAAGTTAATACAATGGCTCTAATAGCCCTCTCAGGTGTATATCATAAATTGATATGGCATTCAAATCATCTGTATTAAAGCACGTTCTGCATATGGTTTTTTTTTTCCCAGATTTGTTTATGTGGAGAATAATTAAAAAAAAACCAAACACAACATGATAATGTCCCCTATATAGAGATCATCTTTCAAATGCATTTCATGCAAGGAAGTAGGTGGCCTCAAGTACCATTTCTCTGGGGGAAAAGTATACAGATCCTGAAGTTTTATGCTCCATGTCATTCTCTACCTGTTTTTCAAAAAGGTACATTTCCTTGTTGAACACCTTCTGCCATCATCTTAGCTTTTCCTATGCAAAACATTTGCATTAATTGAAGTGAAACCTATGAAACAAAAATGGTGTTATTTGAAAGAATTTTATGTGCTACTGATGCATTTAGTTCTGCGTGTCCCCCCACTCCACCTCAGACGACCACAGCTTTGTTACAAGGCTTTCATCCCGTGCCCTTTTCAGCCTGAACAATTCCCCATCATGTGCTCATTTTCTTGGAACTAGGAAGAGAATTTACAGTAAATTTGAATGTGACTCTCTCAGAAAAATATAATTAAAAACTGTATCAGAAACAGTGATGTCGTCTTCATAGATTGTTAATTAAAGGCATTTGAAGTTACAGAAATCACCAAAGAACGTGAATGCAAACCATGATCCATCCTGTCTGTCCTTAGTCCAGTATGCAACAAACAAGAGACAAGGAATTTTTGTTGTTGTTCTTGTTCTTGTTAAGTAATACATCTGTGTTACTGAGATTCTTTCCAGGAAAGTTCTCTGTAATGAAGAGTGGTTAAATGTCCCATAATTTTTATTCCTGACATGTGAATAAAAATCATAAAAGGCATCTCTACAGCCATATCATTCAATCCATGGTACGGGAACCTCTTAGATGTCACGTACCATGCACATGTGATTACTTGCATACATTGAATACTCTCCAGAGCAGTAGGAATCTCCGTTAGCATAACAAGTCCTACATGGCTCACTGAAAACGAAACCCAGGTAAGCAGATTTTCTGCCTTTGCTTTTTTTCATTGATCTCTACAGATTTGCTGACACTACAAATCATACTGCCTTAGCGAGCTGAGATCCAAGTAAAAGGTCAAATTATACTGGCTATGATGATAAATTTGTTGTGAGCTGCTGTAAGATAAATGGTCAAATGAACAACATATTTCTGCTCCCCTGAGTAATGAGACTACTGGTGGAAATGGCCTCTGTTCCCATCGCATTCATAAATATGGACACCTTGGAGTCTCTATGAACTTCTCACACCCTCCTCTGGGAGACAAGCAGATGCCTACAAGACCAGATTGCTCAGGAAATGGTTAAGGAGGCTCAGAATTCCTCAAGGACTATGTCAGCAGTATTTACTGTTCTCCTGCTCTAGTGCTGCCACTAACATTTGTATCATGAGATTGGATGCTAAAGAAAGCACCTATCATGAGATCAGTGATAAAACCACTAGTATTAGAAATTATCAGAATAAAATGGGAGTATTTTGTTTCTTTTTTTTCTAGATGAAATTTCTTATAATTAGTTTGAATGGGATGCCTTATAGTTTAATGACACAAAGCTAAAACAGACAGTATTTTTCTTGGCTCTATGGAAAACTCAAAGTAGAGAATATTGGTTTGATGTCTTACAAGTGTTAGTATTCCCACCTTAGACAAGGCCTCTTCACGACCAAGGTAGGGCAAGAAGTCAAGTACTTTGGCCAGCTTTCAATTCTGGCTTCCTAGATTTGCTCCACTGAGGTCCTGGGCTCTGCTCCCACCCAAACCCAAAAAGCACTCCGTAACGCATTTACAGGCCACACTGAAGCAGCTGAAGAGAGGGCAGCTCCACAACATGTGGTTCCTTGTTCCTCATGATTCAAAGGAACTTGAATGTTTTTGGGAACTGTGCTCTCCACTTTGTCCTGTACTACCCATACCTGTGGGTGAAGGAAGACTGAGCATGCAGAGGTGCTGTAAGAGTTTAGCATCATGGCAGGATATATGTAAGGATAGCTAATAAATATCAGCTATGGATACACATGGACATACAATACCACACATAGACGTACAAGCTCCTTGGAGCTTCTATGCCATAGAAGACTCAGCACAAGCAGGATGGGATTAAACTCTTATTTATTCAGTTGCAAAACCACCATGAGCCTTTAGGAGGGATATAATTAAGAAATCAAGACATACTAGTTGTGTTGGAAGGTCTGACCTTAGATCTTCAACTTGTCCCATATCGTAGAAAAATCTCACTTGAAATTTCCCACTCCATCCTGTAATCCTATTTTCTCAATCTCATTTTAGGATAAGATGATCACTTACAATGCTAGAAACAGGATAAAGGGATGAACAGTTCTGTAACACAAATGACATTTCACCCTGTTTTATCTCTCAACAAAAGCACATGGAAAGGATCTTTTTTATCCTCACTGGAAACATAAAGACACCAAAGTACATTTGTGGTCATGAAGGTAAAAAATGAAGTTTCTTTTATTCTTCCCCCAAACATCACTGACTATTTATATTTTAAAAAACCTTACAGGCATTAACAATATGCACCTTAAGCTTTATAGGGCTCTTTGTATTAAGAAAGTAGTTATTTCTTTCAGAGTTCTGTATTATAAAAGGTGTGTGTTCTTTTGGAGGGGAAGCGTAACCCTCTCTCATTAGACCATAAGTAGTTAATGCATTCTTTGTTTCCAAGTGGCTGACAGCTCACTTGTCTGTTGCATTTAAGCAGTTTCTTCCCAGTGTTAATTGCATAAATTATAACACATAATATTTAAAAATGAAGAAAAAATAATTTTGAAAATCCCTTAAAAGAAAACACTCAGTAAGCAGGCTTTTTATCACTTCATAGTTAATGTATGGCTTCTTTTGCCTTTAGACACGCTGATAGGACCTCTTAATCTTAAGTGTGAAGCATCAGAAAAAGAGGCAGCAGACACCCAAGTGATGTTTAGGAAAGGAGGATAAAATATTGTTTGTAACATTCATATTTCTTCTCTGCTATATGAGATCTGACAGCACTGAGGCCTGAAACATTTCCTGTGGTTCTTCAGAGACATTAGCTGCTGGAAGGTTAATGGCTATCTCTTTGAGCAGAAACAAATGCTTCAGATTTGACTGAGCATCCTCCAGTAACTCAAGTATTAAACTAGCTTATTTTGAAAGAATGAGTAAACTAAGCCTAGGAGACCTTTTTCAGACGCCCTCATTCTGGGTAACTATTGCATATCTTGTTATGGAGCCCCTGAAATTCTTCATCCTAGCCCTTTTAATTTATATTTACTGGATTGTCATAGGCCACAAGATTTGCCTGGTGAGTTTCATGTTAAAGAATTTCACAAGTCTCTGGGTTACTCTAGGTTTGCATTTATTCACAACTCAGAGTTGGGCCATCGCCTCAGTGAGTGGCAAATGAGAATAACAAACATAACACTTCATACGTCTTTCTATCATAATTGCATAAAGAGTTTCCACAGTGTCCACAATTCCTCATTTGTTTGGTCAGCTGAAAGTCCATTATTTTCCACAGATTAGCATGTTCTTATCCTTCTGCCTCAGTTCTCCTTCTTGATCACAAAGTCCATTGGCTCATCCATCAAAGTCTCCTTTCAGCTCATCCATCAAAGTCTTCTTTCGGCAGACACCGTGTATACAAGGCAAAACCATTCTAAATTTTAAGAACTTGACCTTTAACCTATCCTCTATTTGTCTGGGCCTACTTTAATTATTCTTTCTACATCTTGGTTTAAGATCAACTTATCTGAATGTCTTAAAGTCAGCTGATGATTAGTCCAACCATGTGCTAAGTAAACAAAAGGCAAGCAAAACCACCCTGGGATTTCATTCTGTCATGGTAAAATGGGAAGGAGGTCTTTTGACCAGAGTGGAATCAAGTAAAAATCTTCAGGAGCTCAAAGACAATATAAAAAAATCAGCTGCCAATTCTTTCCATTATTTACTATTCCCGTCAATCAGTGCATCTACAAAATTTCACCTCTGTTTTCCTGAGACAGAAACAACCAGTAGGAGATGTAAGGAAGGTCTAGCCACACTCTGCATTTCTCCCTATTTCAGGGCTCAGCTACAAGGGCACAATGGTTATGCTCCCTACACATACTTCGTCCAAAAGATTGGATCCTGGAGAATCCATAAGCACAAGGTGCTTTTAGATTTGCCTGATTCCTGTGCATAACGCTGTCATATAAGAGTCCACTAGACAGCATGTTAATGTCTTTTTGCTGCTGGATTAAGCCACCTACCAGGCATATTAATCCACAAAGCACACCAGGGCATGTAGGGTCCTACAGGTTTCCTGGTGACATCTCATAGTTGCCACAGGGCTACATTTGTAAGATTCATGATGAGACCCCCAGATGCAGTGGTTAAGTTCACTAGCTTTAGCTTGATTTTGATTCACCCACGCTCCTTCATCTTAACAGGTTCCTGATATGAAATAGCAGGTCCAGTCCTCCTCCACAGATGAGTAGAAACTCCAGGGAAATAGGTAATTCTAGAATCATGTTGGTAGAAATCCATAACAAACAAACACTACCAATCCAGTAGGATCAAACCTATTTCTTCCTTTCTTTCATGCTAATTTTCATTTTTTAAACTCATGGACCCATTTTCTCATCTTCATTCTTAAACTGAGGGTATTTCACAGGCTAAATGATATATCGGTTTCATGAAGGTGACTGGTTTTCCTTTCAGATGAAAGTATTACTTACTATGATTAGGAAAGAGAACGGCACCCATAATTACCAAAACACCTACTTAGTCACTCACTGGTTTCTTCATTTCTGTCAGACATAGGTGCTGTTTGCTATAGGCTCCCCTGCCCTTTGCAACTAGTACCATACAAATCCTTTCTAGAGGACGACTGCACTCACATGACTGGGGAGAGAAATCCTCTTGACAAGCCCCTGTGGAGCCTAAAGGGTGACTCCCAGGCGCTCAGCGTTGAAGCCAACTGGTTCCAATACCACAAGACTTGGAAATCACCCCCTGTACGGCACAGCCTCTGTCACCACATACGTGCACCTGGAGATAACAACAGTTAGGGTGATTATTCAAAGCAATACTCCCGGTATTTTTCAGCCACTTACATGCAGATGGACAAGTCCAACTGCAGTAAGCTAAAACCACATAGAACCTGACTTGCTTCTCATCCCAGTTTCATAGCATAGAGCCTTTCTAGCTACAAGGGCCTGAAGTAAAATTATTACTCTCTGTGGAAAAGGGTAAGATATTCAGTCTCAAGATATCTCAGTTTAGGGGGTTTTATGTAGATATCTGCATGTGATCTGGTTGTCCAAGGTCTTATTACACAGAGGAAGCTGTACACCAGTTCAGGTCACCCTACAGCAGATAACATCCAGTTGCCTAAAAATAGGTATTTAATGCTGTTTTGAATAACCTGAGATATCTGAGGCTATACTCTAAGGCATGTATGACAAAGGACCTGTGGGAAACACGTACATTTCTGGAGAAACCTTAGGGCATTTTAGATCATTTGAAACACCCCTCGTGTCTGGTCAGCTAATTTGATTTCAGTGCTCCGTGGGTTTATGAATGGATCTCTCATAGGTGTGAGCTTAGACACTTGTCTCATATGAAAATTTTCATTCTGATGTCTTGATTTAGAACTGAATCTTATAGGTAGTGACTTCAGCTGATGTCAGATCTGATCCCACCGAAGTGTCAGCAGCATACCCAGCCCTGAAAACAAGGAGTTAAGCAACAGCAAATTTTCTGGTGGGCAAGAGGGACTGATGGACAGGCAGCAAGACCCCTCCTAGAGCTGATTGTTTCCTTTAATCAACAACAGCAACAAAACCAAATCAAAAACTCATCAGAGGGGTAATTTTTGCACAGGAGTAGTAGGGAGGTGTACTCATTATAAGCAGAACTACAGACCCCTCTGGAAGGTAATTAAATGTTTTCTGACATACTGTGCAGTTGTAATTGAGGTCTGCTGGGGCAAAAAGGCTTTGAGCAATTGTTATTTACTCACTAATTCAGAAAGGTCCTTTTTATTTACAGACATTTGGGTTTATTAAGTAACTACATGGATTATTTATAGTATCTGCAGTCTGTTCACTATTCGTTTGGAAACAAATACAGCACATGCACAGTAGGTAAGTTAAAAACCTGTATGATGTCATCAGGATGGAGGCAAGAGCCTTTTACACAGCGTTTAGAGACACCCACACACAGATCTGAATCATCCTGTGTGCAAAGGTGGGGGCAGCTTTCTCTCTTGCCTCTCCCTGGCTGACTCAGAGGGGCTGCTCGCCCCCAGAACGAGGAGCACTTTCTGCAGGGAATCTAGCAAGGACTCACGCTAAATCAAGTAGGCAGCTGGCATGCAAAAATCCATGGAAAGGTTTAGGGTTTTAAAGCTTTGCAACATTAATAATAGAAGAATAACTTTCATTAATTAGCCACATAAATAATGAAAGACTGACACCAAAGAGCACCTCAAAATAACCCTGCTGTCCTACAGGGGGCCGTGGAGATTTGGAAAGCACTCCACAGGCCATGGACCACTTAGTTCTGAGCATGGTCTCTACATCCCTCAATACTGGGTCTGTTTCGCATGGTGTTTTCAGATTTCTCTATATTCCTAAATTCACCTCTTTTCTTGGAGAAAACAGTTCAGATAATGAGTAGTTTGTCAGCTTCATTTCATAAAAAAACTTTAACACAAACACCTAGCAGTTCAGCAACTACATTTAATAAGTGAATGACTTAAAGAGACTAAATAAAGTAAATAAAATTATTAAAATTAATTTTAAATAATTGACAAAAATAATTATGTCTAATGTAATTTAAACAAATTCAACAAATGCAACAAATTTATGGACCCCTAAAAAACCAGTTGAGTTAACTGAGAACTGGTTTGCTTTTGCAGACCATTTAGAAGTCTGTAGCCTCCAGTGATGCAGAGACCTCAGGCTGAAAAATCACATCCAAAAGAGAAGCAATTCCCAAGGCTGAGAAACACAACACAGGCTAAAAGCTTGGAAAATTTAATTCAGGTGTCAGTGGTGGGTAGAGCTGATCTGTGGAGGACTTGACACATAATTCAATAAAATGTCAGCTCTCTAAGGAAGAAAAAAAAATGGTTCCCAAAATAACCAAGGGAAATACATCTACTCTTATCAAGAAGGGAACTATCTTTAAGTTGGGCATGAGGTTTATATCGCTCATGTTGTCCCTTTAAACTACCTGTTAAATGAGATTAAATCCCAAGAACCACTCAGTCCTGACTATTCAGTAATTTATAGCTCAAAGTTAATTTGAAAGCTCGCTGTGCTCTTTTCCCCAGTGGTGTATATATATACATATTACCTGGATGCAAAATACCATAGCATTAGTGTCACATGTCCTGTCTTTGACTGTGGCTGACTGATGAAAATTTTTCTGTCCCTGTGTCACAAATACTGTTTTAGGATCCTGCCGACTACACCAATTTGCTGCAAACGAGTGACTTCACGCAATTTCATTCAGTAGCAGTTTAGAATTTATTTGTGGCAAATCGCAGGATTTGATTGTGATATTTTAATAGCACTCAATCATCAGTCGATTAACAAAGTAATTCAACAGAACTAATCAAAACACCGACTTAGTTACAGATTCAAAGATGGCAAGGTTCATTCTGTTACTGCATGGAAGAAATACTCAAAGGAAAATTGAGTTACACTGGAGTTAGAATGATTCACAGAGAGACTGTGGATGTAGAGGATAAGGAGGACTCTCCCACTGAGTCATGAGGTTCAGAGTAGACCCCCTTGCTTTCTGAACTCCTTTTCAGAGAAGAGTCCAGATGTGGCTAGGTCCAATCTTAGTCTCAGTTTTGGTCAATGGTTTATATCTAACGATAAAAAATATATATCTAGCAGCAGCATAAGACTCACTTTGTAATTAAGTCATACATCTATAGCCTTCTTAAATTGATTCACACATGCATACACATAGACGTGATTTTTTATGTATACACACACACACATATATCTATATACATATATAAAGGTATACATTTTAAAAATTCCCTTTGAGTTCACTCACTCGAATGTCTTGGCATTTCTCAATGGGCAAGGGTTGAGTGTCAAGGAGTGAAGGGTTTCAGTCCAGGCTCCACTGTCAGTCTTTGGCGATGGACCTCTGATTTTAGCAAACTTAAGAGTTTGTTAGCTCTGAGAGGCGTCCCATTTAGAGGGAGACACTGGTCGCAGCGCACTGTGGTCCAGGAGAGCTCAAAGGGCCTCACTTAGGACCACTGTTTTATAGGGTTGTGAGATGATTTGCTTTAGTCATCAGTAAATTTCTGTCCGGGCCACAATTTGGGTTGGTAATCACTGGAATTCTGATAATGATGGTACCACACCACTCGGGTTACAATTCTGACAAGGTATGTCCCAAGGCTATGAGGGGTTAACTGATTGTTCCTGTTCTCGCTCCCCATCTCAGAGGTGTAGGAGTCCCTGGTGCAGACAGTGCCACCTAATCGTCTGCATTGTTACACCAAGGCCAACATCTGATGGGAGTTTCTGAGGTCATTAAGTGGCCTAGGAGAAAAGAGCAGGGAGTGGAGGGGTTGCACCACCACAGTCTGGCCTATGCCCAATATCTGGTCACTGCTGTTCACATCCCTTGGCATAACTGTACATGTAATTGCTTCCTAGCAGAATTAATTCAGTACAATTATTTCTGTCTTTTAAGAAGTTAGTGATTGCTGCATAAGTGCTTGGCTACAATGATTAAATGCACACAGGGATTCTTGGGGGTGGTCCTGCTAAATCATTGTCTCATAGATGAGTCTCAAACCAGAACAATGTTGAAGAAGCAGTATAAAACAGTAGAGCTTCCTACCAATTCATTTGTTAGAAAGAGATGTGAAACCAATAAACTCTGAGGAATGACGGGCCAGATCATCCCTTATACTTTTTGCAAGGAGCTAAGATCCACCTAGCTGAAAACTTTACACTCAGTCCACATGGACAAAAGCCACCTATGATTTTTATGTAGTGTCTGACAGAAAATCAGAACAAAGGAAGGACTGGGGCTGGAAGTAAATTGGATTCAGGCTAAGAAGATTAAAATTACCTGCCAGCAACAGAGCTCAGATATTGGTGTTCACTCGACCCACCAATACTGAATATAGAACAGTGAAGGAGAGTAAGGAAGAAGGAATTACAGTGGTGGCCCTGTGCGTTTATCATGATGTTAAGAAGGACCAAGCAAATTCTCAGCTCAGCTTTGCTTCTTGCCTGGGTATCTAACTGGAGCAAAAATATGCTCTACTGGCTTTCATTTCCATGTCTTCTTCACTGCTCATCATGTGTTGGGGTAGCTCTTTCCAACTGCTCCTGACTCTGTTAAGCGTTAGGGTCTACAAGCTGAACTCCATCCCTTCACTGTGTATGTAGCACTTTGTCAAACAAAAATACTTGCCCAAAGCCAGCATAATGAACAAAAGCATCAGACAGGTCTGCATTAAGTAAATATTTCCAATCTGCTGTGATGTTCTCCACCAGGCATATTGATGGTTTGTTAAACTATTTTGTTTGAATAGATTTTACACAGTTTAAATGGATTTTAATAATCGTTCTTACTTTTTCTCATCTCTTCTATTTTTGAGGGAGGTGATTCTGCCCCTCTACTCTGTTCTTGTGAGCTCACCTGGAGCACTGCATTCAGCTCTGGAGTCCTCAGTACAGGAAAGGTGTGGACTTGTTAGAGCAGGTACAGAGGAGGGCCACGAAAATGATCTGAGGGCTGGAGCACCTCTCCTATGAGGACAGGCTGAGAGAGTTGGGGTTGTTCAGCCTGAAGAAGAGGAGGCTCTGGGGAGACCTGATTGCAGCTTTTCAGTACTTAAAGAGGACTTTGCACAAGGGCCTGTAAGTGATAGGACAAGGGGTGGCCATTTCAAACTAAAAGAGGGCAGATTTGGGTTAGATATAAGGAAGAAATTATTTACAATGAGTGTGGTGAAACATTGGAACAGGTTGCACAAAGAATTTGTGGATGCTCCACCATTGGAAGTGTTCAAGGTCAGGTTGGACAGGGCTTTGAGCAATCTGATCTAGTGAAAGATGTTCCCACCCATGGCATGGGGGTTGAACTAGATGATCTTTAAAGCTCCCTTCCAACCCAAACTATTTCATGGTTCTGTGATTTTTTTTCCCTATTTAGGGATAAATTTAACAAATGTTGACAACCCAGCAACACTGCATGTTAGACTCCAAAGTGGCAATTCTGAGTGTCATTACTCTGGAATGATTTCTTCTCATTGGACTAGAAGGGCTCTCAACTTCAGACATCTCTTATCATCACAGCCAATGGCTCACTGACTAATAGTGCCCTCACTCTACATCACAAGACTGCAATAATTTTTTGAAGAATAACATCACAGCTTTGAAACCACCACATAAGTTTCCAAACTATGGAGAACTTCATGCTGATGCTACTTCTATAATCACTCAATTAATAGTTACGGGAGGGAGCTTGCAGACCACTTGTCAACCCCTGGAGAACATGAGCACCACATTTTTGCAGAGATTAAAAATGAAGCATGTCCCATGAGTAACTTCTGGTGTTGTCATTCCTGGCTCAGAAGCCTTCACAGTGCTGGACAGTGGGCAACACTACTGGATGATTATCAGCCCCTTAGCCAAATTTATTTACCTTGTCTCTATTTTATACAATCTGGCTAAAGCAAAAAGAAAATAAAAACTTGCAATTATAATTAAACTGTAGGGAAGGAATCATGAACCTCTTCAGTTGACTTATCTGTATGCAGAAAACAGTCATAAAGCTATACCTGTCTAAACCAACACAAACACATCACATGCCATCACATCCTAAAGCACTCCAAATCTCCCTTTCCTTTGTGCTATACATGGGATCCAAATAAAACTTTCTCCAGATCAAGCTTGCTAGGCCTTCCCATGGGGATACCCCACCTCTCAACCAAATTACTGACATACTTTTTATGTTCTTTAGTCTGTCAGATATCTTAGACATCAGCACATCCAAAGGTGCCATTTCAGGTCATCTCTGCAAAGGGATGCAATTAAATATTGGGACGTGCAGTAAAAAAAGCCTGCTGTGAGATAAGAGACTGAAAATATAGAGTTGGTATCAGGTGCTATTTTAGAAACAGAGAATGGATCATCAGATAGTGTGAGAGGAAGGAAAAAATAAAGGCTATTATTTCGAGTGGTCTACACCAGGGCACATACAAGGCTTCTCTATAATTCAGTATCTTTCAAGAATCAGGCACTCTGCCTTTCCCCAAAAATATCACCACCATATTGTTGTATCAAACCATGTTTTTTTTACAGCATTTTCCTCATTGACCATCTCACAGATTTTTCATGTCTTTTTCTTTCATGTGTTTTTATGATATGAACAATACTATTTCTTGGTTTTCAGTCAAAAAAAAATCTGGTATTGCAGTAAGATGCAGCCAATTTCAATCCACAACAGAAAGCTGTTGACATACTATCTAATGCTGCAGTTACTGAACTTTAATAAAGACAAATTTACTCCGTGATGCATCTGATGCAACAAATCTTTTGATGGAGCACTGCTTGTGTATTTATGTCCTGTCTTGTTCAGCTGCTAGATATTAAATATCAGCCAGACTTTCAAACTACTTTCTAGAGTAAAAAGTCTCATTTTGCCCTGACCTTCAAGAGGTCTTCCCAGGAACTAATAGCTGACCAGCAGTGAAGCACATTTGGTCACATCAACTTCTCACTTGCTGCTATGCACCAGTGAGAAAGGTATGGACTGAGATCTTCCAGCTGCATTGAATACTTCTCTTTTTCATTCTTCGTCTTGATATGGGAAGGATTGGGCTGTAAATCATTGTTGTTATCATTTGGTCCAGACCAGACTGTACACAAAGCTTCAAAACATAGTAAGACAAGTCTTTGCTCACAAATGAGCACACTGGCTACAAAGGACGTTTATAGACAAAAGGATGTAATCAAATTGATGTACTTTCAGGCTGAACTGTTAGTGGTATAATTAAAAAGAGCCACAGCTCTTGTTTGCCTCTCTGGCACCAAGCTAAAAACAGAGCTCAGGTCTTGAACCAGGCTGAAAGAGTAAAAATGCTTCTGGTCTGAAGGTCAGCTCTGGCTGGGAGATGAAGACACTGGCCTGAAAAGCTGCAAGATGCCACGGCTCTGAACGTTGCAGCCTTTCAAGGACAGCACAAGTAAGCTGAATCTTCTTGCTGAACAGAGGAATAGCAGAGAAACTGCAGACCTATAGGGAACAGTGACTGGGCTTCTCCTTTCCCTGTGCTGACACAGAGGTGATAAGTGGCTGTGAGTTTTTAGAGTGAGACAAAGCACAAAAATAAAGGACATTTTGCATCCTTCTGTTAGGACCATCCCAACAAGCTTTGAAACTTGTCTTATTTTCGTGACTGCTTGGCCTTCACGAGGTTTTGTTCTTCAGTTGTCATGGCACTCAAGGGGTCTTAGGCACATCCAGAGAGAGTGAGGTGCTGTAGTACAAACACAGAGCAAAAAGAGCATCTTGCCCTACAGAGCTCCCTGTTAAAATAATTTCTGAGAAAAGGAACTAATAATCACTTACTATGGTCACATTTTTTTCTTCTTTGGACTTTTATGTTATTAAAACAGTGTAGTGGCTTTATTCATTTTAGTAAGTTATCAGAAAAATGCATTAACCTGAAATGAACCTGAGATCCTACGACAATGGGGTGGAAAAGCCTTCCACAATGCAACAAAACCAATACTGGAAGAGAAGGTAACAGTGACGACAGCAATTTGACTGGAATGAAGAGTCATGCAAAGGGCAGGAGATACAACCAGGGAGCTGCGGCTGTCTATAGCTAGAAACATCAGAAACAGTCACACCATCTTGATAAATATCTCACTGTTTAATAAAGTGCCAGTTCAATTTGAGAGACCTAAGTTTCTCTCCTGTTATCACTTGGCATGCAACAAAAATAGTCCTTGCCTCACTGTACATGGCATTATAAATTTATCAGTGTTTTTATATTGCATCTCCAGTACTTGTTCACACCTCTGATTTCAGAGCAGTTCCTTTATCTTACTTTTTATGCCTGATCACATTCCTAGACTGCCAACAATGAATGCTGTTCCTAGTCAGTATAATAAGAATGCTCTTTTCACTCCTAGCTATTAAAAAAATGAGAGGCATGACTGAAATTTGGAGAATAATCATCTTTATGAAATTTTTAGCAGCTTTGAGCAGGTTGAGTTAGCATAAGAACAGCTCCCTCTCTTTAAGTACTTCACAAGCACCTATGCTGCTAAAACCACTATTTTCCTACCCAGTCTGAATGATTCTGTTCAGGTGTTCAGAAAAGAGGAGATTTTCCAGACTCCACAATTTAGGAATCTCAGTACTTAAGGACAAAGGGAGTAAATATTGTTTGTTATGTCTCATAACCAGGACATTTATTTAAGAGTCTAAATATGAAATTAAAATTTCAATGAACAGACTGAATTGGTCAGTGTGTACATCAGATTCTTAGAGGTTTGATTCTCAGTAACCTCTCAAAGGACTTATGGAATATATGCCTGAAAGACATAAGCCTGGGCCTCAAATCCAGTCCTTTGCTATCCCATACACCTTCTCATGTCTTTCATAATGACATATGTGGTCTTAAAATTTGGGAATTTGTCCCTGTGACTCATAGCTGAAGGTTTTTGTAGAACTGGTGGTGAGACACTCTCCCATGCAGATCCTACGACACTCACTAGTTTCTAACAATTTGTTGTGTTTGGTGGCATCGTTCAGTCAGCAGCAGAGCTGGAGAAAGTCTTCAGATCATTTCAGTTTTTGAAAATGCTGAGATGTTTTAGTCTATTGCTTATTTGGATTAAGTCAGAGGAAAACTCCTCTTCCTCCAGCTGAAGCAAGTTGGGAAAGTCTTTTCAAAAATTCCAGCTTCGAACTTTAAAAATCTGATTGTAAATGTACAGCAGGTTGACTATCCTGAAGAGGCCAAATCATGTATCAAACTATTAACAAAAAATAATAACCTTCATTCCTTTGGGTACATGTATTAAAGATCTTTTCTGGTTGTATAAACTCAGCTTCACTCTGTGATAGTTCTTTGCCATTATCTATGGAGCAAGAGTTGTTCTGCTCTACCTTGCATCCTTATTCCTCAGTAATGGAATAGTGCTGAAAAGGCAAAAGTAGAAAATGCTATGTCCACTTTTAAAAGCTAAGGCACTGGGAAATAAGCAGTTTAAGAAAGTCAGATAGTAAAAAAGACTAGAACAGAGGAGTCTTGATGCCTTGTATAGGAGAAAGCATCCCAGGTGCTTTCAGATTAGCCAAGGCCACTCTGCAAGTGTTGTACAGCCTTTCATTTTTAATTAACTCACAGCTTGTGTTGCTCAGAGGCTAGTGATGGCGAGGGAGCTCAGAGTCCCGTTGTGCTCAGATGCTACCGACACACAGCACAGTCTGACCCGCAAAACTCACATCTAAAGGCTGACAGCAGGTAGAATAAAAACAAGATTATAATGCCCCTTTCATAAACAGGAACCAGGGTTTGGGAAAGAGCAAGCCTTCTGCTCAAAGTGTTGCAAAGTTGTTGCAAAACAAGGAAGTGAACATGGATTTCCAAAGCTGTAGGTGTAGGCCACCATCTGAGAGCTGGTGGCACCCCCTCTTGTCAAGGAGAATCCAACCTTTGAAAAGCAAATCCCAGCCATTTAGTTAGGTTCCTTGTGACGGAGTAATATTAAATAGTTGTGATATTTGATATAACTGTATAAACTGTACCCACCTTGAAACGTCTGATATCACAAATCAGAGCTTGGCATCGTCAGAAATATGGAGGGTTTAGTATTCTTCTTCAGAGACACATCCATACTGCAGTCCAAGTATAGGCCATAGAGCTCCCATACGAATAACAGAGACAGCTTTGCACTAGGTACTTCCAGCACTGCGATTTTAAGGCCCACATTTATTCTTACACAAATAAAGAGCTTGATTAAAATAACAAAACAAAGCAACAACAAGAAAACCACAGCAAACACAGAAAGTGTGTAAATAGCAGTCTGTTTTGAACTCCATGTTACAAGCACTGTATGGCTACCACCACCTAAGACAGCTATTTCACAGCTAACTCAGGCATATATATCTCCACAGATATGCCTTTAGACTGCTCTGCATGCCAAAGCTATGCTAGTAAGGATATCTTATTCGTACCTGTTTATGCTCTTCCAGTTTGTATAAGTAAGCAAACCCTCAGCACAACAGGCGAAGAAGTTTCCTTCATTTAGTGGATAAAGGAATCACCTACAATGTGAGAAACAGGTTTACCTTCTCAGGCCAACAGCTTCCTATTCCTTTTTTTTTCAAACCTAAAAAGAGCATCTAAAAGATCCGTCACCAGTACCGTGACAAGCGGAGAGGGAGCTGACTGCTGGCACCAGGACATCCCCTGTTGTGTGGATGAAGTTAACCTATGGCAAGGTTGACAGCTTGATCACAAATTTCCTATGCTTGATGTATGAACTTGAGCTCAATCACTAGATATTAAATTCACAAGGGAACACTTAAATCCACAAGAGAGCAATCCAAAATGAGATCACTCATTAGACTGCATCTAAGTTCTGCATCTAGTGTTGGCCCCACTGAATCAAGAAACACATCAATAAACTGGAGCAAGTTCAGCAGAGGGCCATGAAGATGATGAGGGCTGGAGCACTTGACCTGCAAGGAGAGGTGGGGAGCTGGGCTTGTTCAGCCTAGGGCAGAGACAGCTTCAGGTGGGCCTAACAGCAGCACTCCAGTACCTACAAGCTGGATACTTGACACCTCTCTCATCAAGATCAAGAGTGATCAAGAGTGATAATTTTTCAACAAAATTAGGGGGACAGTACAGTACTTCAGATGCCTTATTATTCTGCTACATTCTTTCTAGTCTGCCTAAAAGCATCCAGCAGGCAGAAATTCACTGCTGGATTATAAGTACTAAAAATGCAGAACTAAAAGACTGAGACTCTGCTTGCTCTTCAGAAGGAAAAACAGCTCCAGACAGCCTCCTAGTACAGGAATTACAATTCAAGCCTCAAGTTTCTATGCTCTGCTGGCTGGAGGTAAAACTAGTGTATGGTTTTTGACTGAATACACAGTTACTTGGGCTGAACTTATATAAAACCAGGCAAATTATGCAAGATGTTCCCCAGAATATGTGAGCCTTCTTGACATGAGAGATGTAGAGATTGTTTTGATATAAATGAAGACCACATTCAAGAAAAAAGCAAATTAAGGAGTAAGGGTGGGGCACACCTTTCCTTCCCCCACTCCCTCTAGAAAAGATCTCAGCTATATCAGCATCTCAACTTTGCACCGAACATATCACAGAATCACAGCATGGCAGGGGTGGGAAAGGAAATCTCAGGTTGCTCAGGACATCAAGTCAGATTTTTAATATCTCCAAGGACAGAGAGTACTGTAAATTCCAGTGCTTGCCACCATCTAGTCAGTCCAAAGGCCTCAGGTGGGCTCACAGTGCTGCAGTTCCTGAGGCAGCCTTTTGCATCAGTGCCCCACTCTTTTATTCTGTGGTAGAACCACAATTCCCCAGTCCCCAAGGGACTGAGGATGGGACTCTTCCCATTCAAACCATCCAGCTGCAGCTTGCAAAGCCAGGGTCTACTCACTGCAAAGAGGATCATGAAGATTTACAAGGAAAGCTAAAAAAAAAACCCCAACTTTGCATTCTGCTCCATTCTCCCTGTGGGCAAGAGTTAAATCAATACCTTAATTAGCTGTAATATGTCACTTGCTTTTACTTCCCTTCAAAACAGTTACTTAATTTCCTTATCACTGGCAGGGAGGGAGGAGGGCTGGCAGAGCCAGCTCTTTGTATAAGGATGGGTAACTTACACTGTGAGTAAAGATAGTTCTTGATTACTTTCACCTTTCATCATTATAAATTTGCTTAATATTGTAATTAGAATATGTGCTTCATTTAACCAAGAACGTGATAAAAAGTAATTCCTTCAGGGGCACTTTTACACACCAGAGATGACTGAAAATTCAGTGAATGAGTGAATTTCCATTTTCTTTCCTGTATCCTCTTTTTTTTCAATGGATTTGAATTTCAACTTGCGAAAACTATAAAGTTAGGCCAAATGTCAACTTATTGCATCCTTTTGCCTGGCAGATTGAAATATATCACTGGGATCATTTAGCCTAACTCCCTGGGACCATCATTTGGGACAGATAAGCCACTAACACTTTAGAAAAGTGTGAAGGAAGAGGATGAATCAGGGCATGAAAAAAGTGCTCCACTGGTTGAGTAAGGGAAGCAAATCCACTATAATAACTGAAGGAGCCTGATGTATGCCAAGATAAAGTTAGGAGTACTTTGTCTAAAAATTAAAACTTCGCTTTCTGAAATAATCTTTTAACCAGTGCTGGAGATTTGCTTTTCAGTATATTCATTAGGGTAAAGGTTTGGCTGAATGTTCAGAAATTCTCTTGATTCCAAATCCAATACATTACATTACCTCATGCATGCAAAAAGCTGAAGGAACCCACTGTTAGATGCTTGTGTAAGCATGGCCCCATAAAGGAAAATTCTGTTAAAGCAAGAGATTAACAAATGGTAGTTTTATCTGAAATGACCAGACACAAACTGAAATACTTTATCTACCTATGCAAAGAGACATGAGATGGTAAATTATCCTGATTGTGCCACACCACTCTTTTTATTTAGAATGTGGCAAGTTTAAGTGTCTCAATTCTAAAACTGTGTTATTGTCCTGGTTTCAGCAGGGACAGAGTTAGTTTTCTTCCTAGTAGCTGGCATAGTGCTGCATTTTGGATTTAGGATGAGAAGAATGTTGATAACATCCTGATGGTTTAGCTGTTGCTGAGCAGGGCTTACACCAGTCAGGGACTTTTCAGCTTCTCCTGCTCTGCCAGGGGCACAAGAAGCTGGGAGGGGGCACAGCCAGGACAGCTGACCCCAACTGGCCCAAGGGGCTATTCCAGACCATATGGCATCATGCGCAGTATATGAAGCTGGGGGAAGAAGGAAGGGGGGGACATTTGGAGTGATGGCGTTTGTCTTCCCAAGTCACCATTACGTGTGATGGAGCCCTGCTTTCCTGGAGATGGCTGAGCCCCTGCCTGCCCATGGGAAGTGGTGAATTAATTCCTTGTTTTGCTTTGCTTGTGTGCACGGCTTTTGCTTTCCCTATTAAACTGTCTTTATCTCAACCCAGGGGCTTTCTGACTTTTATTCTTCCAAATCTCTTCCCCATCCCACCGTGGAGGCATGAGTGAGCGGCTGGGTGGGGCTGAGTTACCAGCTGGGGTTAAACCACGACAGCTATAAAGCAGAGGCACCACACTTAGGAGCTTGCAAAGTTTATCAGCAAAGCATAAAGCATTACCTAATCCCCAAGGAAAGCATGTATGTTGTCTTTAATTATATTGCTTTAAACACATACAAGTCAAGAGTGTGATTCACTTTGCAAAAGGCATTTTTCTTGGCAGCAGACAGGAGTGCCCCAGCCTTTATTCTGGGACCTCCACTCCTTTTCACTCAGGCCTTCCAACTAATTTTGTACTGCAAAACTCTGCTTGCCATTTCTACTAAATCACTGCATTTTCATTCTCCTTTTTGAAAGCGGAGCAGTGTGAGTAAACCAGTACTTCTCACTACTAGAAGCACGATGTATCTAACACCAAATATTAATCAGATATTAAACCCCGTGGAAATAAGGTCCCTAAAGCAAACTGATTCTTAAAAATGAGTCTGTTTATCTTAGTGGGACCAGACAAAACTCTTCAACGATTAGCCCTCAGCAAGACGTTCATCAAGTATGAAACCTCCTGAAAATACTCACCCTCATGAGTGGTGAAATAAAGTTATTTTTAATGCCAATAATTACTTTTTAATGGAAGAAAATGTCAAATAATCTTTTCTTCAGACAAATTCAATATAGTGCAAAGCTATTGGCCATGTAAGAGATTTCATGGAGTACAATGCAAAATACTATTTTAAATCAGTCTTTTGCCAAAACAGGAAAGGACTGGTTCTTTGTATTAGCCTCACGGCACATCGATCAGGAATTTCAGCTGGACCCAGTTTGTAAAGTGGGAAAAAGCACGTTAGGCTATGGTCTGAGTTAGTTGTACACATTTTCCGCAGTAAAGTCAGACAGTCAAGCTAGTACTCATTTCAGAAATCCTGTGGAGTTGAATAGATGTAAGACTGTCTGTGTTCTAAGAGAGGAACTCTTTCCTGCAGAGCCTTGAACTGAGAGTCATGTCCCATAAGTAGCACAGGTTTTCTTGAAGACCAAACCATCTAGTAAGAAATTAGATACCTGCAATAAAGGCAGACTCTGGACCCTACAGTGCTGACAACTGCATGGTCCTGGGGTGCTCCTAGGCTTGACTTGTAGGGTGAGCAATAGCTGAAGACCGTAAGAGGAGCATGCTGACTGACACAGTGGTCCCAGTCCTCTTCTGACACACAACAGCCACACAGAGGCCAAGGAATAGCCCTGAAGTAAGTGCGTCACGCTCCTACAGAAATGGGTATTGCCTATGGTGAGGGAGATGGGAAGTTTCTTCCTCTGAATGGAGCATTCATGTGATCCAAGGAGCATTAGTGGGAGCCAAGCCAATTTACATTTATTTGAAATGAAGGTGATTGCTAGTTTACTTTGGAATTACCTATAGGACTATCTATAGGTGCGTAACAATACTGTGCAGTATAATTACATAAGGAAAGGTACCTGAGCCTTCAGGGCTTTGTTCATACCTTGGTTTTCCTCAGTAGCTAAATCCAAAATCACCTCTGGTATTCTTGGTTCCTTTATTTAGTTAATTTATTTACTTCTTCAAATTTATCTCATATACAGAAATCTAAAATATTTGGCAGCCTATGCTACAGTCCCCTTTGTTAGCCCTACAACCTTACAGCGAGCACATACCTTTTCTAGTTTCTTGGTCTTTGCCCAAGTCAGCAAGTTAGCATTATTTATACTCATGTGTAGTCCACTGTCCCATACTAGTCTTGATCTTGAATTAAAACTATCCTCAACAGATTTTCAAAGCAATCTTCAAAGTTTCTCCTCCTCTTTTATGTGTTTTGGACTCAATCATCAGTCAATGAGCGACTCATGAAATTTTCTTGGATGAAGCAGTGAAAGCCCTCCTGACTGCACCATCTGCTCATCCATACATTTGTCTACTGGATGCATCTTTGTCCCTTCACTGGAGGGACAGATGGGAGTCCCCAGTCCTTCACTTTTCCTTCCAGTATCTTGCAGTCAATTTGGATCATTAGCAGGGCTTGCATGACTGAGCAGAACCATGCCTTGGCCAGCAGTCTGGATGTGCCTCAGCAGCCTTTAGTAATATTTCACCTCCCAGGTACTCTCTGGCACTTCTCAAGGAGTCTCTGTGCCTCTGGGAGAGGCTGTTCCCTACCAACCTCACACGGGATTTTGTAGTCATCACAGCTTTTGGAAATGCTGACAGCTCTGAATCTCCTGCCCTTTGCGGTGGGCATTTTCTGCTCCACCACAAGTGGAGACGGATGCGTATTTCAGAGTCTTGCTCGTGCACACTCTCAGTGGGTATCTGGAGCAGGTTCCCCTTCCCTGCAGCAGTTAATTCTTCCTCTGCTGCCAGCCCCACTGGAGACCCCACAGCTGCCTGCTTCTCTGTCCTTGAAGACCCAGAATTCATGCTGTGCAGCATGCGGCCCCAACTGCACCCTCAGGGGATGTCAAATTCACTGATGTTACACAGTCCATTCAGATCATAGAATCATAGAATCATAGGATGGTCTAGGTTGGAAAAGACCTTTAAGATCATCAAGTCCAACTGTTAACCTAACCCTGCCATCCCACCACTAAACCATGTCCCTAAGCACCTCGTATGCGCGTCTTTTAAATACCTCCAGGGATGGGGACTCCACCACCTCCCTGGGCAGCCCATTCCAGAGCCTGACAACCCTTTCTGTGAAGACATTTTTCCTAATGTCTAGCCTCAACCTGCCCTGGGGCAACTTCAGACCATTTCCCCTCGTCCTATCCCTTGTTACCAGGGAGAAGAGGCCAACCCCCACCTCACTAGCCCCTCCTGTCAGGCAGTTGCAGAGGGCGATAAGGTCTCCCCTCAGCCTCCTCTTCTCCAGGCTGAACACCCCCAGTTCCCTCAGCTAGTCCTCATCAGCCTTGTGCTCCAGACCCCTCACCAGCTTGGTTGCTCTCCTCTGGACATGTTCCAGCAATGCAATGTCTTTCCTGTAGTGAGGGGCCCAAACTGAACACAGTATTCTAGGGGCAGCCTCACCAGCACCGAGTACAGATCCCTGCTGATTCCCCTTGAATTCCAATCTTTAAACTCCAGGATCCCCTCTTCCTCAGTTTCCTAAGTTCCCCGAACTGCTGGCATTCAGTCCCTCCTTGCCTTGCAGCGTCCTAGTCCCTTGTTTAGTGGTGTAAGTAAATCAAAGATCCTTGATCCCAAATTCCCAAGCTGTAAATGCATTCACTTAGGTCTCTGCCCCTTCAGGAGTGCGGGCTACCCAGCTGAGCTCACTTTCAAGTTGCCCTGGAAGCTGTCCCTGAGTGTGTAATGGAACAGATGACAAAGAAACAGATATTTTCTCTGCTTCTTCCTTATTTTGCTACCATGTTATTTTTGAAATTTCTCCATTTTGAAAAGAAAAAAAATTCTGGCCAAAAAATAAAATTAAGCAGGCTTTTGACATTTTGTAATTTTGCAAAATCTGGAAAGTTTTAAAAGCTGAAAGTGGAACTGAAGCCAAAGAAAGGAAATAAAACCTGATAATCTGTGATTTTTCTCCCTTCCTATACCTGTTCCATCCATCCTTTTATTTTTTTACTGCTTTTCTTTTCCAGAATTGGACACTCAACTGAGAAATCTACAGTTCAAGACTAGAATAGAGTTAGACCATCACACCTCAGTATCCACAAAATGGACATTAAAAAGAAATATGATCACTTTATGCTACATCATCTTTTTTTCAGTTCTTATCAATACTAAAACCTTCCTGACTTCTCAGTAACCAACATCAGCCACTGCAGTTCAGAGCAGTGATACTGTGCACTCCCAAGAAATTCCCCCAAACAAGGAGGCACAAATGCTTGCAAAATATCCCTCTCTGAGGGCTTCAAGACGTAGCTCCATGTGAAGCACATTACAGTGACTAATCGAGGCAGAAACAGCATGGATTGAAGCAACTGTGGTCAAACACCTCCTTGGTGAGATGGAAATGAGAAAGCACCGTGCCCCCATGTGAACCCTGGGGGGTGCCTAGGGCATCCAGATGACTTTCAGCCATCTGCTCCCTGCTGGAAGGATACTTGTTACTGTCTGCCAGGGGGAGCATCTGTCTGAAAGCAGGCATCTGGCAGTGCGAGCCCCACACGGCACGGCTCACACGCAGGGGCTCCGGGGACATCTTCTCACTACACTGACGCATGGCCACCATGGAAGCAATGCACTCCCAGTTCTCCTCTTTTACCCCAGTTCACCTTGTTCCCCAGCATCACGGAAGAAAATGAAGACAAGCTGCATTGGCAAGGCATAATGCTTTTAAAATTATATTTACAAAGTTTGGAATCAATCACTTATAAGAAGAAATCATAAAGCATGATGCTGGTGTATATATATAAAGCAAACACGATGTTTTACTGAATCCTTCTGTATCCTATCTTTTCCTTCACTCATGCCACACCTCAGCTCAGGTTTAGTCCCACTGTTGGAGCAAGTCTAGTAGTAACAAGTAGATTAGATAATTCTGATTATTTTTCCCAAATTTGTTTCTCACCATTACAGCAAAATTTTTCCAAAAAGAATTCTAGAAAAGAGGTAGAGATAAGGATCTGGCAGAATCTGTGGTATCCAAAACCTTTTGGTTTGGATACCACAATTCTCTAATTTGGAGAAAACTTGCTTTAAGCATGGCTCTTACACGCTTTTTTATTGCATTTTCATTTTCTAAATGTTTCTTAAGCTAATGCTTAGACCTCAGTTTTTATTCGCTAGATTAATAATTTTTATTTATATTAGCATTTATTACTGGTGTTCCATAGCTTTATTATTAGTACCTTTAACCTTGCATTTTATTACTAACCAAAACCAAGTCTAGTAAAGTATTAAACCATGCTAACAAAGATAATCATGTTTATATTGTAACCAACAAATAAGACCTGTGTAAACTTTCTAATGAGTAAAATAACTACTGGATGTCAGCATATCTGCTATGCAACTCCCTCATACCAAACAATTTTCTTAGCCCTAATTTTTCCCAGTTTGTGTTTCAAAAAGCTAAACTGCTCAGTAAACAACGATTTGTCGTAAGTGATCAGCTGAAGTTCTCAATGAATCCCAACCTTTTTTCCCCTGAAAGTACTAGACTTGGCCTCCTGCTTTTATCCATTATGACCCTAATACCATTTCTTAAAATCCAGTCTTTACACGTTTTAAAAGAGATGTCATATTGCATCTGTTGACGTAGAATTTGAAGTGATCTCAGACCAGGAACTGGGCACCGCTGACAGCTTTAGGGGGCTGAGGGTCACCACGGGGCAGTGGTACACTGCTTAGCATAGGACTACCAGGCTAGAGCTGAAAATCACACAGCTCCCAGGTTGTAAAACCTAACTAATCAAATGTAAGCACTTCTCTTGTTGTATCCATCTCCTCAATTTTATGAGTCTCTCTTCTCTCTTTATGAGACTGAACAACAGCCAGATAACCCATCGTCCCTGACAGACAATAACACTGAAGAGCTCCAGAGAAACCTCAATGGAGAAAAGCTGTGCTTTTTTTATTTCAGGCATTTTATACTTCCATTGCTTCCTGCATGTGGTTTTAGTGGACTAGAAGGTATCTGTTCAGGAATTGCTGCTTGGCCAACAGTTCCTCTAAATTATTACAGGATCCTAGGTCTACTAAACAGGAAGAGAGACACAAGTTAATATCTTTTTTATTTCCAAAATCAAAGCTATTGACTCCCATGCCAATACCAAAGAGTGACAAAACAAAACAAGCTTCAGCTTGCATCCATGATTACAGCCTTGCTATCTTCCTATGCTACAATATGGTGACATTGATCCACTTCACCCTACGGAAACTTCCAAAGGAAATCCCTCCTGAAATGCCTTTTGTAACTTATTTTATATACATGACATTTTGACTTCCCAAGCTTTTTCCAAAATATATTTATTGAACAATATATTTAAAGATTCTGGAGTACTAAATTATCACAGAACAACGAAATAATTACCTTATACTTCATTGGCCAAATCTCATGACTTTATTACCGTATTACCTTTGCTTTCTACTTTGTTGCTAGCCAAAAATAAGTCAAATTAATAATTCTAGTTTAATTTTCCTGTGCAGTTAACATGCTCTGCCACAGGAAGCTGCTACGCTTCTATGGGTCACATGCCAATTTCAGTGGATCATGCCAAGAATTCAGTTCTATCAAGAAGCTAGAGTCTTTTTTTCAAGGTCTGCTTCTTTTGTGTCTACATTTCTGTTAGTCTTTGTAAGGTTAATGTATCAAGCAATACATATCGAGAGCACCAGACTGTCAGCACTACAAAACTAAATTATCTGGTTTCCATTATTTGGAAACTTTAATCTCTGTAAAATTAATCAGAAGTACATGAATAATTTAAAGGTACATCCTTGTTGCTGCTAGGAAGCTCCTTCTTTGTAATGTAATAGTCTTCATTCCCAATAGTAGACGGTAGAAGCCAGCACGCAGCCTCGCCAACAGGTGACTCCTGGCTTCACTGAGATCTTGCCCATGACAAGGAAACTTAACTACTGACAACAGACTGAAAAATTAACATTGATCACTCAGGACTTCACTACAGTTACAGAAGGTGGTTTCTCCAGGATCTTCCCATTAGCAAGGGAACAAACAGAAGCCCGTAACCTGTGACTCAATTGTGGCATTTTGTTGGCACCAACAGTTATCCATTAAAACCTTGGTTTTCACAGCCTCATATACAATAGTCTACCTATCTCTTTCTATCTGCAAAGTGTTTTCCTTTAAGCATCCGACAAGCAAATAATTTCTTTCAGTGGTCCTCCAAACTCACTACTGGTGTTGCATCTTCTGGTTCCCCTTTAGCACTGGGCGTTTTCCACTTATCACTGGGGCGCAATCTTTTTTTGCACCCCTGCCAAAACTCCGAGGTACCAAATCGTTAGTGACACTTCTAGTGTCACTTCCAGTAGTAATCCTTTCAGTAATTCCAGTATTAGTGATACCTTTTCTCTTGCAGTAATGTCTGCAAAAGATGGAATTTGTCACAGAATGCTAGAAATATTTAGGTTCAGAAGGAACCTCTGGAAGTCATCTGAACTTACCCTCAGCTAGAGTTGAAGTTAAAGTGGTCAGGGCCTTTTCAAGCTGAGTTTTGAATGTTTCCAAGGATGGAGGTCCCTCAGCCTCTGTGAGCACTTGTCCCAGGCTACACAACCTTCATCATGAAGACTGTTTTTTACTTATACTGAATCAGTTTCCCTTGTTGCAACTTCTAACCATTGCCTCCTGTCCTTTCACTGTGGAGTTCTGAGGAAGTTCTGGCTGCATCTACTCCACAACTCTCCTTAAGAGAGCGAACAACTACAACTAAATCACCCCTTAACTTCCTTTTCTTCAGGCTAAACATATTCAGTTCTCATAAGTTGTACACATTTCCATGGTAGTGGTCTTCCACTGTGCTCTCTCCAGTTTGTTGATCTCCATCTTGCACCAGGAACTCGAAAACTGGACACTGTAGTCCAGCTTCAGCTGTCTTCTTCCCTAGTATGAATGCAAAACCTCAGAAGTTCAGTATCTGGAATCACAGCTTGTTCTGATTTTTCATTTGTAGATAACCCAACACCATGGGGCTCTGCACCTGTGTGGGTTTTGTCTAAAGTGGGGATGGGTATTGGAATAAAAAGATTATGGATTTCAAGCCTGGAAGTGCTTAACATCATGCACAAAAAGCATATGAACAAGTGCCTTCAGGACTGGTGCCACAGACAAGCAAAACAGTACTGAGACTATTATAAGAAGCTTTGGTAAGAGAAGAAAATAGAAAGTCATTAGGGTATCCAAATCGTGGAAGATTTTGTAAAATGTGAAAGCTACGTCCACATGCTGACACCCATCAAGAGTACAAATGCCATAAGTTAAAACCTGTAAAATTAATCAAGCATGTCTTCTGTAGGCAGAAGACAGCTGATAAGTGACCCTGGCCTTCCTGCTGAACACCGGGCTCAACACTGTGCACATTTCCCTTCTACTGAAAGGTTCATGAGCCGTGTCTCAGACATCCTCAAACACGGGGGACCAGGTGAGTGGTCCAGGCTGCAGCTGAGCCCTGCAGCCAAACTGGAGAATTCAGAAGTGAATCAGAGCATCATGGCCAGCTCAGGGGTTGCAGGAGGTAACTAACAATGGCAGCTCTGTCCTGGGAACCTCCTCAGCCAGCTGAGGACCTGAGGAGGAGCTGGACTCCACCAAAGCATCTCCTTCTGCAGGCAGTCAACAGGAGCATATTTATAGCTGCTGCCTAAAACCCGCCTTCACAGAAGGGATGTGCATGTCAGAACTACATCCTTTCTTTTGTTCTCATCCAGCTATTTTATGGTAAGATGTCACAGAAAAAGAAAATTTTAAAATATGTTTCTTTCGTACTATATTTTTTTTAATAATATGGTTCAACATCTCTTACCCTTAAAATCAACCCCTTTTTTCTCCATAATAAAAGTAGCCCGCTATGAAAAAATGTAAATACAATGAAATAGGATGTTAGTCTAAACTGTCTGACTATGACTGACAGAATGGACTTTGGAAAGGTTAATTTTCTTCTACAGCATAAAATGGAAAATAGTTGTCATCGCTCTCCTGCAAACCAGCCACTATGATTTCTATTTCATAAGGATGCAATTATCGTGAGATGTTAAGTCAACTCTAAAAGATGCTGGAACTCACTGAAAGGCCATTAAAATTTATCAACCTCACATCACAGAGGTCTTGATGATTTTTCTGCCTTTTGGTTTCAGCTTGTATGGCCTCACTGACCTCACGTTTCATTTAAATGTCAGATTAAGATTAGATCCCCAGCATGGCTAAATTCTGACCGCTCACTCTGATGTCAATGTATATGGCTACACTGATGCAACCTGCATTCATAGGCATATTTTATTTTTTTAAGTAGCCAGAGAAGTAGCTAATTTTGTTTATGAAGATGAAAAGGGACAGTGACGGGAACCAGTTCAGGACAGGAATCCCAGGTGTCAAGTTGCCTAGCTCAAAAAAGAGAGAAGCTGCAGAAAGCAGCGTCTTTGACGGAGTATTTCTTCTCTGTTAAGGGATAAGACAATGTCATTTGACTCCTTTTATACTCAGTAAGCTTCTACCAGCTTAGCTTGCAAGTCTTCAGAGGCTAATCACTTGACTGCCATGAAGACCTCCAAATAGCCATCCCACAAACCAAAAGAGAGTGTGTCACATTATGACAATCATTTTTATAAGTGAATTTTTACATATCTGAGAGAGAAGGATAGATATTGCCTTTGTAGCAAAGGATATCTTAGCTGCTCAGACAGTGCATGAGAATATCCGTTGTCCTCGTAGGCACACATTATGATCAAGTGCCTTTCTAATAGCACGTCCAGCTGTTTGTTTCAGCTCTAGGTTTCAGATACCAGCAGTCAACAGCATGAACTGTCTGGCCAGCCTTCATGTAAAAAATCACAGGTGAGATCCCCCAAAAACAGAGTTTTATAAATCATGAGATTTAGAAGACAACACTTGGAAGCTCTAGCTGTTTCTGCTAGGAGCCTTCTGTCTTTTAACCTTCAAGATTTACACACTAAAGTTTATAACTGAACCAAAAAGGCTCTCTTCTGCCAGTTAACATAGGTCTGAGTGCATTCACAGAAAACTAGAGATTTTCTCTTTGGATTTTCCCAAAAAAGCATTCAATAGCCCCCAAAATACTATATGAAGGGGAAAAAAAGGACATTATAATGATTCCCATGGACCTTCAAAGTACTTTATGTAACAGATTATTAAGGAACATCTATGCTTCAGTTGCCAAAACATAGGATCTTTGGATCTCATTCAACTTAAGGAGCTGGCAGACCAGAAGTCTGTCACCAGAAATTACATTCAGCAACACCCTATCTTCATCAGTCTATCTTAATATCTACCTATCTTATTATCATCATCAATGACACAGACAGTGGGATCGAGTGCACCTTCAGCAAGTTTGCAGACAACACCAAGCAGAGCAGTGTGGTTGACACGCCTGAAGGATGAGATGTCATCCAGAGGGACCTGGACAAGCTGGAGAGGTGGGCCTGTGTGAACCTCATGAGGTTCAACAAGGCCAATTGCAAGGTCCTGCACCTGGGTCAGGGTAACCCCCAGTATCAATACGGGCTGGGGGAAGAAAGGATTGAGAGCAGCCCTGCCGAGAGGGACTTCGGAGTGCTGGTGGATGAAAAGCTGGACATGAGCCAGAAATGCGTGCTCTCAGCCCAGAAGGAGTCTATCTCAGTACAGCTGAGATACTCAGATAACCTTGCACCCTCAGCTTCTGTCAGCCCCATATACTGCTATCAGTGTTACTCACAAAATAAAAATAAAAAATCAAACTCTCAGAAACTGCTGGCTTCTAACTGTTCTCATTGCAGGCTGCTTTTTTATACTTAATGCCAAGGTAAATGTTTGTTATAGGATTTTCTCTCACTCACTGCAAGACCATGCTGATCACGTTCACTTCTAGCCTAGGAGTTTCTCAGCTGCATGCCACAGCCCACTGTACAGTATATACCGCTGTGACCAAACGTGGGTAGGGAAAACTACTCAGCCTGGGTTTTCCACCCTATACCTCATTCCTTAATAGGGGCAAGAGAGAAGGAGCATCCAGCCCCATAAGGATCCAGGACTGCTGGGAGCTGCCAACTGTATAACATAAGTCAGTAAGGGCTCCATATTATATGGGATTGCATTGCAAAAGGTCACACCAACAGCCTCATCTTTCAGGCATTCAGAGGCATTAATCAGGACACTGAAGTGAGTGGAGCTTAGCGTTCACAGCATTAAAATCTATCCCTTTGCTCATTTTGCCATGTACTGTTCCTAGCTGGCCAGGACATAAGTTCTGTCTATTCTGATTAAACTTCACAATTTTGGGTATTGCCAGTAGGTCAAGGGAGGTGATCCTTTACCCACCTGTGGGCGTGAACGAACACTGGCACAAGGTGCCTAGGGAGGTTGGAAAGTCTCCACCTTTGAAGATATTAGAAAAACGTCTAGACAAGGTCTTGGGCAACCAGCTCTGGGTGGCCCTGCTTGTGCAGGAGGATTGGACTAGGTGACCTGATATCAACTGGAAGGACCACACGGCAAGGTGCACACAGTTCAGGAGGTTCCTGCAGAACATCGATGACAACATTTTGACCCAGGTGGTGGAGGAGCCAACAAGAAGTGGAGCACTACTGGACCTTGTGCTGGCAAATAAAGAAGAACTGGTTGAGGATGTGAAGGTAGGGGGCAGTCTTAGCTGCAGTGACCACGAGATGGTGGAGTTCCGGATTCTGAGAGGTGGAAGCAGAACAACAAGTAGGACTGCCACACTGGACTTCAGGAGAGCTAACTTTGGCTCCTTCAGGGACCTACTTGGAAGAATTCCATGGGCTAAGGCTCTTGAAGGTAGGGGAGTCCAAGAAAGCTGGCTGCTATTTAAGCAGCTCTTCCTCCGTGCTCAGGATCGGTGCATCCCTGTGAGTAGGAAATCAAGTGAAACTCAAAGAAAAGAGTAAGCTCTGTGGAATGTGGAAAGAGGGTCAGGCCACTTGGGAGGTATACAGGAATGTGGCCAGAGCATGTAGGGAAGCAACTAGAAAGGCCAAGGTTCACCTGGAACTAAGTCTGGCAAAGGATATCAAGGATAACAAGAAGGGCTTCTTCAAATATGTCAGCAGCAAACATAAGACTAGGGGTAATGTGGGACCGCTGCTGAACGAAATGGGTGCCCTGGTGACAGAAGATACAGAGAAGGCAGAGCTACTGAATGCCTTCTTTTCTTCAGTCTTCACTGCTGAGGCTGGCCCTCAGGCTGCCCAGTCCTTGCAGGTAAGTGAGCAAGCTTGGAGAAAGGACGACTTTCCCTCAGTCGAGGTGGATGAGGTTAAGGATCTTTCCCAGTCCTTGCAGGTAAGCGAGCAAGCTTGGAGAAAGGACAACCTTCCCTCAGTCAAGGTGGATCAGGTTAGGGATCTTTTAAGTAAGCTGGACACCCACAGATCCATGGGACTTCTATGATGGCATGACCGGCTGGGTAGACGAGGGGAGAGCGGTGGATGTCGCCTACCTTGACTTCAGCAAGACTTTTGATACTGTCTCCCATAACATCCTCATAGGGAAGCTCAAGAAGTGTGGGTTAGATGCGTGGACAGTGAGGTGGATTGGGAACTGGTTGAACGACAGGGCTCAGAGGGTTCTGATCGACGGGGCAGAGTCCAGTTGGAGGCTGGTAGCTAGTGGAGTTCCCCAGGGCTCAGTACTTGGCCCAGTCTTGTTCAACTTGTTCATCAATGACCTGGATGAGGGGAAGGGTGTATCCTCAACAAGTTCGCTGATGACACAAAACTGGGAGAAGTGGCTGATACACCAGAAGGCTGCACTGCCATTCAGCGGGACCTGGACAGGCTGGAGAGCTGGGCAGAGAGGAACCTGATGGAGTTCAACAAGGGCAAGTGCCGAGTGCTGCACCTGGGGAGGTTGAACCCCATGCACCAGTACAGGCTGGGGGCTGACCTGCTGGAAAGCAGCTCTGCCGAGAGGGACCTGGGAGTCAGGGTGGATGACAAGCTGACCATGAGCCAGCAGGGTGCCCTTGTTGCCAAGAAGGCCAATGGCATCCTGGGGTGCATTAAGAGGAGTGTGGCCAGCAGGTCGAGGGAGGTTATCCTCCCCCTCTACTCTGCCCTGGTGAGACCCCACCTGGAGTACTGTGTCCAGTTCTGGGCTCCCCAGTTCAAGAAAGATGAGGAACTCCTAGAAAGAGTCCAGAGGAGAGCAATTAGGATGATAAAGGGACTGGAGCATCTCCCCTACGAGGAAAGGCTGAGAGAGTTGGGCTTGTTCAGCCTGAAGAAGAGAAAACTGAGAGGGGACCTCATCAACACCTACAAATATCTTAAGGGTGGACGTCACGAGGACGGAGCCAGACTCTTCTCAGTGGTGTCCAGTGACAGGACAAGTGGCAATGGGCACAAACTGAAGCAGAAGAGGTTTCAGTTGAATATGAGGAAAAACTTCTTTACTTTGAGGGTGACGGAGCACTGGAACAGGCTGCCCAGGAAGGTTGTGGAGTCTCCTTCTTTGGAGATATTCAAAGCCCGCCTCGATGAATTCCTGTGTAACCTGCTCTAGGAGAGCCTGCTTTAGCAGGGGGGTTGGACTAGATGATCTCCTGAGGTCCCTTCCAACCCTTGCAATTCTGTGATTCTGTGACCCCCAGAAGTCCCTTCCCACCTCAACCATTCTGTGATTCCGTGATTCTGTCTGAAAAGGAATAATAGCTTATTTACCTTATATAATCTTTCAACCAGCCTAAGTGTCTGTCAAAATCATGTCATCTTGTCACATTATTGGAAGCTGTAGGGGGCAGGGTGGGATGTTACACTGGGATATTGCAGGTGTTTTAGTGACTGGAAGTGAGTACTATGTGCAGTTGGGATGAGGAGAATCAGGATGGCCAGGTTTCATTGCTAGTTCTGCTGATGCTTTGATGAATGAAATAGCTTAACCTCTCTGTGCCTTACTTCATCCACATGAATAATGCAAACACATTTTTTCCCCTTATATAGTTACCACTGGATGAGGTTTATCAGTTAATGTCCTTAACACACTTTGAGATCATTATGTGAATGGCACCACACGTAGTACTAACATCAATTGTTGAAGTGGGCATATTAGCAGGAGACAAGAGATTAGCAGGAGAGAAATACTAAAGACCAAATTAACATGTGGCTTTATGGGGCTATAGAACTGGTTGATACAAATATTACTTATGAGTTAAATATAGCCTATAGAGATGCACGTGTTACACATATGAATACTGACAAATGCAGTGCCCATTTGAACAGGGCATAGGCTGTCTCTAAACCTCAGAATAAGAAACTGAGTCAAAGCATAATTAAGGGTGTAAGCTCAAAACTCAGTCATTAGTGTTAGTTGTCTTCATTAAAGTAGCCTTCTTCATCCAGTCTCTTCAGCCACATATTCTTCTCGCCTCTGACCAAAAATCAGCAGCAGTCCTTTGAAATAAATATTTGAGCATTAAATCATTACAGACTTTTCTTAACTGAATTATGATTTTTTGCCAGGAAGTCAATTAATTTCAAAATAGCTCAGCCAAGGACAAATTCAAGCTGTGGAAATGGAAAATAACTGGTCGTGCTTGAAGAGAATGGGAGCAAAGCAGCAACAGGTCTTTTGTGTTTGATGGCTTGTAGACAGCCAGGCACCCTGGCTAGATGGAGCATTTACCACAAAAAGGACAAACGCAGGAAATGGCATGGAGTTGAAAAGACCATAGGAGGTAATGTCTGAAAGGGGAGTTCAGCATGGTTTTGAAGCTGTGTTTGAAATACTGCAGCTAAAACTTTTAGAAATGCTCTGTCATAAAGCCAGTTTTGATCACAGCTCTAAATTACTGACACCGTGAACTAAATTACTATCAGTGTAATCTTTACTTTTTTATATTTCATTCTTTAGGACTTTGGTTGTTTGGGTTTTTGACCATTAGGAGAAATAGTTTGATGAAATTTGGAAGACACAGCCTCCAAGAGATGTAATGTGCAGTTAGGTGTACTTGAAGGTGGAGCTACTGTGAAATGGGCAGTAGAAAAGGGAGATATGCAGGTGTGGAAGAGAATTCTAGTATCCCACCTTGCCGCTCTCTTTCAGAATAACTATCCCAACATTGTTCTTGAAAGAAGATTTTGGCTTTTCAGTTTAAAAACCCCAAAAGATAGTAATATCTAAACTGATTTTTTGAGACCCCGTCACAGTCCTTCACATGCTTACTCAGGATTCCTGCTGGCAAATCCCCAAATGTTCCATTTCTTAACTCTTGTCAAAACTATCAGGAAACATGATAGGAAAGCAAGATGGATCAAGTTGCACAGAGAAGGCAGCAGTCAGAGAGCAACTGAACCATAACAACTTCTCGAGTCTCTTGGCAATGCTCTTACTGAAAAGTTATGTAGCAGTTGAGATAGCAATGCTTTTATCTATTCCCTCTATGATTACCTAAAAGGAGGACACAGCCCCGCAGCCAAAACAGCGTGCATGAGAGAAAGGTTAGCATTTTAAGTCTAGCTGAACACTTCCAAATGTTCACAAACTTCTTGTTCTAATTTCCTGACCTCTATATGTTTACATATTTTCTGTTATTGAGACTTGGGCTTTTTTAATATCAATGACCTATTGCATTAATATAACCGTCTCCCAGAGTACCTATGACACCTGCCAGTCTGGACTAGAAAAAAGTAATTTAAAAGAAGCTTTTCAGTCTAAGTAGCCTACATTTAAATAGTCTAAGAGTTATTAAATGCTGTAAATTTTTTCAAGGTCTATGCATAGGAGTCTACTGACTATTCATGAATGTACTTTCATCCACTTTCAGGTCATTCTCTTGTGAAGCACTGAAGATTTAAGTTCTTTTAGCTTGTTATTTTAATTTTGTCTTAAATCTGTGATGGAGGCTTAATTTAAGAAGTCTTTTGCATTGGAGACCAATATCTCTGTGATTAAAGGCCATATATATACAATTTTATAAGCAATACAGTGCCTAATAAAGTCATGGCAGCTACAGCTGTTGTAGGTTTAACCAAAGAGTTTAATGAAGGACAGATATTGCGTAACTTCATTCCTGTCAAAAAATGTATATTATCTGAAAGGGGTGAGTATTAAATTTTACTCAACAAAAGGGAAGGTATTCAACCTGAGGCAGCCTGTGTGTGACTGTTTATGCAACTCTTGATAAGGTTTGGGATAACACATGGTTCTTGCTAAGCCCTGATGTATGCTGGGAGCAGCGCCATTAGGTCAAAGCGAGAGCAACACACAGGCAGGACACAGTGGTCAGGAAGGGATAATGATCGTTATGCAGCCATTATCACCTGTAGCTTGCTGTCTTCTTCAGCCATCATCCTTGCATATTGATTGCTTGGAGGTTTCTTCAGAATCCAGCAACTCATGGAAATGTTATAGACCAAACTTCCAGGCTGGAAGGTATAATGATGTCAGCTTACCCAAAAAGCTTTTCAAGCAGATCCAGCAGTAGCTGGACTGCTGAGGCTTTCATGCTTCCCAGTGTGATATGAGGGACACCCGCACCGTGACAGAGGAGGAAGAATGAACACTCTCACCATCAGTCAGGTAACTATATTGCTCATAGTTGTGTGAGTTGTGAGTTAAGAGTTGCAAGTTATGAGTTAGAGACCTAGTGAGTTAGAAACCTCATTAATTAAGTGATGAATTAGTGAATTCACATGTTAACTAGACTGTACAAAGGGGATTGAGCCTTTGGCGTGTTCATTTGTTTTCTTTCCAAATGAGCTCATAGGATAAAGTTTAATTTACGTAATATATTGTCCTGTAAGTCTGAGAGATCCAAACAGACTGTGATATGTATGTTATGGGGGTCACATGCTTAAAATTAAACCCTAAAGTTAACACACCAGTTTATGTGTTACTGTAAATTTGAGCGGCCTCAGCACTTGACAATACTTAGAGCAGGTACTTTATGGGACTTTATGCAAATCTGCTGCAGTTTACAGTCTGCATATAAACTATATTTAATAAGAAACAAGGAAGTCTGTGGACAATTAAACCTAAGGAGGTGTGCAGAATTCTGCGTATCTCCTGCTATGCATAATAGCTATATTTTAGCTTAAATAAGGATTAAAAAAGTTATTTTAAAAAAAACAGTATTTATATAATGTGTTGCGCAATATTGAAATTGGCTCTTGGAAAGTATTTATGGAAACACTGACCATGAAATTAATTTTATTTGAGGGGATTTAAGAGGAATCAGTGTTGTGAAACTTCTTAGGACAATGTGCAGGAACTGCTTACAAGTTGCTAAAACATTAAGCATAAAAAACATTAATTTAAGTAATTCTATTTGGTTATATATTTTTTAAAATATTTCTTTATCTGAGTTCTGCTGTAGAGGTGCAGCCCCATATGATTTAAGGCAATTCCCTTTCCTGATCCATCCAGGGAAATCTCTTGGCAATCCTTAGTGTTTTGTCATGAGTTGGCATCATACCCCATCTCACAATCTGCCATCAACAGGATGATGCTGAAACATTACTGCTCACTGACTAATATGTGTTGTGGTCCTTCTGGCCTAACCCATGAAGGATGAGAGGCATGCAAGCAGCATAACCCTTTAGCTCAGCACATCACTAATTTATACCAGCAGCAGCCAAGGCCAGAGCTGTCACTGAGCTGTGGTGCATCCAGAATGAATGCTGCTAGATGCTTTGTGCCCTGCTTTGGGCTGTTGGAGCAAGAAAGACTTCTACGACCTTCCCAAACTGTCCACAAAATGTGCTGTCCCTTTTGCTTTTCTTAATCCCTGTTGCTGCTATTCAGGTTTTATAGGATGGGAAGACCTGGTACTTCATTTCCTCACATTAGACACTTTAGGTCTTAGTTGGCAGGTTATACCTTCCTTGGTTACGTAGTCTATGGGGAGAGATGAGATCTTCCAGTGATGCATCTAAGCACTGAAATTAGTCTCTTTCTTTGAGTCACCTTTTAAATAAAGGAAATTATAAGACTTTCTCTTTAAATTATCAAGGTTAGAAAATTCCATAAAGTTCCATACCTTGTATATATTAAAAATATGGCATTTAGTTTTTCATTTTCTGTTTGATATTTTGCTTGAAGCCCAAGTAGTTTGAAAATGCCATTTTATAAATCTGCTTGAAACAACAGAAAACGTGGTCTGAGGCACCTTGTGATTTGGCTGTTTAACAATGTGTCTTCTCTCTGGGAGTCTTGTCTTCAAAATAATGTTCCAAATTAGTACACCTGAGCTTCAGAAAAACTAACTCCAAAACCATAGCCATTTCATGCAAATTATGCAGTGCTAGCTGCACCCTTTTTTAAGCTGGCCTCTTCACACACAATCAGTGGGCCAGTCACCTTCAGAAGGTGATGGCACAATACATCTCAGCATCTGTTCTCCAGCACCCTGGAGTAAATAGATGGATAGGTTTCACTAAGGCAGCTTTTAAAATGTCAATAATAAATTCAAGTTATTCCCCCTTTAAGCTGCTTTTTCTTACTTTCTTCAGGTGCTTACTCTGTAAAGTATGCTTAAGGAAAAATTATCATCAGAGCTCAAGGAAAATTCTGGCTGCTTTGCTGGGGCCTTGGAGTTGTAGAACCGCTCACAGGAAAGAGCGCCTATTAAAAGGTTTTTCTAAAAGAGATAATGTAATTTGGACAACATTGAAATGAATGTTCCGAAATTGGACTGTCCCTTCCCAAAGACTGAATTTGTGTTTACTTGGGCAGGACTCAATAAATCAGTTGAAGTATATTTGGGGTTAATTCTATCATATAAATAGGAAAGGTTAAATAAACCAACTGTACAACCCAGCACAAAGTTATTTGCAAACCTTCATAAAGTAGGAGCTTAAGAGACCAAATGGCTCATGTGTGAAGATTCAACCATCAGCAAATTGATGGCTTCTGTAGCAGCAACTGGGGCATGCTGGACATCTCCATGTTGGGAAGAGAGCACAAATAGTAGTGTATTGGGTTTATGTGGCAAGGTTTTTGTAACGGGGACAGGCTGCAGGGGTGGCTTCTGTGAGAAGATGCCAGAAACTGCCCCTATGTCAGAAGGAACCAGTTTCAGCCAGCTCCGAGACACCCATGCTTGAGCAGGCTCCGGGTAGAACCTGTGGCCCAGTGGAAAAAGGAGCCCAGGCTGGAGCAGGTTTGCTGGCGGGGCTGTTGACCCCATGGGGGACCCACGCTGGAGCTGTCTGTTCCACACCCCGTGGGAAGGGCTGATGCTTGAGAAGTATGTGGAGGACTGTCTCCCATGGGTTCCCACCCTATGCTGGAGCAGGGGAAGAGCGTGAGGAGGAAGGAGTGACAGAGAAGTCATGTGATGAACCCCATTCCCCATCCTCCTGTGCCACTTGGAGGGAGGAGGTAGAGAAAATTGGGAATGAAATAGAGCCCAGGAAAAAGGGAGGGGTGAGGGGAAGGTGTTTTAAGATTGGCTTTTATTTCTCATTATCCTGCTCTGATTTGATTGGCAGTAAATTAATTTAATTTCCCAAGTCAAGTCTGTTTTGCCCATGGCAGTAACTGATAAATGATCTTCCTGTCCTTATCTTGACCCATGACCTTTTTCATTGCATTTTATCTGCCTGTCTTGTTGAGAAGGTGGGTGGGGTGATAGAGCAGCTTGGTGGGCACCTGGCAGCCAGCCAAGGTCAACCCACCACAAGCAGTTAATGTCTCTTACCAGAGCAGCAGTTCAGGAGGTTTGGCATACTCATCCTGGGAAACAACCTAACCTGTACCCACGAGACATGAGCCTGTAGTATCAAAATCACAACATTTCATTCAGCTTGGAATTTCTTCCTTTTGAGGAAGACTGAAGAAGTAGGTGATATAATGATTTGGTCAGTAACCAAGAATGTTAGCCCAGATAAAAAAAAATAACTGAACTGATGTAGTGCTGGTTCCCAGCAGAGTGTGTCTTCCCCTAGGAGGGACAGTGTTTTGGAGGGAATCTGTTCCTGTTTCCTCTAAGCCAAGGGCAGGTTTTTGAAGCAAGAGGCAGACTGGAAGCTTCCCATGGTGTACCATATCCTAATCCAAGTGATCATTAGTAGTTAAATGTATTTCTATCCTTTTCGATCCACTGTTTATTTTATGTTAAAACATTAGCTAATTAATAACTACCTTTGAACACCTGAGTTAGGCTCACTAAGTTCATTTTAAATAAGTCAATAACAGAGACAAATTTCCTGTTGGTTCAGGCAGGCTTTAAAAGAGGTAATTTAGAAAATTATTTGTCAAGGGTTCAATTCTAGCAATTGGCAAGAGCGCAAAATAAAGCTCAGCTTCCATCGAGCCCATAAATGCTTTTATACAAGCACTAAAGTCAGATTTTCAAGGGAGTTCAGCACCCCAAATTCCCAGCCTTTCTGAAAATCTGCCTACTTTCTTGGTACTAAAATACCCGTTGAGCACTGACTTCAGTCACTGGCCTTTAGAGGCACAAGCTCTGTGCCATCTACCATGGAGGGGTCTGTTCATTACATATGCACTATGAAAAAGAAAAACCAAACAATTTTACAAAAGAAAAAAGCCATTTTAATGAATGATTCTGCATTTCCTTGTCTATGTATTAGGAAAAAAGGTGGAAGGCAGGTGGAAGAAAACTGCAAGGAGAAAAACTAACTCTTTAGGGAAATGTTAATATCTAATATCTGCATTGATATTTTTTAATCTAAATGTCTGTTGTGTATACTATAATACTATACATGAAAGATATAAAATCTTGATTACTCTCATATCTAACTTCTGAATCCCATTAGTGGGGAAAAAATACTTTTGACTACTTTTTCTAAGTTTAAACAGCTAACTCTTTTCATGTCTAATTTTCAAATCATATAGTAAAAGTCCATCATGGTCAAACACAAGGACCCCCACTGATTCTGAAGAAATGAGTCAGGCCACTAGCTGTTTATAAAAAATTCCCTAATAATTTACCATCAAGGAACAGCCAACATTCAATTTAACATTCAGGAGCCGGACTTTGATTACAAGCCAAAGCCCTGAGACTGGGAAGTATTCTTCTGTGCCCAGCATGGACTTTGGGTGCTAGCTTCCCAGAAGTTTGGAAAAGAGGCAAGACCATAGCCTCATTTCCTTCCATAGATTAATCCTTCACCAGTTACACCAGTAGAAGCTGTTCCAGTGGCTCTGATAGAATCACTTGTAGGGATTGTATCAGCAAGCATAAAGGAGAAACACAGTGGCTGTTAACTCCGTGTTCCCTAAGAGATCCCCTGCCTGAGCTGAAGTGTGACCCAAATATAGCCAAGTTTCGCTGAATGCCATAATCAGTGCTACAATAATTTTCCAGGCAATTCCATTCAATCTAGCATTACATTCATGCAGTCTAAAGCACATCCTTTGCAAATGCCATGTCTAATGCTATCCGACCACGCTGTCCAGCCAGTATTCAGAACAAAGTATGCTAATTGAAATAACAGGTGACATTCCCAATTACTCTTAATGCCTCCTGATGATTTCTGTGGGGCACATTGTGGTTCCCTGCTGCGATTAATTGGCTGGTTGCAAGGAGATAGACACCTGAAATGGCACAGTGCTTTCCACCTTCTTGTTAGCACACTGGATCATTACAATGACTTGAAGGAATTTAGATGTACAAGTAACAGGACATTGCTACCACAACCCCAGCATAGTCACTGGCTGATGTGTGAGAACATAGGAGCTTTCATATTTAGCATGTGGCAAAAATATCTGGTCACGCAATCCTACTGTAAAAAATGACCCCTGATTCTAACGGTTCATCTTGTCACTGACATTTGTCAGTATTCGCTGGGATAGTTCAAAGAAAGCAGTAGGATTTGCTGTGATGAGAATCACCAATGATCACCTGAGTCTCTTACTGATTATCATTAGATTTTTATCCTGCTTGATGAACAGATGAGCTCTGTATATTGGGATTACTCCATTCTATTAATTAGAGAATGAATTTATTATTCTCAGAGCATCAGAAGTAACAAATCCTATGAATTTTTGCCCTTTTACCCCTTATAGTCCTTCTTCAACTCATTCCAGAAATACTTTTCCTTCTGAAGCTTGCATTAAACCCTTGAAGTTGTACTGGGGTCATCTGCAGAGTACCAAGCTAGTAAAGACATCACAGTCAAGCCTGATATTTTTCTTCTCTGCAGACAAAACCCAAGATTACTGTTTAGTTTCTTTTGTAACTTGCATACCAATACAGTATCTGTTCTTGTGTGTCAGTCCCTGAGTGATTTTATCTGCCCTCTTTATTCACGATCTCTTCCATGCTTTTGAGTTATCTGAACATAATAACCTTAAAACACAAACTTGTTACCTGATGCTATGAAGTGAAACACATTCTGATAGCTATCTTAAATGGGATGCAAATGTGGTAATTAATTAGAACAACATAACTCATGTTATTAGCACTAAGACGCGCTAATGTCACTAAACTTATCTTGTTTGCTTGCATCAATGAGATCCTTAAGTGTCTGTGGAAACTTAAACGTGATGACTTCACAATAAAAAAAAATTGAGGGGAAAAAACTTATTTGACACTAATACTGTTAAAACTTATTGTTTGATGTGTTCTGTACTTGTTATATTGGAAGCACAAGGATGAATCAAAGGACCAAGATTCAGTTTCAGAATCAAGTGATCAGAAGTTAAGGAAGAGTTAAAAAAAAAGAAGTTCTCTGTGCAAGGTTAGTTCTTATGTACCTTATACTAAGACTTCAACCAGTCTCCAGGAGCTCTGCTGAGGGGATGGAAACAAGCTGTACAGTAGGAGGCTGTTGCTTGGAGGACTTGAAAGTTGTGTAATAGATGAGATCAAGGACTGGAAGATAAAATGCCTCTTTCCCTGCCCAGATAGGTCTTCTGACCTGGACATTCACAGCATCAGATCCAAGCTAGCTTCTTCCCTCCACTGCTCTATCTCCATATACTCTGCTTGGCAAGATCTCATCCTACTTTCCTCCTTCACCCTCATTTTTGTCCCAGTCCACAGCTCACCTCTTTCTTTCCCTTTGTTTTCCTTCCTTCTTTTTCTCCTTGGTCCCAGCTGAGACTGCAGGAGAAGCAGACTCCCTGCTCTCATTTTTAATGTCTAGCCTAGTTGATAGACTTGCTGAACTACAGCCTTGAGGGATTTAGGAAATAGAGGGATATAAGATGAATGCATGTTGAACTCTTGACACTGAAAGTTTGCTGCTGAGCATGGACTGAGTAAAATTTTTTATAAAGTCCTGAAACAATTAACCAAGTGCTAGCTATGCATGCTGGAATCCCTCCATTCTGGGGCTCTCTGGGAGGCACAAGCACTGGGAGATGCTTGCTCTCAGGACTCAGGCTGTTGCATACAGAATCTCTTTCATGACTCCTTGTCACGGATGGAGTGAGAGAGAGGCAAAAATTATGTGGTTTATTGGTGTAAAACAGTGAGTTAACAAAGTTCAGTGGTAACTGCGACAATAAGCAAGGTACACTTTGTTATTTACTGCACAGAGGACAGGGTCAGACAAAACTGTCAGGGAGACCCTCCCGTTGAATCATGAGGTTCAGAAAAGATCCCTTTCTTTCTAAACTCCCTCAGAGAGGAGTCTGGGTGCGGCTGGATCCAATCCTAGTCCCAGACTTGGTCAATGGTTTATGTCTAAAGGATTATATATGCGCAATTAATCCTTTATGTCACTTAGCTAAGATTTCCAAGTTAGCATGCTGTTAGTCACTTACCAAGAATCTGTTGTGGTAAGGAATCTCTCAACCTCGAGGAGTAACCTTGAGAGGCGTCCCTGCTCAAGGGGAGATCCTGGTGTGCAGCCCACTGCTGTGCAGGAGAGCTCAAAGGGCTCTTGGACTGCTCACTATTGATGGGGGTAAGGTGATTGGCTCATAGTCATATTTGCATGCTGACCACTGTGCTTAGATGAGCACATTCCACAATAGCCCTTGGCTATTGCATTGTTATCTGTCTCCCCCCCACATCCAGTGGGTGCATCCTTCATGACCAGACACAGACCAGATGCATCTATCACCACAGCCACAGGTGGTTATCACTTGAAAGAGGTCAAAGGAGGGGGAGTCAGAGACAAGGGGGAGCACACCACCACACTCCTTAGCCACTAGCTACATCTTGTCTCTTCCAACAACTTCTGTCTGCAAGGGAACTTCATTCATGTGCTTACCTCCATGGCTTGAAGCTTAAAGAACATTAACTCACTGATGTTGTTGGTGGGATAAATACTGCTATTGCCTTTCAGCCAGAAACAGTCCTGTGTCCCTGCTGACTGCAGGGGGGTTGGACTCGATGACCTCTAGTGGTCCCTTCCAACCCAAAACATTCTATGATTCTATGATTCTAAGAAAAAGTCACAGAGATTTGCAGAGAGGGAGGTTACAGACTTCCTCAGGGTCAGGGCACAGTTTCATAGCACTTCCCTTGCACCAGCATACAAGAGAAAGACATTTTGGAGTGAAAGACATTTTGCTTAGGGACGTGGTTTAGTGGTGGGATGGCAGTGTTAGGTTAATGGTTGGACTTGATGATCTTAAAGATCTTTTCCAACCTAAACAATTCTATGATTCTACGAAAGTGTCGCTATCACAAGATGTTTTTCTGGTTTCGTTCCATTCACCTTATGGACAACCCTATGTCTTTTTCTAAACCCTCTTTAAGAAAACTCTCTTGAGTAAAGTTAGGATAAAAAGTTATTTAGGTTAAATTGGCAGTACTGGCCACAGAGTTATTAAACATTAAATACTTCTAGACTTCTTCCTATCTTATATTTGATCTTAAACTAGATGTATATACAGAATGGATGTTTGAATTCCTACAACAAATATCCATGAAAGCACACAGAGGTGTGAATTTCAACATTTAGCTACTAGAACTGAAAGCTCATGCAGACTGCAGGATATTTATCCCAAACAAAAAACAAGAAAAAGACTGCATCTGCTACTTATTGCTTAGCTAAATCCCTTTGACTGTGGCACCCATCGTACTGTTTTAATTCAGCAGCATTTTCCAGAGGATTAAGTGTGACTTTGTCAGCTAAGGCTGACTTTTGAATTCCAATCCTACCTTTGACACTGACTTTTTGTACAGTCCTTGCAACGTCCCTGTGACTGGACCTTTATGCTTTGCTTATCTAATTGGAGCATCTTGAACATGAAGGGCTGTGAGGCTCGGCCTGTGTTCATGGATCAGGAGCCTGCGTGTGTGAGTGGTGGGTGCAAATGAGGACAGGCGAGGCTGGCTTCCATAAATCTTTTCCCTCTCCATTTAAATCCAACTGTAATGTGGCAAAAGAAGAGGTGTCAGCTTGTTGCTTTGGTTGGAGATAATGACTTGGCAGCCAGGCTTGAATGATTTTATTACCCAAAGATGCCCTCTGGAGAGCAGAAGGTGCAGTTCTGCTGAAAGGACAGACTTCTACCCCTTCTACCAGGAGATGAGCGGGCTGAGGGTTATTTGGTGCAAATATAAAAATAACCAACTTCAAAGGCAAGCTGACCACTGGAAAAAATGCTGCAGTGCTCCACTGCAACAGCCATGCAGAATCTGCATTGAATGAGCTGAACTGCACCCTAAAAAACCCAAACCTTTCTCTTTCCATTAACCATAAAGAAAGAAATGAATGACTAGCTCAGCTGTAGATGTCTCAATTCAGCATAATTTTACAGTTGGACTTGATGATCTTAATGGTCTTTTCCAACTTAAATTATTTTATGAAAATGATGTCATGATAATCAAAGTTATATTCACCAGGGATAAAAAAAGCCCATAAAAAGCACTAAATATTCTCAGGCTCTTTGTGAGCTCTGCTCCCCTTCATCTGCATTTGTCTTCCCTCTTCATTGGGTGGCTGTTTGGGATGGACTGAGTCACCACTGAACACCCTGGAATATCTTCAGCAGATAGCAATAGGATTGTTGAAAACTAATTTAATTAAAAATGACAGGAACACTGGGTTTCACTGTCTAATCTGATTTATTAGTGGTCCCTTGCCAAGTAATTTGGATGAGATTCCAACCACTTGAACACCTTCATGTGCTTATGCTCTTGCAGACATTTAAGAAGAAATGATCCTTTCTCATAGTTTGTAATATGAAAAAAACAATGAATTCACTTTCTGTCTTTTTACCCAGTTGGTCCTTTAACTCACCACTTAACAGATCAAGTACACAGTTAATTTGGGAGATCTGAAGAACAAAGAGAAAAGCAGATTTAAGTCAAATTATCTCTGAAAAATTTTAATTTCTTCTTCTCTGGAATTGTATCCAATATTAAAGGGGTTTTATATAGAAAATGTTTAACAGGCCCTTAAGTGGATATTAAAAAGGTGGGCAGGACGTGCTTCAAACATCCCAAATTCAATGATCAGATGTTGCATGAAGAGAATGGACTGCAGAAAATCATAGAATCATAGAATCATAGAATGCTTTGGGTTGGAAGGCACCCCTAGAGATCATCTAGTCCAACCCCTCTGCAGTAAGCAGGGACACCGCTAACTAGATCAGGTTGCTCAGAGCCCCATCCAACCTGGCCTTGAATGTTTCCAGGGATGGGGCCTCCACTACCTCTCTGGGCAACCACCCTCATTGTAAAGAATTTCTTCCTTATATCTAGCCTAAACCTACCCTGATTTAGTTTAAAACCATTACCCCTTGTCCTAACACAGCTGGCCCTACTAAAAAGATTTTCCCCATCTTTCCTATAGGCCCCCTTTAGGTATTGAAAGGCCTCAATCAGGTCTCCCCGCAGCCTTCTCTTCTCCAGGCTGAACAAGCCCAACTCTCTCAGCCTGTCCTCATAGGAGAGGTGCTCCAGCCCTCGGATCATTTTAGTAGCCCTCCTCTGGACCCGCTCCAACAGTTCCATGTCCTTCTTGTGCTGAGGGCTCCAGAGCTGGACGCAGTACTCTAGGTGAGGTCTCACCCGAGCAGAGTAGAGGGGCAGAATCACCTCCCTCAACCTGCTGGCCACGCTTCTTCTGATGCAGCCCAGAGTACGGTTGGCCTTCTGGGCTGCCAGGGCACATTGCCGGCTCATGTCCAGCTTTTTATCCACCAGCACCCCCAAGTCCCTCTCGGCAGGGCTGCTCTCGATCCTTTCTTCCCCCAGCCTGTATTGATACTGGGGGTTACCCCGACCCAGGTGCATGACCTTGCAATTGGCCTTGTTGAACCTCATGAGGTTCACACAGGCTCACCTCTCCAGCCTGTCCAGGTCTCTCTGGATGACATCCCGTCCTTCTGGTGTGTCAACCGCACCACTCAGTTTGGTATCATCCACAAACTTGCTGAGGGTGCACTTGATCTCGCTGTCTAAGTCATTGATGAAAACGTTAAACAGCACCGGTCCCAGTACGGACCCCTGAGGGACACCACTCGTCACTGGTCTCCATCCGGACATCGAGCCATTGACCACTACCCTCTGGATGCGACCATCCAGCCAGTTCCCTATCCACCGAACAGTCCACCCATCAAATCCATATCTCTCCAATTTAGAGAGAAGGATGTTGTGGGGGACCGTGTCAAAGGCTTTGCAGAAGTCCAGATAGATGACATCCATTGGTTTTCCTTTGTCCACTGTTGTTGTCACACCATCATAGAAAGCCACTAGGTTCGGTCAGGATATTACCAGGGAACCCTGTAATACAGTATTACTATTGCCACTAACAAGACACAGGCTTTGTACTGGGCTTTTAAGACCCCAGGCAAAGGCTGGTGAGGCTTGCTCCATCTGAGCTTTCCTAGACCTGCACAAGCTGCACAAGCTGGACAAGCTGGAGCCAGGCAAAACCAGCTTTAGTGGGAGCAAAGAGAACAAAGAACAAGTATTTCTAACACATGTAAAATGCACCATGTTTAGTAAATTTGGATGTAACGTGGAGTTGCAGAGCAATGAAGAAAGAGCAAGGTGTAAAAGTGTGTTAGCAAACACAGAAATATGACCCCACATAAGTCCTGAAACGGGGGAGAGGAAACCACCACCATTAACATCCTACTCCTCCCAGTGAATGATTCCAGATGCTGACAACTGGCCATAACCCCCATTCTTCGCCACCACCACCAAAATGAAACCTTTGACCTTAGGATCCAGAGGAGCAGGGGAAGGGTGAGGCAGAAAAGGTCTAGAAACTAGGCAGGGTGAGAATAATAATTTTAACTTTATTACTATCATGGTTATATTTTTTTCTTCATTGAAACAATATTTATGTAATAATTAGATCTGCACTGTTATTGATTCTTGGATTAGATTAATATTTCAATCATATGAACAATAAATTCTTGTTTTATAAATAAGGTATGTTTCTTCTGTAATTCCCAATGTCCTACACACCCCCTATCCCTTTCTCATCCTTTGCTCCCCCAACTGCAGCCTCCGGAGTGGTGGCCACACTGAAAATGAACCGATGTCAAATAGAATGTTGTTTGCAGTGATTTGTTCTGGGATTGTAGATAATCTTTGCAAATGTATCAGGGAAAAGGGAAGATTGCTGCTTGCTTTATTAATGCTGGAACCCTACTCAGTTTTACTATCTGAGCATTATTAGTATTTAAAAAACAACTAATTCCAACAGAATGTGAACTGTAATAATAACTACCTGTTAAATTCCCATAGCTATGTCCTGACAGCGGTACAGCAGCAGCGGGATTTTTCTACTCTTATTTATTTCTCCTTATATATGCATCTGTCCCAACATTCTTTTCCTGATTATTTTAACTATAAAACTAGCCACATTTCAGGAAACAGGAGTTTTAATGCTGTTTATATCTGGAGAAGGATAATGACCAAATAAAAATTGTATTTTCAATGCAGACTCTCTTAAAATTTACCATTCTCTCTATTTTCATACCTCAATGCTTATGGCAACATGGGGAGTAAATACCACATATGCAGAAACATCAAATTAATCCTTTAATACTTCCTCCTTATCTAAAGCATTTTTCTACAAGCTAATACTAGCCCAATTTACACGTACACAGCATGTGTACAGAAAGGAAAGCTGAAGGATGTAGGAAATCTAACAAGATAAAATAACTTATGAGGTTATTGGCAATAGGTTATTCATTTAATCAGAAAAATTAAGAGGCATGATCTCTGAAATACCTGTGTGGTGTAATTTTTTAAAACTTCCACCTCAAAATAAGGAAAGAATTTAAGGTGTGTAGGCTAAAGCTGTGCACTCCTTTGGGCAGAGATAATTCTTTTGTTCTTTGCTTATTCAACTATTACATAGAGGTCCTGACCCATTAAAGTATTCTTATAACTGCGGTCACCACAAGACAAGCAAGTTTATAAGTGTGTGTGTGTCTCTCTCTATATATATAAATACTTCTTTCTCCTCTAATACAGACTTCTCCCAAACTGTTGGTTTATTCTGGAGTGAAGAAGGCTGCAGCCTTGCACATGATGCCAGGGATTGTCCTAAAGCATGTGATCATGTTGAAGCTTCACGGCTCTGTGTTTTCTCAGTTCCAGCTGAGGCTACAACCACCTGGATCCCATTGCAGATGAATGTCACACACAGGCCAAGACATTTATTTCCATTTCCAACAGCTTAATGCTTGTGATCATTTCTTCCTTCAGTACATTTCAAAGGTTTATCCTCAGTCTGATTAGATTTTCTGAAAAAAACACCTAAATGTTTCAGCTACCCTTTCCTTCTTAATAACTTCTTTATTGGCAAAGCACAGAGATTGAGCATGTAAAGCATCCCCTAGGGTGTATGTTGGATTTTCAGAAACAGGATGAAAAATCATTATTTTCAAAGCCATATGTTTTTACAAATATATTTTGGTTTTGGCTATCCAAGTTGGTGGTTAGATTTCCTATGGCTCACCAGCACTTGGCACTCCAAGCATTGATCAAGAAAGCTGGGAGTCGGGGTTAGTGCAGGGTCTTCATTTGACCCCAATTCAACCTCATAGTGAATTATCCACGACCCTGGAGAAAAATAAAAAAACCTGGTCATATCATCATGCCATTACTCACTTGTGCAGCCTGAACTCTGCTCCCCCATATGTATGCTTTAAAAAAGAGCATCCTCCTACACCCTGGGAACTGCCTGAGCCCACCAAGGCAATTCATCTAACCCCAACACTATGCCGCCTGGGTTTTGTCACCTTGGGTCTCCCAAAGGTGAGTTATTCTGACAGCAGCGGGTTTTTCCAGAGCATCTACCCTGGCAGCAAGTGGGAATGTGGCCACAGGGCAGGCAAGGGGCTAAACACAACTGGTGGTCAGGAGCAACTGCCTGGGGAACCCAATACACTGCAAGAAAACATGGTTTGTCATGCCACCGCTTTACAACAAAACTCCCAGCATTAATCTGGTTTTGCCTCATTATTTTAAGAATAAGCATATTCTTACTTAGGACCTGCTTCTGACATGTGGTGAAGGCCATAATAGAAAAGTCTGTATGAAATCACCTTCTCCAAACAAGTGAAATAATTCCTTTAAACTTTAAGTCAGGAAATGAATAGGTGTTTGTCATCTAATTTCTGCTCTCCCACTCATACTTCCAGTGAAGTCAGTGAAAGTTTAGGCAACTAGAAGCTATTTTGGATTGACTTTAGTCTTCTAATCTGTCAAGAACAAAATGGGAATTCTGTACTTCTCCAAATCCACTTATTTCTGCAATTACATGTAGCTCATTAGAAGAGAGTTATTTCACTTAATTTTTATCTCCTACCAAGAAAATGCCATTAGGCAGCTAAAGGCAAAAGTCAGCAAACAAGCAGTCAAAATAAACTCTTGTTGTAACAAATCACTTGTTGTGCGATGGGTCTTAACAGTTACTCATCATCAGATTTTCCACTCCAGAGCCTTCACCCAAACTCGTATTAGCAACTGCTCAGTCTTCTCCTAGGAAAATCTTTTGCAGAGCTGACACTCCAGAACTTGTTAATCCGCTCTTTGTGGCTGACTCTCAGCTTAAGGTTATTAAAACTACAAAGGTTATTAAAACTGCAGTAACCCCTACACTGCTGGACAGTTGTTGACCCACATTGGTTTGTGGAGCTGTGCTGCCTCTTGGAGAAGAGCAGTATCCTAAAATTAAAAACAGAAGGGAGGAAACAAATGTACCATGAGACAGACGTGCCAGCAGTTACACTGATGCTGACAACCACAAAACTTCAGTTCCACACAACCTTTTCACCTCCTGACGATGTGTCTGGGTGCAGTGGTCAGTGAGGCTGCTGGGCACCTCGGCAGCCAGACTGAGGCTCTGACAGGCATTTCCCACACACCTTGCACAGCCTTCTCCCTCTTTTCCCCAGGGTCTTGCCTTGCACCTTTACCTCCTTCTCTTGCAGCAGCTTCACACCAGAATCATCATCTCCTCTCACCCTGCAGGAGGATGACAAAGCCTTCCTACTGTCTCAGCTTCGGCTGTTATTTCTCCAGCTTGCTTCTACCAGTCAATCCCTACTCCATTTTTTCTTGTCTAGATTTATATTATGCTTTCAAGAGATATGACAGCTAAATTAATGGCTTCAAAATCATTCTGTAGATCATCCTGAGAAGAGACTTAGTGGGTTTACCACAGCCTATGACCAAAGGCTTTCTCTCTGGATAAGGTCAGAAAAACTGAGCATTCAATAATTTATATTCTGTTCAGGGAAAGAAACAACACTAATTAGCATGGGAAAACCTCCATTAGCAGTTAGTTATTCAGGTCAGACTTCTCTAGTTGGGAACTTCAGGGTAAAGCATCCTGTTATTATATTTGACCTCCTGGCTAAATTCTGGTTGCCTATGGGGTAATTCATCTCCTCGAGCTTCAACCACAAAAGGCTGAAGCTGAGTAATTTTGTCTAAACTAGTTATCCACAAGCTCTCACTGGGCAAAAGAGATCCAAGAGACCCCCACATAAAACAGAGCAATCCTCTCTATGTTTCTTCTCTGTCTTAGGATGGCTTGAGCTATTCTCTGGAGGTGCACAATATTCTTCCAATAACCTGAGCAGGAGCCCATCTTAGTCTGGATGCCTACCACTTGGAGGGCTCAGACTAGCTGAAGTTAATTGTCCCTTAGTGTACTTGTGTATCCTGATTAACAGCATCACAAATACTGACATCAGGACTCCTAAATTCTCCATCTCAGCAGCATATTATGTATACTATGTATATTATATATTATGTATTCTGTGATACGGGCTTAGTGCCACTGGACAGCCCAGTGGACTTTGCTGGAGACCAGCTATCAAGATATATTCCTGCCCTTATGAGTATGCTATGATCCCTGAGCAACTCCACTATCCCAGTCCCAGCGCAACTCCACACTCAGCCGTGGCAGATGCCTGCATGGCGGGCACAAGTCGATGAGTCGGCTGGTCGCGCATGGGAAGGGTTGCAACCATCTTCCTCCCCAGGCTCTGCAGGGCTAAGGGAAGAAACTGTAAATTTATTCTTCCCTTTGCTTCCCCCACCTCCATCTGTCCCCCCCACCCTGCCTCATCATCAGCAAAAAGGACCCTGAGCACACACTGTGCAGAAATCTGCTACTACTTTTACACAGCCCCTTTTCAGCAAGCCCTGTGTTTTTAAGAGTGTGGCCAGGCTGGAGCGCTGCTGTCACGACTGTGATGTGTGACTGCACAGTGTCGAGGGTGGCTAACTGCAAGGCATGCCATTTACACCCAACAGACCCATGTGTTGGCAGCAGCCAGGGCCAAAACCACCTTTTTGTTTGTCACCAGAGAGATGCATTGAAGAGATTTCATCCAGCTGCTCTACTCTTTGTACGAAGAATGAAGCCACTGAAAAGCAGATTCATGGTTTTGCCTTCAAGTTTTTTGGGAATAGAAGGGATACTTCGTGCGCACCTGATTTCACACATCCATCCTATCCCGTCCCAGTACTTTTTTATGTCATTCAGGTGATGCAGTTTTAGAGAGGATACACCTCTGCCCCTGGGTATTCCTTCTCCTGGCCTTGAGAGTGGTTCAGGAGCATTTTGTTTGAAAAGGCTTTTGCCACAACCTGCCTGTCAACAGCTTCTCCATGAATACAGAAGTGTTTTACAGAATAAACCACTGTCTTTGCTCCCCTTTTACACATGGGGAGGGGAAGTAATTTAGATCCTACAGAGGCAGAACTTAGGTCCTCGGAATTCAGTGTTCTTCCCTTTTGTCCATGCAAGCTCCTAACGTTAGATCAGCTTGATTTTTCTTAAGACATCAGAAGAAGATCCCTGAGGGACTGATGCAGAGCACAAAATCGTATTTCCTAACATTAAGATGTATCTGAACCCTGCAGAATGTAAACCAGTAACATTTTATGGTTACTTAGTCTAAATGGCAATACAGGAATTTAATTTAGTATAAAATCATTCAGGTGACTTATTGCCGAACATTATTTGCCACATGACAGAGGGAACAGCATGTTACTGAATTGATTATACCCAAGTTATCTACTAATCAAACACAAATTAAATGTAAAGCAGTAGCATGTCACAAGTGTATGTAAGCCTCAGCTAATATTTATTCTTTGAAAACATTCTTTTTTTTTTTTTTCCTGCTGCAATACAGTGATACATGTTAAGTGGTTCCATCTGAAAATATTAAATAGTTGTAGTATTATTGGCATGTACTGGATAGATGTGGTTTCAAAATTACCTCAATTCTGAAATTCTCATTTCTCCTGTATTTTGTTATGGGGGGGGGGGGGGGGGGGGTGTTTGTTTTGGGTAGCTTTTTTTTTTTTTTTCCATAAGAAAAAGTTATAAAACACTAAGCACATGAAAAAAAGAAACTTTATGTTACCACCACAGAAAATATGGTCCTGGATGTGTGCATCTGCAGGAGCAGTGGGACTCCGACACTGGCTGGGTCAATATCTCTACTACAACAATAAGAAGCTTGATCAGAATTGGAGTTACACTGGCCAGGGCATGTTTTCCACATTGGACTACTTTGTGGAAACAGGACAGAAAAAAATATGTGCCTCCTTCTAAAAGTTTCCAGTCTAAATGGAGACATTTTGAAAAGTTACAAAGATTCAACTCCTCCGCCTCTTCTTTTGAAAGCTCTATGGAAAGCAACTGACTTGAAGGTAGACACGCCAAAAAATTCTCCATAATACAGATTGAAGAAAAGTTCTTCCTTCCTTCATTGGGCCAGGAACTGAGAAATACTTATTTCTTCATGCAGGACTTCTACTACATTTGAATACTTTTGCCACATGGATTACATTATAAAAATGAGAGCACAAACACATGACAGCAAAGTCAAAGCTGATGAAAAGCTGATATTGTTTTTACTAAAATGCTAACTAAAAGGTGAATGAATATGAGAACAAACAAATTAGCATCCTACCCTGAATGCAGAAAAGCCCTCATCACCACCTGGCACGGGGGAGGCAAAAGTCACAGGACAGGGAGAGGCAGTTTTCTGTCACCGCTTTTCCCAAGAATATGGTGGCGGAAATTAATGCCACATCATCATATGATGAAACGACACCCAGTCATGACAGACAGCTTCATTATCAAACTATTAGTGAATCAACTAACAGCAACCCTCTTTTGCAGGCCCTGAGGTCAGGAAAAATTTTGCATGAAACAGCCCTCAAATGGATTTTATCTACAAGGGATGCTTTTACTATTTAAGGAATGAAATAAAGCTATTCTTCCCTTCCAGAAGAGTAGGAAATCTTTAAATACTACCAAAATATTTACCATGAACTCACCTAAGGAAAAGGCCACCCATTTCATCCAGGAGGTCATGCATGAGCTGATCCTGAATCAAGAACAGATCACTATTTTACCCTCTAGTGCCTCAGAGCCTTCATGGTGTTGCTGAAAGTTCGTCTTAGTCATGCTGCCAGTGAGCCAGGCTTGCTGCCTGCAGCCCCCCAAATCCAACAGCTAAGGCTCTGCCCTTTTTCAGACCTGCACCCCCAAGGTCAAGCTCCAGTCGGGACGTTGCCTCCACTACCTGCCCCTTCACACCTGTGACCTTGGTGCCTTTGCACCCCTACCATCCTTGAAAATCTCTCCAGCACCCATCTGTGGATAATTAATTTTCCTCGTGACATACATGTGGACAAGCCAACGTTATCTGTTTCATCTCTGCTTATCTTCTTTGTGCTCCCATTGAATGAGCCGCTGATTCACGAAACTCTCCGGCTGCTCAGCACTGCTGCAGTCCTGGGGGATGTGGAGTATTCAGAGTAAGAAGAAACACCACTGAATTACTCACTCTTTCCCTCTTGTGCTTGGGCTTTAAACATCTGGCACTCTGCAGTAATCATATTGCCAACCACCCTGAAGAACATGAATCAGCCTCCCTTTCTCCCAAATCACACTGTAAAAAAAAAGGAGGCGGCGGGAAGTTAGAATTACAATAAATAATTGCTGCTACTTTTGCTTAACTTTTCATTTTAATTTTTCCTCTCTGCCCCTGAAATTAAGTTCCTACAATTATTTTGCCTTTGAGAGCAAGCAATCGACTCAAATATGATTTTGTGATAAAAACAAAGGAGAGTGAGCAGAAATGTCACCAGCTTTAAAACCTGATCACCTTACAAATGCAATTACTTCTAACTGGCATAGTGATTTTCTAATTATCATTACAGGGAACTGGATTTTACCGCCTTTATGCACAAGCACAGCATCGTGCGAGAATCCCTGAAAAAAGGGGTCACCAGATGTTCAAGTGTCCCATGATACGAGGACATGTAAGAAGAAAAAATCCCTACATATTATTCCCAAATCTCCTCTTCCCCAGTCTCCTCAGGAAAGGCAATGATCCCAACCACATGTGATTCCAAGGGACTTCATTTCAAAATCTGAGCCGGGGGACTGGGACTTTATCAAATGTTCTGAAGAAAAAAGAAAAAACAAAAACTGACTAAAAGGGAAGAAACATTTTGTTGCACCCTCCCCCCCCAAAAGTCTGCCTCAATAAGCAGTGATGGAAAATAAAGTGAAGCCCACTGAATTAACCATTACTGTTCCAAACCTAACATAATGTCAGCAACTTGACAAGTTTTAAGAGAATCCAACCACTATTTCACAGAATCACAGAATGGCAAGGGTTGGAAGGGACCTCGGGAGATCATCTAGTCCAACCCCCCTGCTAAAGCAGGTTCTCCTAGAGCACGTTACACAGGACTTCGTCCAGGCGGGCTTTGAATATCTCCAGAGAAGGAGACTCCACAACCCCCCTGCGCAGCCTGTTCCAGTGCTCCGTCACCCTCAAAGTCAAAAAGTTTTTCTGCATATTCAACTGAAACCTCTTATGTTTCAGTTTGTACCCATTGCCCCTTGTCCTGTCGCTGGACACCACTGAGAAGAGTCTGGCTCTTTCGTCTTGACTTCCATCCTTAAGATATTTGTATGTATTGATGAGGTCCCCTCTCAGTCTTCTCTTCTTCAGGCTGAACAAGCCCAACTCTCTCAGCCTTTCCTCGTAGGGGAGATGCTCCAGTCCCTTTATCATCCTAATTGCTCTCCTCTGGACTCTTTCTAGGAGTTCCTCATCTTTCTTGAACTGGGGAGCCCAGAACTGGACACAGTACTCCAGGTGGGGTCTCACCAGGGCAGAGCAGAGGGGGAGGAGAACCTCACTTGACCTGCTGCCCACACTCCTCTTAATGCACCCCAGGATACCATTGGCCTTCTTGGCAACAAGGGCACCCTGCTGGCTCATGGTCAGCTTGTCATCCACCAGGACTCCCAGGTCCCTCTCGGCAGAGCTGCTTTCCAGCAGGTCAGCCCCCAGCCTGTACTGGTGCATGGGGTTCAACCTCCCCAGGTGCAGCACCCAACACTTGCCCTTGTTGAACTTCATCATGTTCCTCTCTGCCCAACTCTCCAGCCTGTCCAGGTCCCGCTGAATGGCAGCGCAGCCTTCCGGCGTATCAGCCACTCCTCCCAGTTCTGTGTCATCAGTGAACTTGCTGAGGGTACACTCTGTCCCCTCGTCCAGGTCATTGATGAACAAGTTGAACAAGACTGGGCCAAGTACCGAGACCTGGGGAACTCCACTAGCTACCGGCCTCCAGCTGGACTCTGCCTCGCCGATCAGAACCCTCTGAGCCCTGTCGTTCAACCAGTTCCCAATCCACCTCACTGTCCACTCATCCAACCCACACTTCTTGAGCTTTCCTATGAGGATGTAATGGGAGACAGTATCAAAAGCCTTGCTGAAGTCAAGATAGACAACGTCCACCGCTCTCCCCTCATCTACCCAGCCAGTCATGCCATCATAGAAGGCTATCAGATTGGTCAGGCATGATTTCCCCTTGGTGAATCCGTGCTGGGTACTCCTGATGATCTTCTTTTCATCTACTTGCTTGGAGAGGACACTCAGAATGAGTTGTTCCATCACCTTTCCGGGGACAGAGGTGAGACTAACCAGCCTGTAGTTCCCTGGGTCCTCCTTCTTGCCCTTTTTGAAGCCTGGAGTGACATTGGCTATCTTCCAGTCCTCAGGCACCTCTCCTTTCTCCACGACCTTTCATAGATGATGGAGACTGGCTCAGCGATGTCATCTGCAAGTTCCTTCAGCACTTGTGGGTGCATTCCATCGGGGCCCATGGATTTGTGGGTGTCCAGCTTCTTTAAAAGATCCCTAACCTGATCCACCTCGATCAAGGGAAGGTCGTCCTTTCTCCAAGCTTGCTCGCTTACCTGCAAGGACTGGGGAGCCTGAGAGCCAGCCTCGACAGTGAAGACTGAAGAAAAGAAGGCATTCAGTAGCTCTGCCTTCTCTGTATCTTCTGTCACCAGGGCACCCATTTCGTTCAGCAGCGGTCCCACATTACCCCTAGTCTTATGTTTACTGCTGACATACTTGTCTACACATGTGCTGTCATACAGTATCTGTCATCTAGAAGGACACTCTGGTTTTTATTACATCATATACGTTGTCCATTTTGAAATACTGTGAGAGAACAAAGGCAGAAGATGGGTCTTTCTTTTCAGAAAAGGATGGGATTTTTAAAAAATATCTGAACAGAAAGAATATTTTGGGTATCACTGACAGATGGCCACAGCAAGCACAGTAAGTATTCAAAGGTGGTTGTTAGTCCAGGGGTAGATCCCCGCGCTTTTGGTGCTGAAAGCCAAGTACCTGTCCCCTGCAATGAGTACAGTCAGCATCTGCTACACAGATGGGTATAACGAAGAAAAATTTGAACAGTTCAGGGAAATTCTGTCATTTCCACATTTGGCTTTATAAAAACAAGACAAAGCTATCCTATCTTCATTTTTTTTTTCACTTAATGAATTTGGAAATGTTGATGCTTATTTTGATGTGCATCATCAAAATAACACATTTGGAAATTCACAATATTGACACATACTCTTTGTTTCATAGAACACACGTAAATCATTGTTAAAAATCTTTTCAATTTTGATAACATTTTTGTTTCAGTTATTGCCTTGTATAAGCTGTTATCTGTCTTCATTGCCTCCCCTGACCATATTCCCTGGGCTACTTTCAAAATATCCCCAGTGACCTCGATAAATCTCATAGCACCAGACAAAAATCAACACATTATCTATGAGTCTTCAGAGATCTATACCTGGAAGTAAACAAAAGAGATCCCTGGGAACAGGGATCCTAAAAGGAAATGTGGTACAGAGAAATGCACTCCATTGCTCTGATTCAGAAGTCAGTGCTTCAGAAACATTGACTTTATTGGTGTATTTAGCCATTAGAAGGACATTTTGGCTAAAAGCAATATGAAAAGAAATGTTTCATTTTTATTTCCTTATGAAAAAATATATCAATGTTCAAGTTTTCTTATAGCAAACTTAAGGCAAAAAAAAATCATCATTTGATCTGAATCTCTTGACTATTAATGTCAGAGTCTGTGGATAAATACAGGCAATTCTGATGCTGTGGAGGGCAGCAAGATATGTGGTAGCACATCCTTTACGATGAGTTATCTGAGTGCAAATGACCATAACTAATTATTCCTCCTTGCCCATCCCTGTAGTTCTCAGAAGTCAAATAATTTCCAGCAAAAGGATAGAAAACCCCAAATTCAGGTGAAGACTGTGACCCATGAGACATTTCTTAGGCTGAAGTTTACCAAGGAAGAAGACTCCAGGTTTTGGATCCAGGAATGTCTAACATGCAACTTGAAGTCAAGTATCTGAGCTGATGCTGAGTTCCCTCTTGGCATGCAATTTTGTGGACTCTGCTCATCTAATGTGTCCTTGATGAGTGTGAGCTTTATTTCCAGCCCCATTTCTACTGCTTGTCTGGAACACTAAGAAGCCTTCGACACATAGGCAAGAGAGACAACAAAAAATGCAACGTAAGAAAAAAGAGTCAATGTCCTGTCTTAAGGTAGTGTGCACTGAATCTTCACTCTGCTCTAACCTGACCCATAGCTGAAACTCCTGCTCCATATTCTCTCTTTAGTAAAACATTTGTTTCAGGCTTGACTTGCCAATAAGAACTCCAAGTGGGTGTAGGTCCCATTGCTGGAAAGCGCAGAATTTGAATTTAATATAGGCATAATAAATCAAGATCCCTTCGATTATACGAATGGAGTACTAGAAAGCGATGTTTTTTCTACCACAATTTTCAGTGCCTGTGGATAAGGCAGTCATAGATCTATACACCAGCAGGATTTTGTTTGTTTGTTTTAATGACTTAAAGGGAGTGTCTCTATTTTTCTTGGGCAGATCAGTTCTGACTCCCTGAGTCATCTTGGACTAGTCATTGTAACCACTCCATGCTTCTTAATCCACTATAAACAGACCCATCTCTTCCAAATCCTAAATTAACATAATGCTTTTACACTCATTTAAACTGAGTTGATGAGACTCATTAAAGGCATAAATAGGTGGATCCTACTGACCTTTATTATTGTTTGTAGAACCTCAGCTGAAAAATACCATCTTCAACTGCAAAATATCCTCTCACTGAGACTGAGTTTTGAAAATAATTTTTTTGCCCCAAGGAGCACTATCCATGGCAATTTTATGCTTTAGAAAACACAGCAACAAAACACTAATTGTATTGCTTTTGGCTGTCTGCTCCTTCTCTCATTCATATATCATTTAGCTTCCTTTTAGGTGGTGAAAACATCAGCTAATCTGTAGAAGGAAACAGCTGGTTTGAACTGATGGTTTCCTATAATACTCTTTTATAGTCTCTTGTGTGCCATCGTGGTACATCAATAATTTATATAGCATTTAATTACGCAATAAGGCACAAGTGGGCATATTTTCTATAGCTATTCTATGCACATCAACAAGGTCTTGTTCCCTTTAAGGCCTTGAAGTGTGTATGGACCTATAAAAATTTCCTTAGAGTGCCTTATTGCTCTTGCTTTATGTTCTTTTAATTTATTTGGGGGGTTTTTTTTTTGAAAAGGGATTTTGAAGGCCAAAGCTAGAGAATAATCTTACTGCTTTGGCTTCATCCTCTTATAGTGAGTACATGAATAAACAATACAGTGCTATTCTGCACTGAATTGTTTTTCTAAAAGTCTTGCTCAGGCTTCACAGGAAGCAGAACACAGGAACTCAAGGCAGAAAAATCAGAAGTCATTAGGTTTGTTCCTTGCTACTTTAGGCAAGACACCTTTAAAAGGTCCCATCCTTGGCATTTCCTTTGTTTTCCACAGGATTCTTGGAATCCATTAGGCTGTCACAGTCATGCTCTAAATGACTCCAAATCTCAGTTTTTCCCTCCTGCAATGGGCAAGGTGTGTGTTTGCTGACTGAGAGGATTCACATAATTCACCAGTAAACATAAACGCTCGCATCCTGTTTGTGTGTCAAGCAATTTTTTGCTTCTCAGAGCTATTCCTCCACATCTGTGAAAATAGGACAGATTCACAAAAATACCTTGAACTGAACTTTCTTTTTTTATTTACAACTGATTTTTTTTTGCAGAAAATATTTCCTTTGTGTTCACCAGGGCTTTATTTCATGAAAGATCACAGTAGCTCTTCGGAAGCCCGTCAAAAACTTCCTTTTAGTCCTCCCAACAGAAAATGCCTTCAGAAAAGGAATCGCTATTCTGACAAAATATTTCTTCTCTTTAATGAAAAGCTAAAACATTTCAAAGAAAACTGACAAAAAAGATTAACCTTCTCATGTGTTTGAAGCTAAAGTTTTCCTGGAAAAAATGAAACATTTCCCAAATCCATTTGTCGTCCAACTCCCTTTCCCTTTCCGTAGAATAAGCAGTGACCTCTTTTTGTCCATGGTTTGAGTTGTTTTCTCAAATATCATAGAAATTTCTCCCTTTTCATACCAAAATAAACATTCACAGCACTAGGGCAATGCCTTTGCGACACACAAAGCATTGCTGTGGCTGCTCAGTGCTGAATTTTCACACTTACAAGCTATTTCTCCTTAAAAACAGCTATGGAGCCCTTTTCCCCTGACTATTTAGAGCCTGTGTTAAATCCCTCTCAGGCAAAAGTTGTTCCATGCATGTCATGCATGGGCTTTTCAGGTCCACATGCAACTCTCTACCCTCCGCCACCGACTGAACCCTCTGTGCCAGGACACTGCAATAGAATATGCCTTGGACTGAAGTGTCCTTGCTGTGGATGATTGGTCTTCCTCACTGGGCTGATACTTTCTTCCTTGGTTACACTGTAGGCTATCTGGCTCAAGAATCTTAAAAACAAACAATACATGTCTTAAATAAAATTTAAAGTTTTCTACCACAGAAGAAATTTGAAGTGTTTTTTTTTAAAAAAAAAATCAACAATAATATAATGCAAGCCTGCACTGCTTTAGCAAATCCATTATTTTCTCATATATTTTAATAATTTTACACTCCACATGCAATTTTTTTTTTAAAATGTTTTATTCTAACAGCATGGTACAAAGGAAAGAGATGAGAAAAAATGAGATTTAGGCATCAGGGCGCTGTGAGGGCCAGCTGCTGCTGAAGGACAGGGAAGCCACAAGCTGAGGGTGACCCTAGTGCAGGCCATGCCCTCACTGACTGGGGGGCAGTCCTGAGGGACCTGAAGATGGCAGAGAGTTGGGGGCTGGTTTGACAGCCCCAGACATGGCAAACAATAAACCAGGGCTGGAGTCCATCCAGGGAGCCAAGTCAGGAGCAAAATGAGATGGGGGCCAAAGTCAGGGTTGGAAACAAGGCTACAAAGTGGGGCAGAGAGGTCCATCTAAGGGACAGGATCAGAGGCAGGGCTGGGGACAGGGCAACAACGTGGGTCCAAGGTGCCCATCCAGGTGGGGCTGGAGACAAGTCTGCAACATGAGTCAGAGAGGTCCATGCAGAAGAGCAGCAGACCAGCACGTTTACAATGCAGCTCTAGCACAACCTGAGGGCCCCGGGCTGAGCTATGGGTACAATACTTTGTGCAGTTGCACCCAAGTGTGCTTGGAAATGTTTAGGGTTATCCTACAGCTCACTACAAATAAGTAATGAGCATGGGAAGAAAGCAAGGGGTATGTTTATGTTGTACATATAAAATCTGTATTCGGCAGAGTGAAATACCTGAATACCTGAATACCTGAACCTAGAATCAGAACACCACAAATATGTGGAATATGCACAGAATGACAAGAGAAACACAGCAAAATCACCACAGGAAAGAGAGGTGAGTGCATCAGGGCTTTGCAGTGCTTGGAAGGGAGGGAAGGTGAATGTCATTTTTTTTGCTTTATCAATTATGCAGTTTTATAAGAAAAGGGAGAGTCAGGAATACTTAAGAAGGTTACAGAGACAAAGTTTGGCCCATCACCCTGTGTACCAAGCTACAAACCCAGCCTTGTACTTCAAGATAAATTAGTGTAGAAGAGTTATCTGGATTCCAGGTGCATAGCAATATAATGCTGTGGATCTTCTGTGCAGATTTTCCACAGCTGAGATTTGCAGCAAAAAAATCCAAACTACTTTGGAAACAATGAGTTACTTCCTATGCCCTCTCAGAGCACCGTGATGGGCTGGTTAATAAACTGAATCCCTATTCTCCCGCTCACCCTGGGGTATGTGCCATTTTTCTTGTTACTTCTGTGTTGCCTCCAGTATTATTTAATTAGAAAAAAGTTTTTACACAACTACACATTTTGAGGAGACAAAAAAAAAAACCCACTCAACAAAACACAGCAGTTCTGCAAAGGGAGTTCCATTAATTTTGGATTAATGTTTAAGACTTTAGAACTTTCTGCAAGAAGTTTCCTGTATTATCGCTATATACAGAGCACACCCCAAGCAGATGGCATTTACAGCATTTGTCAACATTTTAAGACTCTTATTTGCGGAAAGTAAATTAGAAAATACAGTTTATTTTCTATTGAAATACACAATAGGAAACATTTCCAAATTACCTTTGGAAGATGCAGGTCCCTGTAAACACAGAGCCCTCTTTGGGACCAGTGTGTTCTAGGATGATTACTTGGCTTGTCCATCTTGTTCCTGTACTTGGCCAAACAATTAGTTTGGCAACATGCGATTATTAAGCTTTTCTTTGGGAAACTTATTGTTGTCTAACTGAATGTGCAACAAAGATATGTGAATATTCAAGCTGCAAGAAGAAGGCAGGAGGGTTAATGATTTTGTAAGTTGCATTTTAAAAAAACATCTCCTTGGCCTTGATGTACAATGACATTCACTAGTTGGCTAAGTTAGTGAGCAAGATTTTAAAATAAAAAAGACACAGAAATGTAAGTAAAAACCCTGATGCTGATTCCAGTGCAGAAGAGAATTTAGAGAGGAAAAGGACAGATTACGTTCATCATCCTCACATGACAAGACATTGCAGGACATACATTTTTAGCAATGCTATAAATAAAAGTGAAATACATGTAAGTATCTGTCTAGAGAGAATGCAATTAAAAATGAAATGTATTTGCTTACCCATTTTTCACCTTTATCACAACACTTGCAGTTGCCCAGTAACTGTAATGGAATGAGGGGATTAACACCCAGTTTTCAAAAATGTCCTGTTCGCTGCAGGTATAGAATTGACACTAAGCTCTTGCTAGAACATGCCTGGGCATCCTCAGTACAGAACTATTAAATCTCATTACAATTAATTTTTCTAATCACTGAATCATCTTCCCCATCTGCCCTTTAAATATATACCAAATGTATTGCATTTGTCACCACACCAGGGTGACAAGACTGGTTTGTAACATATGTCCTTTGCCACATCTGCAGGGAGGTGGTACGTGAAACCAGATTTCTAGAAAGAAATGGTCAGCAAATTAGGCATTCATATTGCCTTTTCTCTAATGATACATACATTTTGTGTATGTATTATGGGCAGTCATACATATACTCAGCATGGCTAAAAACAATATTTATAAATAATCATCACTTCAAGTCTCCTGCAGGTCAGCAAGACAATGAGCCTAATTTAAATCAGTGATGATATTGGGAACATCATTTCCATTCACTTGTCACTTGTCTTTGGGTCAGGCACTCTTGTCTTTGGGTCAGGCACTCATATATTCCAGTAGAAAGCCATTCCTGTGATCTTTGTCCATGCCTCTGCCCATGGGCTAAGCCATCAGCAGCAGTTCATGTCTCCCATTCCTGAGACATAGATTACAGGAGTCCTCTGACAGGGAGAGGGAGAATGGGAACAGCCTCAAAACCTTGTGTTTGTGACTGAAAAAAAGTCTTAAATAAAGGCATTGTCTTATAATAAGAAATTGGGCGAGGCAACAGAATCAAATGCCAGCCCCATCTTTCCAGCCAGTTTTTTTCGTCAGTAATGCTTACATCTGGCTTGAGAAGTTTAGAGTGGAGGGTCACCTGAAACTGCAGGTGCCTGTATTTAAGCAGATCACCTTGGGATCCCTTTATAGATGATAAAGAAACTTCTAAAATGGAAAAGAGGAATCCTGATTAAAAAAATCTTTTACTCATCACAGTTAAAAAGAGGGCCCAAGGTGACCAGCTTAAGCATCGACACCTGCACTGCCCTTAAAAGAAACTAAGTGAGATGCATTGCACCCTTCTGCGGGCTTGAGTTTCTTTCTGTTTGCCTTGAAATCCCCTTTAAAATATTGGAAAGTAAATATTTTTCTATCTAACTGGCATTATACTATAGTTCAGGTTTACACAGCAAATCAATTTAACAAGGTGTAATTAAATTCTTATCTATACCATCGTGTATAATTATGTGTATATTATGTTAGACAATAAAAAATTACTACAGACTCTTGAGGTTTCTTGTACTTGAGCATCTCTTGGTAATTCTGCAGGGGCAGCTGATATGAGCCCTTCTGGAAAAAGGGAGGCAGAGCAAAGAGGAAGCAGCAAAGAGGAGAAAATACACAGCAAAAGCAGACTGCTGATGGAGGAGGGCAGTAATCAGCGTTGTGTGCACTGGCACTGCACTGCACAGCAGAGTGTCTCACCTCACTGAAACCAGCGGGTTTCAGCATCTTGGGATGTCAGCGCACGCTGGATTGGCAGATACAGCCTTGGTTCTTACATGGGCAAAACCTACTATGTTGGATGTCCTACAATAAAGAGGTCTTGGGGGCTCAAAGAGTGAGTAGTAATGCACCCAACCACTTCTTGCAAGCCCTAATTCACAGCACACAACAACGTCTTATTTGCACTTGTGTTTGTCCTCTACAGGTGAGCTTGGGCCCTGATACAAGGACAGCCTGAGGATGCCAAGGGTGGTGCGGAATCTCGGGGACACCATTTCAGCTAATCACAGTGGAAGGGCATAGCTGCAGCTCATTTGTGCTAACTTCCATAAAGTGAGCTGTCTCTCCTGTTTGGTCCAGATATTTATCTTAAAACAGAAAAATCTCTGATAATGCACAAGTCAGACCTGGGATGTTTCAAGAGATTGCAGCACATATCATGACTGATGAACTATAAAACCAGCACAGTTAAATAGATAATTGCTTTTTTTCCAATTCCCTCTTTAATGTTTACTTGTTTCCAATTTCAGGCACAGCTAAATTAATTTTCATTGTGGATTAATTTATTTGAAAAATATGAATAATCTATCAGAAGGAGATTTATTAGGCTTTAACATAATATCATCATAGCAGCAAAATTTCATATCCAAAAATCAGTAAAAAAAATTATGATAATCACTTTGCCATGAGTAAAGTGCCATTTGATAGGAAAGTGTGAATTGTCTAAGAGACATGGCTGCAACTTGAAGACATCAATAAACCTTCAGAAATAAAATGTAGGATACCAGAGGCTAATGAAATAATGATGTTCAAACTTTTCTTATCACTGACTAGAATGACAATGAAGGCTGTGCTGGATCACAAAGTGCCTTTACCAGGGAGAAAGTTCTGCACAACGGAAGCTAAAATTTTAGGGAAAGTGAGTTTAAATTAGTACACTAACTGCACTAAATCACACCAATTGACATCATGTGAGAATCACTCTTCAGGTTTGTCTGATGCCTCTAGATAAAATCAAAATTAATTTTGATAGCAATGGTAATTTGAGGAAGAATAAAAAAAGGGGCTGGAGTCCAAAGATACAGAGAGGTTGCTTTGGGGCTCGCACAACTCTTAACTTAGGATGGAAGGGTATGGAACACATTGGGGTTTTTTTAAGCTAAGGATATGGTACAATACTGAAGTCTAAATTTGAGTGAAAGCATTGAGCAATAAGAATATTCTCCATACCAGAAAAAGATGTATTAAAAATTATCAGGAAGCTGTTTTTTCCTGCCTTTGCTCAGCACACTAGCCGTGCAGACTATGTTATTCTTCTGAGCCTCTCATCTCTATTTGCAGGCATGCCTCCCCTGATATTCTGCCTGTAAGCCTTGTTCAATCAGGGACAATGCTTGTCCCCACAGCACGGAGGGATGTGCAGGATAGGATCACCAAAGCCGTCCTACCTTACCATCACTGGCAGCCTTCAAAGGGCTTAAGCAAGGGGGATCCACAGCAGGTCTGCCTTCTGAGTCCCTGTGTACACCTGCCTGTGAAGCACTCCCCAGCCCCTCCAATGAACCTACGAACTAATACCAAAAGGCCACCAACTATGATGTGCAACAAAAAGAGCAGGCAAGATTGAAAGCACAGACAACGCAATGACCATGGTGGGGCAAGATGTCCCTCTGCAGACCAGGAAGGTCCATGGTGGAGCAGATCCCTGCCTGCAGCCCAGGAATGACCCCACGTAGGAGCAGGAGGATGTGCCCAAAGGAGCCTGTGACCCTGTGGAAAGCCCACACTGGAGCCGTCTGCTCCTGAGGGACTGCACCCCATGGGAGGGATGGACCCAGGCTGGAGCAGTTGGTGAAGAACTGCAGCCCATGGGAAGGACCCAGGCTGGAGCAGTTGGTGGAGCACTGTCTGCTGTGGGAGGGACCCCAGGCTGGAGCAGGGGAGGAGTGTGAGGAGTCATCCCCTGAGGAGGAAGGAGCGGCAGAGACAGCGTGGGATGAACTGACCCCAACCCCCATTCCTCCCTTGAGCTGCTCAAGGGGAGGAGGGAGAGAAATTGGGAGTGAAGTTGAGCCCAGGAAGAAGGGAGGGGTGGAGGTAAGGTGTTTTAAGATTTGTTCTTGTTTCTCGTTATCCTACTCTGTTGTAACTGGCAGTAAATTAAATTAATTTCCCTGAGTTGAGTCTGTTTTGCCTGTGACAGTAATTGCTGAGTGACCCCTCCCTGTCCTTATCTCAACCCATGAGCCTTTCGTTATATTTTCTCTCCCCCGTCCAGCTGAGGAGGGGAGTGATAGAGTGGCTTTGGTGGGCACCTGGCATCCAGCCAGGGTCAACCCACCACAGTAGGAAAAAAAAGAAAAATACTATAGAAATAGAAAAGAAGAAAGAAGAAGGAAAAAAAAAAACCCACAATGAAAACAAGTACAGTGAATTCAGGCCAAAGAGAGAGAAAGCTTTTAGGGAAAATCTAGTTGAAAAGTTGGGACTTCAAGAAAAGGAAAAGTTTCCTCCAGTTTCAATGTTGAATATTCTGGGAAAAGTATGAACACTCTTGTCTAATAAATGAGGCTGAAATGATTAAATACTTGTTTTCAGTAACAGTTCTACCTCTTAACACGTAGGAGTCTGAACAATGAGCAAAAGTAAGAAATAATGGCAGGAAGAGTACGTCACTGGCTTTAAGCATTTATCCTGTGCTTTAAGTCCAATGAGAAGGTCTGTGGAAGTAAAGATTTTTCCATTTGTTTAAATGGATTTCTGTCCATTGCTAAATTTTCTCTTGAAGCTTTAGAAAAAAAATTAACCTTTTTTCATTCCCATACCTTATTAGGAGTTCATCTCCAAGAAGCAAGGTTTGCAAATGATATTTGACAAGTAGATCTGTTAGAAAAATGATGTCGTGGTCTAAGCCGGCTGGCAACTCAGCACTATGCAGCCGCTCGCTCACTCCCCCCCCCCCTCAGTGGGATGGGGGAGAGAATCGGGAAGGAGAAAAAGGTTAGAGCCGAGGGCTGAGATAAAGACAGTTTAATAAGAGAAAATAATAATAATGGTAATAATGAGAATGATAACAGAATATACAGAATATACAAAACGAATGATGCACAATGCAATTGCTCACCACCCGCCGACCGATGCCCAGCCCGTCCCGAGCCGCGATCACTCCCCAAGCCGCGATCAGTCCCCAAGCAGCGATCACTCTCCCCGCGACCAACTGACTGACCAAGCCCCCCTGAGCATGGCGTTATATGGTCTGGAATAGCTCTTTGGACAGTTTGGGCTAGCTGTCCTGGCTGTGCCCCCTCCCAGCTTGTTATGCACCTGACCGAGCAGGAGAAGCTCAGAAAGTCCTTGAGCAGTCTGAGCACTACTTGGCAACAACTAAAAACATCAGTGTGTTATCAACATTCTTCTAGAACTAAATCCAAAACACAGCACTATGCTAGCTTCTATGAAGAAAATTAACTCTATCCCAGATGAAACCAGGACAAATGACAAGGAAAAAAGATGGTGTCCAGCTGTGTGATTAAAAACCAGCTACTGTAAACACAAAGGAATGGAGCAACCCTGATAACGTAATCAAAGCAAATGGACCTCCTGAACCAGCTTCCCCAGGGAGTGATCAGTCAGATTTGGTAACTTCTAACAAAGAGTATGACAAAAGAAAGTCTTAAAATTAGGAACATCATTACAGAAGACAAAATCTGATGAATCTACATGTAGCAAGAGCAGACCAGAGGTACTCAGATTTTCAAATAGCCATAGTTATGGATTATTAATGTTGTGCCTGTAACAGCTGCTAAGGGCGCAACTACCTTAACTTCCAATTCATAAATACTAGTAGGAATCTGGGTGCACGTCCTACATGAGATCTCACTCCCTTTCCCTTACTGGGATCACAGTCTGGCTCCAGTCCTGTTTGTATTAGCTGCCCCTGCATTTCCTTTATCAACGGGTGTCCTTACAATCCTCTGTTAAAGTGTTCGTATGCTCTTTAGTCTGTTTTGTAAAGTATGGTCCAGTATCTCATTAGCATCCTTATGGGTGGATCCACCATCCTGAGGCTGAACAGTACTTGTTACACTAGATCTGGAGCTCCTTCCCGGTTTTGGCTCCTTTATGCTAAAAAGACTTCGACATAATGGACTGTGTCCAACTGAGACCAGCATAATGGTTAGGGGACTGGAGCACATGGCATCCAAGGAGACACTGAGAGCTGGGCTTATTCGTCCTTAAAAAGAGAAAACTAACCATGGGGTGAGGATCCTGTTGCCTTAACTGCTAAACAGAAGATAGAGAGAAGACAGATCCAGCCTTTTTAGGAGGAGCATAGTGATAAAACAAAAGGCAAACAAGTTGGAGCATGAGGAATTCCAGGGGAAAAAAAAATCCCCATGAGGATTGGAACAGAGGCCCGTACAGGCTGTGGAGTCTTTGACCTTGGCAACCTGGCAAGGTAACCTGCCTGAAGACTATCCCTGCTTTGAGGATGGCACAACGTCTGAAGGTCTCTTCCAGTTTATGCGACTCTATGAAGGGACAGGATTTCAGAGGATGGGATCCAAGCACAGGACACGGGTTGCAGTAACCCTTCAAGTACCCAACCAGCTACTAAAATACTTGGCACTCCTTTGGGAGTGCCGATATTTTGTTCAACATTTTACAGCTCCCTAACAATCATGGGAGGCTCAGGGTTGGATGGATTATGACCAGATAGTTCAGCTAATTGTAATCATCCCTCCTACTCCCTGTGTACCACTTTGCTTTCTTCCATCAACCTCTCAGCACTTGGCAGCCACTAGCTGTTCACGTATTCACAGGGCCTGTCTAAAAGGGCCTTTCCTTTGACTACAGCCTTTAAATGCTACCGCAGTATAAATGTCACCATTTTTAATGCTACCCACAGAACTACCCACTACTGAGCCTCCTGCTGCCTTTTTGCTCTGTGGCTCTTCATTTTTTCTGCTCTGTTTCTGGCTCTGGACCAATTCCTTCTTTAAAACTCCTTTTCAGAGGTTCAGCTTGAGACCACTATTCATTTAACTACTGACAGCAGGCTCATACCTTCAAAAGCACTCTTGCAGAGTGCAGAAACTCACTAACTTTCCTTGACAAAATGCCTCACAGTTTTTAAAATGACTCAGGGAAAAAACTGTTTTAGCTCTTTTTCTCCTCTCTCCCCAATGATTCAGCCCACAAATAGGTAGCTAGATGTGTTAAAAGCCATTCTGTAAACAAAATTATTTAAGAAAAATGAACCCTGTTGCTTTGGTTTTGTACAAGTCCTGTGTCAATCCTGTGGGAGAGGTTGAATTTAACCCCATCTTAAGCCTGCGTGAATGAAGACAACCTTTATTTGCTGTCTGAGATGCCGTCATGGACTCTGTGGAAGAATGGTACCCCTGAATGTGCAACGTGGGCTGACACACAGCATGCATCACCAAAAGAGAAACTTTCAGAAAAAGATGTACAGGAGCTGGAAGGATGCAATCATCTGTACAAACTATTCAAGGATTAAATTGATTGCTCTAAATTAAGTGGGCCAGAGAAAGGAGATAAGAGGCTGGCAACTGAACACTGCTTGGAGGGATGCAAATTTCACTCCAGATTGCAAGTTGGAGTGCAGTGCAATATCATTTATAACAGTGAGACAACCTATTCCACTGGACTGCAAAACTGAAAGAGCAGAAGGAGGGTCTGAAAACTTAACGCAATGGGTTCTTGGTAGCTCAGGAAGACTGATAATAAGAGAAAGGATCCAGCACATGGTTTTAGTCAAAAAAACCAGATTCTTATAACTTACTTCACATTAAAAAAACCCATAGTCACAAATATTGCCACCATGGCTCTAAGTCAGAGCTCCTTATGGAAGGGTAGGAAGGATTTTGGAAGCCTTTTTTGACATCTCTTTTTAGGGGATGATTGATGATTGATTCATGTCTGGTGTCATACCCAGTATGACTCGTCATTAGCTGAAATGAGCAAAAAACTATTCTGTGATTATTTGCTTTAAGTTTATCATAGAATCATAGAATGCTTTGGGTTGGAAGGGACCCCTAGAGGTCATCTAGTCCAACCCCCCTGTAGTGAGCAGGGACACTGCTATCTAGATCAGGTTGCTCAGAGCCCCGTCCAACCTGGCCTTGAATGTTTCCAGGGATGGGGCCTCCACTACCTCTCTGGACAACCCTTTCCAGTGTTTCACTACCTTCATTGCAAAGAATTTCTTCCTTATATCCTCATTCCCTGATCCCGTTCCTTATATATCCTTCCCTTATCCCCTTACAAAGCAGCATAAAGTAGCACAAGCTAATAACGAAGCAGGAATACCACCTCCCTGTGGCAGAGGGCGTATGGGCATCATTCTTGTTCTCCAACAGAAGGATCTCTCCAGCAAATGGTTTCCCATACTCATGCATCACCTCCTGGGGAAATAAAGTTTGGAACTAACCCCAACATCTAGCTCACAGACTGCAATGACATCTCCTCCAGGAGGAGTTCCTCCTGGTGAAGAGGGGACCTTGCCTAATGTGAGAAAGCAGATTTGGAAAAATTCAAAGCTTCAGAAAAGGAGACAGCGACTGTTTCTGGAGGCTGCTCCTCTCCCAACGGGTGTAAAGGAGTGCCAGAATATTTGGCATGAATCGGTGCCCTCTACACTGGGTGGCTGGAGCAACCCACACTGCTGCCTGTTCATTAATAGCGCAGAAGAAAAGGGCGCTTCCATCAGTGACTGCAGAGTTTTTGCTAGAGGGAGAGACAGTTTATGCTCTTTAAAACTGCTTATTCCTGAAGTATTTCTCATTATGAAAGGCTGCAGAGGAAATTACAATTCTGTAAATTATTTTTTTTTCACCATGTGAGCACAAAATGAAATTATTCCCTTAATGCATTAATGTGATATTTGCAAATAAATGTGAGATAAGATCTGGGACAAAACCAGTGCTGCCTAAAAATCTGTGAAACTCTGATGAGAAAATTGGGCAGACTAATACAAAAAAAAGTAATTTGGCTCAGATACTAGAGCTAAGCCAATGTGATTTTTATTACTTTTTCTTTTTTTTCTTTCTCTCTCCAGGGACTAGTTTATTCTTTATAAAATGGGGGTTTGCCAGGACCGGGTGTTACTAAGTAAAAATCCCTCGTGGCTGGGTGTTTTACTCCCTAAGCTATTACATAAAAAGTTGGTGGTACAAATACTGCCCTTACTTTCCTGAAAGGAAGGAAATGGTGTATTATCTATATTTAAAAGGATGATAGTTTCCTAGACCCAGAGACATTACAGGATACACTGAGTCTCCCTGAGAAACAGTGATACATTAAAAAAAAAACTAATATTTGGTGTGTAAGAGGGATTGCAAGCATTTTTTTCTGCTCTGCATTGCACCTCCCTTAGCTCTGTGAATTCATCCCAGGAAGAGAGATGCTCAGCAGTGTGGGAGCACCCCAGATCAGGCTCTGCCGGTCTGGTTCGGACAAGACGCTCAAGGTCATAGAGGAAGCCTGCAAAAAAGCCAGACTCCTCAGATGCAAGAAGCACTTCAGAAGTACCACACCAGACTTAAGATACTACGAAGTAGGAGTCACTTTCCTTCAGACCCACAACTATTTGAAATGCAGCTCTTATGTCTCCTCTTCTTCCTCTCTTTACCAGAGCCACACTAAGGATGTTCACAGTGTTATACCCACAAGAATTAAGGATCCATTTAACCTCTGTGCTGGGAACCTAGTGCATATACTCTTTAGTAGTCTAAACTCTTTAATAACATACATCCAAGAGAAGTCATCAACTTAGGTAGTGGTACCTTGGAGGGCAGGTTGCAAACCTACTTTTCTACCAGGGTAGGGAGAAATTGTAGTAGGGCATGGGCTAAGATACTCTCATTTTAGGGTTTTATAGTCTGGGTTTGCTCTGAGTCTTGCCTCTTTCCAGGTAAAAACAATGCTTCCCATTAGTGCTTGGGCACAGCCTGTCTCTCAGAATGACCAGGATTCACCAACCCCTGTAGAAGTTAACGATGACTACTGGGGCATGACTCTGGTTTCTGCCACGTTTTAAACCAAGCGTTAGATAACTGCAAATAGCGGCAACATGCCTTCTGCCGGTTATAGGAAAATCAATGACCATTAACACTATTGATTGCATGAGAAGATGATTCAAAAATGTTTGTTAATTGCCCCCGTTCCTAAAACTCTAATCACTGCTGGTCCCCTCACTGCTGCCACTTTGACAGCAGTCAGCCGCCTGTTAGCACACTCACGAGCTGCAGAAGAGGAGCTGAAAATACCACTTACTTTATAACAGCACAGTTCTCCTTACCCAAGCAAATACTCTTCATTTATATCTTCAACAATTTCTGCTACCTGCCTAATTCCTGTATTTGAAGTCAGGCAATAAATTAGAAATGCAACTTCAGATACAAAATACATTGCCCACCCAACAAGATTTGACAGAGACTTTCTGGACATACTTTGGAAGTGGCCAAGGAGCTTTCCAACCTTCTGCTGTCAGAGGTCCATCTCCCTCCAGCAGATCTATCTCCAGATTTACAGAAGAGAACAGGGAACAGAACCCTCATCTCATAAAAGTATTACAGAAAAGGAAGAAAGAAACTCTCTCTTCCTAAATATTTGCCAAAGAAATTGGACTGTTTCTCAACTAATTGTTCCCCAAAGTCTCCTATGAAGTGCCAGCAGTCCACTAAGCTCAAGAAAAGTCAGTGAAACTGAGCTCTGAACTTAATGGAAAAGCCATTTTGAGTGAACAAGTGTATTTCCATTTTAAAAAAAAAGTAATACAGAAATTGATTACAGTCCTCATCCTTGGGCATATAAGTAGAAAGGAGATAAAGAATGTAAGCCATTCATCATTTGTTTACAGATGCAGCCTCCTCAAAGGTCTAATTATGCTTTAATGATAACAAATAAATATTTAGCAATGGCTCATTTACACTAGTCCTCGCAGAAGGCAGCAGTGACTAACAGTGCTTTAACGAAATGGCACACACAACTTTTCCTTAAAAACATGCCAGAGCCTGCCGAAGTCAGGGCAGTGAAGTTCATCTTGCCCAAATACAGATTTCCAGCCAAATATGTTAGGTTTCAGTTACAATCTATGGAGAGAAACACCCTTTCAGATCATGATTCCTCAAGCCTGTTTCAGTCATCTGCTTTAGTACGAGACACATCCAGCTCTGGAGTCCTCAGCACAAGAAGGACATGGAACTCGAGTGCTGCACCTGGGGAGGTCAAACCCCATGCACCAGTACAGGCTGGGGGCTGACCTGCTGGAAAGCAGCTCTGCCGAGAGGGACCTGGGAGTCCTGGTGGACGACAAGCTGACCATGAGCCAGCAGGGTGCCCTTGTTGCCAAGAAGGCCAATGGTATCCTGGGGTGTATTAAGAGGAGTGTGGCCAGCAGGTCGAGGGAGGTTATCCTCCCCCTCTACTCTGCCCTGGTGAGACCCCACCTGGAGTACTGTGTCCAGTTCTGGGCTCCCCAGTTCAAGAAAGATGAGGAACTCCTAGAGAGAGTCCAGAGGAGGGCAACGAGGATGATAAAGGGACTGGAGCATCTCCCCTACGAGGAAAGGCTGAGAGAGTGTGGCTTGTTCAGCCTGAAGAAGAGGGGACTGAGGGGGGATCTCATCAACACCTACAAATATTTTAAGGGCGGAAGTCAAGAGGATGGAAGCAGCCTGTTTACAGTGGTGTCCAGTGACAGGACTAGGGGCAACGGGTGCAAACTGAAACATAAGAGGTTTCAGTTGAATAGGAGGAAAAACTTCTTTACTCTAAGGGTGACAGAGCACTGGAACAGGCTGCGCAGGGGGGTTGTGGAGTCTCCTTCTCTGGAGATATTCAAGGCCCGCCTGGACGAAGTCCTGTCTAGCATGCTCTAGGAGAACCTGCTTTGGCAGGGGGGTTGGACTAGATGATCTCCCGAGGTCCCTTCCAACCCTTGCAATTCTGTGATTCTGTGATTCTGTGAACTGTTGGAGCGGGTCCAGAGGAGGGCTACAAAAATGATCCGAGGGCTGGAGCACCTCTCCTATGAGGACAGGCTGAGAGAGTTGGGCTTGTTCAGCCTGGAGAAAAGAAGGCTGTGGGGAGACCTGATTACGGCCTTTCAGTACCTAAAGGGGGCCTACAGGAAAGATGGGGACAATCTTTTTAGTATGGCCAGCTGTGACAGGACAAGGGGTAATGTTTTTAGACTGAAGCAGGGTAGGTTTAGACCGGATATAAGGAAGAAATTCTTTACAATGAGGGTGGTGAAATACTGGAACGGGTTGCCCGGAGAGGTAGTGGAGGCCCCATCCCTGGAAACATTCAAGGCCAGGTTGGACGGGGCTCTGAGCAACCTGATCGAGTTAGCGGTGTCCCTGGTGACTGCAGGGGGGTTGGACTAGATGACCTCTAGGGGTCCCTTCCAACCCAAAACATTCTATGATTCTGTGATTCCGTGCATCGCTCCAGTAGGGCCCATTTCTCCCTGTGGTGTATCGAGGCAGTCTCATAGGACCAGCCAGATGTGGGTACCTGCCTGGTCAAATGAATTCCACTCTCCTGGTCTTTGCATTGACTTAGCAGGCTCTGGATGGGGGGTCAGCAATATGTGCTAGTAGGGTTAACCAGTTTTGGAGACTTCAGTCCTGAAAATAGACATTGCATCACAGTACTTCACACTTGAAATAAACAGTGTTCTTTAGCCAAGCCACAAAACCTTTTGCTGGAAGACATTCTTTCCTTATTGCACACCTTATAATAGTATCGGATTCATTGCTGGTTTTGACATGTTAACATTTTCCCTGACCTTTCCATTTTCTTTTGTTTCTCTCATTTCGCTTTGCCTGCTCATCCTCTTTCTCTGTGTTTCCTTCTGCCTTTTTCAGAGTCCTCTCTTCATTGTCATCACATTTTCTTTTCCTCTTCCATCTTTTTAATACACTTCTTAAACTCATACTGTGAATAGAAACATGCATTAATAGAAAATCAGATCTATTCTTGTTCTGCAAAACACCCATTAAATGTGTTAATATACATTATTTTTCTAAACAATATAATAGATAGAACATACACTTACAACAGAAAATCCTTTACATTCATACCATCTCCTGTGCAAAGATAAAACCTTTCTGAAAACTACACAACCCTAAGGGAAAATAAATTATTATCCCTTATCACTTCTATCACTTAACTTTTATTTCCTAGCTCATGTTCACACTTCCCTCAATTATTTTTCTAATGCAGCTCGGCTCAGCTCAGCCACTCGAAGCTCTTAGAAATCAAACCCACCTTGTTTAGTCTCTCTCCTGTTTAAGGAACAGAATTTCAGCTGAAGAACCAGCCTCAAAAATAGCTTTGCAATCTCCAGAATCTTGCATATCAGCCCTAAACACAACTAATAAAAGTCCATCTGGAGTCCTAATTGTTCCTTACCTCTTATCTAACGCTTGCAAACCAGCTGCAAGACTTCATAAGACTTGTGTAAAAATGTTTTATCTCCAGTGGGGTTAAAAACAATTACTGGTTTTCTGTACGCAGTACAGAATGTGGGACAAGATTGTTCCTGGTTAATTAAAGCTGGGGAGTTGGATGTGGGGACTCTGGGGAGCTCTCCACACCACGCGCTGTAGAAGACACCCAAGCTAATTTCAGAATGGTGCACAAACAAGTCAGCAGAGCTCTGCTGCTTCTGGGGTGAATGCACACGCTGTGTTTTGCCGTGAAGATATGGGAGCTCACCCAGTGCCCGCTCGGCCCTCTCTAACCAGCGAGCTGCACTGTACACTACAAAACATAGCCCCAAGCTGTGGCCTTTGCACTAAGGTGATAAGAGCAGAGAACCTCATATGTTTCCTGCAGCTGGATGCCTGTCAAATATGGTCTCAAGTATTTTCTAAAATGTTAAAACAGTATCTCAAGAGTTCTTTCAGGTCATTGCTGAAGAGGATCAAGGGCTTTATTATCATCTGTGCGTTTACATACTTGAAGCCTGATATAGAAAAGCACTCAAGTGTCTGAATCCAGCACTGAGCATCTGGCAAAACCCTCTCTCAGCAACTGCCTTCCCCTGCTGCTGGCTACAGTCTCGTTCAGCTCATTTTCAGTGTGTGGGCATGCAAAACCCAAGATAAATACTGAGAACCCTCAGCTTGTATAAGCCCAAACTCCCACCCAAGCCCAGGCAGGCTGTTTAGCCCTCTTACCCAGAGGACCCTCTTCTTGTGGGCATTCTCCAAGCACACCTACCCAATCAAGCCAACCTACCCTCATCCAAAACCCTCCAGGAAAATGCCCTTCATTTCACGCAACTGCCCAGGAACAGGGCAGAAAGCTGGCAAGAAGAAGGGTTGTTCATAAATCTCCCACCTGATTTTCAACACACTTCTCCTCGCTACCCATTTGAGCCCCCGTGCAACCCGGGCGAGAGCACTCTGAGGTCAGACCCTGAGCGCTTGCTGCTCTTGCTAGTCTGCTTCCCCTAAACCTCTGTCATTTGGCCACAACGCTCAGCCCTGGCAGAACACAGCCTGCAAATCAACAGCTACCAGAACAGCGAGCTGTTTGCCACAGGTGTAAGAAATAGTGTGATTAGAGGGGAGGGAAGCAAGAAAAAGGACTTCCATGGTGACCAGCCTATGCATTTATTTGTACAACACTGCCCACACTTTAACTGGGATCCTGTTGTTTCTGGACACTGGGTGTTTGCATAGCAAAACTCGGTTTGTGACCCAAAACTGTGACACTTCAACCCATAGTAAAATGTAGGTAGGCACCTACAATGAAGGATGCAATCTTAAAAATTTGTGTCAAATTGTAACCAGTGCATCTCCTTAGGAGCTTTGAGTTCACACCGACAGCCTTGAATCCTGCACGAAGCATGGCAGTATTGCAAAATACCTTTAATTCAAAAAATATGACTGAGGAGCACTGCTGGAAATAGGACAAGTGGCTTTTACCCTCTTTGGTGCCTGAAAAGGCTCAGGCTATCCTGGGCTACCTCCCAGTGGGATTCATAAGCTTCCAGGCAAGCCTGCAGCTGCAGGCTTTTCTTCCCCTTGTAAAAAGTGAGTCACTGCATCCTAGTCCAAGCGTACTTAGGCGATCCCTGACATTTAACTGTCCAATCACTTTTTAAATCTTTCACTGAAGTTTTTAAATTTTCCCAAGTTAATGATGACAACATTTCCCCATCTAACTTGTGCTGATGTTTCAGTTCCCTTACAGTTAAAAATCTTTTCCTAATATCTCGCCTCAACTTCTCCAACTGCAAATTGAACCAATTCTTTCTCGCTCTGTCCCACAGTGGGCAGGGTAAACAACCAAACACTGCTTTCACTGGAACAGATTGCCCAGGGAGGCAGTGGAGGCCCCATCCCTGGAAATATTCAAGGACAGGTTGGATGGGGCTCTGAGCAACCTGATCTAGTTAACAGTGTCCCTGGCTCACTGCAGGGGGGTTGGACTAGATGACCTCTAGGGGTACCTTCCAACCCCAAACATTCTATGATTCCTTAGAACAAACTTAACTGTAGGCGTTTGCCATGTCTTTTCAGGAATAAGCAGGGCAAACTGCTCAGCCTTCACTTCTGCTTTCCACATCTGCCATTACTGGTACCATTTTCCTACTGACTTTTGGTTCTGCATATGTTTCTTTCTAAAAATGCACATTGGTACATTAAAAACGTGATGTCAAATGAGACCGCGCTGTCTGAGGCCAGACCAGCCAGGGTGAAGACAAGAAAGAAAAAGCGAATGCTGCTGAGTTGCAGACCACGTGCATGGTGTCCAAGGAGAGCATGTGCCTTCTCTGCAAAACTGCCCAGTCTGCTACTCACATTAAGGCATCTCACGCTGCTCTGGCTTAGGGCTTCACTACTTTCCCAATTCTTTTCTTTCTGTTTTATTTCCTATTTGTCCAGGTACTTCCCTCAACATTCTCTTTTTAAATTTAATTTTGTAACTTTGATTTCAGACCATTTTTCTAATGAAAAGACCTGGGAATTCTAACCCTGTTCCCAACACCACCCACAGATATTCCTGGGCAAGTGCCACCTGCAAATTCAAATGATCTCCTTCGGCCATTGGAAAAGGTGGTTAAAATTAAGAAAATATTTCAGTTTGTTGCTGGGCTCTTCTTAACGCCAACAGCTGTCTATCCACCCTATAATAAAATAAGCTAGGCCATATTGCCCTCTGCAACAGGAGAGTAACAAACTCCTTTCTAAAGCTAAAATATCAAATAATAATGGCTTCCTTCTTATTGCCTAGGCCAAGGAAGGAAAGGCAATTAGCTTGGTTTGACATAAATTGCTATTGACAAAACATTGGTGGCTCTCTCTTATCTCCCTTCTCTCCTCAAAGATTTACAAATTTATCATTTGACCATTTCTATTGAAGTCTTTCAGGATTTGAAATAAGGCTGACTGGGTCATTATTCCCCAGATCCTCTTTTTTGTTTCATTTTTTAAAGACAAGAAGTATGCTTGCCTTTCTCCAGTCCTCATCTGTCCTCTACAGGGTCTCAAAGGTAATCAGTAAAGGTTCTAGAATTGCTTCAACAATCAGCAAAAAACAGATTTTAACAGGCTAATTTGTCTAACCAATTTTACAGATTAATTTAGTATGTTTAACCTGTCTCATTACCACTGGTCCTGCTCATTTCCTAGTTTGGGCTCTGTTCTGAACTTCACTTTGTTGATGCTGAGTTAAGGATTTAGTTGCAATTCATTCTTTTCCTGAAAACAGAAGCAAACGAGGTCTTGAACATTTCAATTTCCATTGTGTTTTTTCACATTTGTGTCATTAATTTAAAGCTAGTGAGCCTCTGCAGGTCTCACCCCTGCTTTTGACCCCTCCTGACAGTCTTACTTTTAACTCACTTATTTTGATTAAGACTTTTAGGGAAAGTGATGACTGAATCAGAGCAACAGCAGCATCAGCTATTTATTATAAGGTGCCATTTGATATTCAATTTCTCATTGCCAGTCAGGCACTCTGTTTGTGTTTGCATCCTCACTAGAGTTAACCTCATTTGCCAACACCTCTATCCAGGGCAAGGTCATTGGTCCCAGTACAGATCCCTGAAGGACACCACTCATCACCAATCTCCATCTGGACATTGAGCTGTTGACCACTACTCTGGATGCAACCATCCAACCAGTTCCTCATCCACCAAAAAGTCCACCCATCAAATCCATCTCTCTCTGATTTAGAGAGAAGAATGCTGGGGGGGATCATGTCAAAGGCCTTACAGAAGTCCAGATAGATGACATCCATAGCTCTCCCCTTGTCCATGGACGTAGTCATTCCATCATAGAATAATTAAATGTTCCTTTCCAACTCATCATTGAAGGCCTTCAGTCTAAGGCATGTACGTGTGATTAAAATTATAACACTCTAGGCGTTTGGCTATTACATAAAAAGCTATGTACTGAGAGCTGCGTATACTTCCCACCCCTCCCTCTCTGCCATCAGCACTGGTTAAAAGGGAAAAGTCATGGGGATAGTGCTCCTTTCCGAGGTGTTGGAGCACACACGTTCATTCAGTTAGTCCAGCAAAGATAGAGCTTTTATTTAAACCAGCTGCCAGATTAGCTCTTCTCTCTGGCAGAACTGAGGGTCTAGAAATTCTCATTGACATATCTCAGTTTTGTGCAAAGTAGAATTACTCTTGCCTAATTTTGTGCATATACTCACAGTTCTCTGCACTGTTCTTACACTGAATGGAGAGAAACAGGTACCTCCACGGGGTTGTCTTACCCATGGATTGCATGATGTGCTTTCTGAGGTACCTGTGTCTCTCCACTGACAACAAAGGGAGACTCGTGATTTATTTTTAGAGGGCTGCCATTAACTGAGCTGAAAAGAGCCCATAAAGTGTCTTCCCTGTTTACCACTGCTACCACATTGACAGACTTTGTTGAAGATATCTCAACTAACTTGTCCTCGTGACAATCCCAGGCTGCTGCACCTCCTTGTTCCATGGAACATCCCTTCCATGTCCCAAACTGGGGAGAAAGCTGACAACTTATATGCTGTGTCAAGTGGTGTGCCTTCTCATACTGCTTCTCCAACACAGCCACCAGTATCATAGAATCATAGAATCACTTCAGTTGGAAAAGACCTTTAAGATCATCGAGTCCAACCGTTAACCTAACCCTGCCATCCCACCACTAAACCATGTCCCTAAGCACCTTGTCTACCCGTCTATTAAATACCTCCAGGGATGAGGACTCTACCACCTCCCTGGGCAGCCCATTCCAGAGCCTGACAACCCTTTCAGTGCAGAGCAGGAATGATATTTACTTTGAAAAGGGTATGCCCATGGAATCTTCTTTTGCTAATTATGGACTAAAGCAAAGGCTGTATCTGAGAGACTGCTCAAGCTATGAGAAACTATGAATACACGATTTGTGTCTTTTCCAATTTTTACAAATTGAACATTACATTTCACAAGGGAAAAAAATCAGGTCAGAGAACTTTTAGCACCAGAGTCTTATTAATAGCAACTACAGTGCAAAAGAAGCAGTTTCCAGCTTTTATACAGCATTGCGTTTGCTTGATGCAGATAAAGAGAAATTATTCATGAGACAATGGAAAAAAAAAAAAGATGTAGGAGGGTGAATCATGTTGGAAGAATAGGAAAAAATCAAAGTGGGGGCAAAGTTTCCTGAGCATGCTGTGTCATCACCAGTGAAAATTACTTTAATTTGCTATACCAGTGGAATACTATTAACTCCAGCTTGGTGGGACATAATGCATGGTGGAGGAGCGAATATTTCAGTCAAATGGAATGACAGCAATATTTGGAGCAAGAGAATGGCTTTCATTAATTATTTTCCAGAAGAGAACTCATTGACATCTTTACATCTAATTCTGATTTTCAGCCCGTTACCGTGCAGTTACACAACTGGAGCCAAACTCCTCTTGCTGCCAGCACTGCAGAGCCCAATTGCCTAAGACTGAAAATAAGTGAATACAGACAGAGCATAAGTTGTCTGGAGAGCAGGATTACAAACTTTTAGCAAAGACATAGTTTATCTGTTAATATTGTAGTTAATGATAGGTATTTTTCTTTTTTCTCCTAGAGTCTTATATTATCCAGATTATTCTTGCTTTGAAAGAGGAATAAGTAATGCTCTAGAAAAACCTCTGCTTCAGGGATACCAGCCTTTGCTAAATTAGAACTAACTAATCTAGGATTCTATTGTGGTTTAACCCATCAGGCTGCTTGCTCGCTCCCCCCCCCCCCCCCCCCCCGGGGGGGGGGGGGGGGGGGGGAAAAAAAAAAAAAAAAAACCATGGAATGAGATAAAGACAGTTTAATAGAACAGCAGAGGAAAATAATAACAATAATAACAATAATAATAATAATAATAATAATGGAGTATAGAGAATATACAAAATAAGTGATACACAATGCAACTGCTTACCACCCACTGACAGAATTTGAGGATGGGTTGATCTTAATAGAGAAAATTCCAAAAGTGATAAACTTCAAATTTTAAGGGCCAAGAAAAATAAAAGATACAAAGAAAAAGGAAAACAAAAACAAGGAAATCAAAGAAATAAGGAGGAAGAAGGGAATAATGCTTACAACAACTTTTAAGGAGGTTTTATGAGAACACTGGTCTTTTGCAAAAGAGTACAGGTGGGGTGGTGAGTGTGCATTAATTCCAAAAGACAGAGAAAATATATAAACTTGAGAGTGGCCTCACATGGTCATCTCTTCTAGATGCCTACCAAAGGCCTCCATCTTCTGGTTTGTGTACTGTTCTTCTAACCCTAATACTAACTATAGATTTAATAGCAGAATAAAATGCTCCTCCCCAGCTGCTCTGCTCACATACACAAGGGAGTGGAGCAAAGGCAACCATGCTGGGTTATTTCTCAGTTGCATTTAACTTTCTTTTTTTCTTTTTTTCCAAGTGATTCATGAGAAGATTCTAAAAAGATCAAATGTATTTACTGTTCCAAATGATGCACTCATTTCTCGTAAAGTATTTCATCCCTCCAGAAGGCACCCTGCAGCTTTGGGGGTGGATATTTCATGTTTCCCCTTGGGAACTTGGTGTGGCTGATACACAGTCATGACACCCCATTTGTTTTTCCCTGTGTTCAGTTCACAGATCATCAACACATTCAGAGATGACAGGTCAGAATTCCTGCAAGAAAGAGCTCATATTTAAAATTCCCTTATGCAAATATTAATTTTATTAAGATCTGTCAAAAAAAAACCCCAAACATTGAGACCAAGCAGGAAAGATTCACAATTTATTAGTAACTTAAGTTATAATTTGAGCTGAGACATTATTTTAAAAAAAAAGTTCCTGCTCTGCAATTACCTGAGGAGCATGAACAGCCTTCTAAAAGTTGTACATCTTATCATATACATCTTTAATAAAGTGCCAGGGCTTTTGAGATACCTCCTGTTAATCCCTGGACACTTACCTTTCCCTATAAATTCAAGAGAAACTCCAGTACTCCCTGAATCTTTATTTTCCCAATGGATTTTACCAAAACACTGAAACTTGTTACTTTATGCCTCAAGGATACTCAAGAGCTTCTCCAGTCCGGCAGATGGATGTCCTCTGCTTCACTAGCAGCTCTAAAGCTGACCTGCTTGCAAATTTAAGCAAAATATTTCCTCTTTTTGTCTCTCTAGTTCCATCCTTTCTGTTTTCTGTATATTTTAGCAGTTAGATTTGGAGAGCAGGGACCAGCCTTTCATTGCCCAATTTCTCACAACAGTTAGTGGACCCCTGACTCATGGACTGTGTCAGCCCCAAACTGCCCCAAACCACCTCACATTGAATCTTTATCATTCAGTAGTTTTTGTTTCCAACGTTATGTTTTCTCCCTTTCCTCCTCCTCCACAATATGTCCCTAGTTTTGTTTCTGCTCTCACTTCCATTTCCAACATCTGTCTTCACCCAACTCCTCTCAGTGTAGGACATTCCATTACACTAACACACGTTCTTCTTTTCCTTCTGCATCATTACCAAGGAAATTACTTGACAACAGAAATTACAAAAATCTTTGGTTTACCGCCTCACTCTGCCAAAAATATTACCCTTAGTCCTAACCTTATACGTTCTTTATTTCATTTTCAGTCCAAGGAGAGCTCATATTCAGGCTTATCTGAATTCTTTCTGAGTGTGAGTTTTTCAGACACTGTATTTCACGCTCACTGCTTAATGAAATTATGTGCTATAATCCAGCAACATAATAAACTAGATCAATGACTTTGCTTTCAATGACCGTCTTAGTAATTCTATAAAAAAAAAAATCTGGCAAGTTTTATTATTTATAAACACACTAATTTTTTTCTTCGTGCCTCTGAGGACCAAATCTTTTTCTCTGCTAGGCTGGCTACCTATTTCTCTATTAGGCTGGAATACCTCCATAAAAGTAAATAACATTATGCCAACTTTGCACTTTATAGTCAAGAAGTTTTGGATACTGACCTTAACCAATATTTTCCAAAAGAATGTATTGATTTTTTTCTTGTTTTGGAGTTTGGCTACTCATTTTGAGACATCTTGGATCTCATTTGCAAGTATATTGACAACTTTGTTTGTCAGATGCACAGAAGTACTAGCACATTTAAAAAAATACTAACTTTCCTCCTTTCCCACTGTCCATGAAATAGAAATACAGCTTCACTATCTTGCAGGCATATTATGAGGCAAAATATGATACTGTAATTTAGAATCTCAGATACTGCGCTCGTGAAGCACATACAGGTAGAGAGCTCCACAGACATACTCTATTTCTTCCTCCCTTCCCTTACACTATTGAAAATTATTACACTTCGGCTGTGGTTATATCACTTGTGCTAACACATAAAATATAATTTTTCATCTTTCTATACTTTGTCCTTCACAGACTCAGGATGGGTTGTTGTCCCAGAAGGAATCGCTGAAATGAGGAACATGAGAATTCATATTCCCACATATCATTTGAAAAATAACCCTAATTCTCAGAAAACCAGTCAATTAACATGAAGACTGCTCCATAACGAGCTAACGATAAGACTTTGAGACTTGCTGGTCTCTGGCCTTCCCATCAAGGGGAACATTTCAAAGGTGCAAACATCACCACTCTTGTAGAAATGCTTTCTGGACTTTACATTTATCAGTAGAAGAAAGACCATCAACTCTCTGTTCTGCCTCTGTGAAACTAACGGCATAAACCAATTGTTTTTACTTCACAGCTACAGGCCAGAGAATTCTCTGTCAAGTGTCTCCACATTTCTCTTCTGGTTTTGTGGTAATAAGATCAAAGCCCTTGTTGAAGGGACATTATCAACACAAGTAATCCTTCCATTTCCAGAGCCAAGTTAAAACCAATGCAGTGCCAAGTACATCTGCCCCGTGTTCTTTTAAGTAATTTTTTTGTTCTCTGCAAATACACTTTTCTATTTTATAGCCTATCTGTTCCCTCTCTTTCCAGATGACAGACTCTAAATACAAACAGACTCTGGAGCGAGGCCTGAGAACAATAAAAAACACCAAGTAAACTCATTTAATCCACCTCATCTCCCCAGCTATCACAGTTGGTGTTGACTATGTAAACAGGTTCCTCCATGAAGAATTAATCTAGTGAAGCCTGGTATCACACAGATTTGTATTTAATGACACTTTCAGCCTCTTGTTTCCTTCCCTCTTTTAGGAAAATTCGCCATCCATCTCCTAGAAACTGAAGGGGCAAAAGTTGGTGCAGGCTGTGGTTGCTTGCAAGGTTTGGGAGCGCTGCCACTGGATCAGCACACTCCACAGGTGAGCACAGTAGCCAGAGCAGATGGCAATCACACAGGATTAATTTGAGTGTCTTTCCCAGAGTTACAGTTTTGACAAAAGTTTAAAGGAGATAGCTATGCCCTCTGCCAGACTGATGACTTGGCCAGAATGTGTCAAGGTCAGTAAAAGGTAATATGACAGGCAAAGATCCACATATGCAACTATATAATTGATTGCCTTGGCCTATCAGGCTAAAAATCTCAAAATTTCCAGAAGAAAATGTCACACAGAATCACAGAATGGCAAGGGTTGGAAGGGACCTTGGGAGATCACCTAGTCCAACCCTAGGATGTCACCAGGGACAAAATTGCACAGTCCACATACAAGCTACTTTGCAGAGAGAGAACAGAAAACTGACATATTTATCTATCAAAGAGAAAATTAAGCAATAATTCAGGTGTGATTGTTTCATACCTCCTTGAGGAATGGATGCAAAGGATTCCCTCTGTAACAGGTAAATGCCATAGCAAGGCACAAAGATTATGGACTGAAGCTAGGACTATAAGGCTGGGAAAAAAATGCAGTTTTTAAGAAGTGAGAGACAACTTAAAAACAGGAACTAACATGGCAGTCAGTGTAGATGCAACACTAAGAAGGCAAAGTCTCTATCATAGCTTTAAAACAGTAAGTACTATTACAAAGGTATTTTATATTCCACCCCAAAACCAACTGCAGGAATTATTGGCTATTCAAGACCTTCCATGTTAGGCTAAAAGTTCATTTTGACTATCATAAGGCTCTATTTTGGCCTTAGCATCTAGCACACAAACCAGAAATACGTAGTATTTCCCTCGAAGAGCTCATATCCACAAGAGATTCTGTGCCATTGCACGTGCCCATGCCAACATGCAGGGCTTAGAACAGGGCCAACACAATGCTGAGTTCCCCCAGTTTGACCTTACAGTGGTTCAAAATTACCTGTAGTGACCATAGTCTAACGATCTCAAAACAGCTTGAGAATCATAGAATCGTTTAGGTTGGAAAAGACCTTTAAGATCATCAAGTCCAACCATTAACCTAACCCTGCCATACCACCACTAAACCATGTCCCTAAGCACCTCATCTATCCTTCTTTTAAATACCTCCAGGGGTAGGGACTCAACCACTTCCCTGGGCAGCCTGTTCCAAAGCTTGACAACCCTTTCAGTGAAAAAATTCTTCTCTCTTATTTCTCCTACCAGGGGACCTAAGACACAAGGGATGTAGGGATTTACCCAATGCCCCCCAGTAGATCAGTAGTGAAGTTGAGGGCTGAACCACACTCTCCAGACTCCTTCACTGATACCTTGTTGCTGGAAAGCCCTTAAACCTTCTGTCCCTGATGGTGGCTCTGTGAGACCACCAAACAACACAGTGTGCTCATACAGGACAGGTCCATGCAGCAATGCACCCTGTTTTCTGGTAGCAGTATCATCCACTAACATTGCCCCAGGGCTTCCTCTTGCTGGCCTCTTCACATGTACCCCAAATTCTCATGGCCTGGATCTTCATCCAAATTATCCAGAGCTTCTCACTGCCTTGTCAGCCTGAAAATGTTTTAGCCATCACAGCTGGTGATCAATATTAGACCTGGCACTATTCAACATTTTCATCAATGAACTAGAAGTAAATATCAAATCACTGCAGATATGTTTTGTAGAGCTGATGATGGAAAAAACAGCTGAGTGGAAAATAGTAACAGAGCCAGGGCATCATTTAGAGCAAGCTGGTGTTGGGGAAGTGATTTAATTCAAATATGTGTAAATTCATATGCGTGGGAAAAAGAAATGCAATAGTTATGCACTGAGGGGAAGCAATAAAATCTGCAAAGGTTATAGTGGACAGGCAGCTCAGCGTGAACAGACACTGCACTAGTGAAAGACTACAAAAAAGAAAGGTCATAAAAAGTTATTCTTCAATGAGAGACTTAAGAGTTCAATCTGTTTTCAAAGACAATCAATAAATTATGTTATTCAAATGTTGGAATACCTTTATGGGAGAAAATAGCAAGTTTTGAAGGGGGGGTTAATCTGGTGGGGAATATTTTTTTTTTTAAAGATGCCTGAAAGCAGAAAGGAGACAAACAACAATTAGAAACTACAAACAAAATTCTAGCACTGAGGGGGACTAAGCTCTTGAGGAAAATACCACAGGAAATGTTGGGGTTTCATCGTCTTGATGTTCTTGCATAATGACCTGAAGCCTTTTTGTTTAAGGACTGAGGTTACTGGATGTCAGGTCTGTAATGCACCGGGCTCAGGTTTGGTGATCTCCTGATCCCTTTTTCATCTTTAAGCTCTATGAATGTGTGAATATTGTTGCCTTTACACTTTCACAGCTGCTCCTTTTCTTGTTTCAGTCGCTAGCCAAACTGAGAAGGAATCCATCACTTTTTGCCTAGCCTTGCTAAAAGCAGTCTGTGTTTTATTAATACGTATCCATTTCTGCTCCAACAGTTGAACTACCTGGTAATGAGCAAAAGAAGAGATCTTACTCCCTTACTCATACTCCGGGGCTATACATCTTGTAATATTTTTTGCAAATGCCATTTAAACTCTGCAAAATATAAATGAAACCAGCAAAGTAGAAGTGCATTTTCTGTGTATTTATACAGCATTTTGCAAAACATGTTCTGCAGTTTTTTTCTTATACTACCTGGGAGGGTTTTCAGGCAGCCTTTCATTAGCCTGAACTGCATTATTTCTTGTAGATATTTGTTTTGTTTCTCTATGTATTATAAGTCAAATAAAACCTGATTTAATAGAAAAGGTTGCTCAGATTTGAAAGCTGTAGGTGATATAGTTATTACAGGGAAGTTGGAATGCATTTCTCTTTCCCAGGCTCCAATTAAAGATACCATTTAAATGGCAGATGATAGCAGCAGTGTTCAGTGAGGCTGTAGGAGATACGCAAGAGGAGGGGACAAAAGAAGGTTCAGCTCAAAAGAAAAACGTATTCCCAATGAAAAATTCAACCAGCCCTAATGAGGATCTGCTGACAGAAGGAGGTACTGGACTGGATAAGAGCTTCCAAACTTCCAACTTCCAGACATTTACGACTAAACTAGACAAAGCAGAGCTTTCAAGCAACAGTTAACCGCTGACAGGGACGAGCTAGATGCCTTATGTATCTTCTGTTTCTGCCTTTAAACTACATTTAGATACACAATAGTAAGCTCATCAAACTAGTCCTGAGCATGGAGCTTCCATCCTAATCCTGAGCAATCCCACCAAAGACATGAGCTGCTGCTGCAGGAGTGGGGATAAAAACAGCACAATGTTTCTGGAAGAGCAGGAGGAAAATCCAACATCTCAGGTGCAGATCTTGTTGGAGACACTTGACTGCATAGGGTCATAGGCCCATCTTCAGTTGTGATGGTTTGACCACCAAGTATTCTCTACTTCCTGTTAGCAGGTAATGCCCAGCCACTTCCCAGGAAGCAGGGCTTCAGTGCTGTAGCCATTGCTCCAGAAGACAAATGTTGTAAAAAATGAACGTGCCCTCCTTCCTCCTTTCCCTTAGCTGTTATATTTGAGCTGACATATGGTATGGAATATCCCTTTGGTTGGTTTGGGTCAGGTGTCCTGGCTATGTCCCATCCCAGGATCTTTCCCCCTCCCAGCCTACTGGTGGTGGTGGAGGAATGTTGGAGACACAGGCTTGATGCTGTGCGAGCCCTGCTCAGTGTTAGCCAAAACCCTGGAGTGTTACCAACCCCTTTCTACATGCCGATAGAAAGTCCAGCTCTAGGAGGGCTGCTATGGGGCAAATTAAGTCCATCTCAGCTTGATCCTGTACACCAGTATTCTCCACAGCTGGGGCAGGAAAACACTCCTCAAAAGGCCCCCAAGTTTCTCCAATGTGATAAAAGCAGAGTCAAGGAAAATGTCCAAGCTAAATAGAAAAGGTATCTCCATGATGAAGTAAAGAAAAGTGAAGTTTTGCCAAAACAAAATTCACTGACATGCTGTGTCCCAAAACAGCCTGTGTTCTTACTGTGCAAGCAAAAATAAGATTTAATACGTGTTCAGACTTTGGATCAGATCTGAAACAGAAGGAAATTCTACCTAGATGGAGAAAACAGAAGAACTCAAGGCCTCTGGAGAGCAGACAGCACAGATGGAGGGCAGCACACCAGTCACACCATCAGGCATGATCCATGCCCAGTGACTGTACTTCTGGGGTACCCTGTTTCTTTCTCCACCATTTCTTTGTCCTCTGTTTGTTTTCCAGGCGGGAATTACTTCTTGCCAGGAACTTAACACAAAAGGGGCCTCAGTGTGCAATGGGAACCACCTATCTGCTAAGAAACTTGAAAGAGCCTATCTAGAGACTAAGCTGAAAATACTGCAGTTCTGAAGCAGCTCTGTCCTAAACATGCAGTAAAACATAAAGGTGTTTGTTTCTTGCCAGGAGCAGCCTCATGGAAAGCCAGCCTTTGAGAACCCAGAGTGCATTTACACAGCTATTACTCATAGATAACTGCAAAATAAATGAAAATTAAACTCACCCCTAGGTAATAAATTTACCTTTCTCAAAATTAATAGCTTAAGAGTCCATAAATATTTATGAGAAAGGAGGAAGAAAAGTAGAAGAAAACTTATGTAAAACTCATAATTTGTTCCTTTGGAGTATTGGATAATAAGCAATTACTACAACTGACTGCCTGTGAAATTTAGTCTTTTTTATCTTTAGATATTACGTTTCCCTTCCAGAGTCTTCTCTCTATGTTTCCCCAGAGCAGAAAGCCCAAGAAATGAGAAATTATAAAGTCTAGAAAATTTGTCAGTCTTCCCACCATTTGGCCAGTACTTCATGATCTGGAGTGTCCTGCAGTATGTTACAGGAGAAATTTCTTGATTTAAAATGTTTTGAAGCACACATAATCTAAAGAAAGTACCTATCTATTCATGTACCCATAGCTCAAAAGAAGTAGATACCTTCTTTCATTATCTCCTTTCGCTGCAACAAAACAAGAATAAAAGTTCTGAGACCCCTTAGCTGGGGTTATAAAAAGCAATGGAGCCAGGGGAAAGGGATGTTCAAGACACGCAAACATCAGGTGATGGTTCCTCCAGATGATCTGGCAGAAATATTTGTTTCCTAATGCATGTATTTATTTCACCCACCATGTGTTTTGTACATCAGCAGGACAGAAAGAGGAAAGGACAGGCGAAGATCTGCAGGTGTTTGTCCAATTCATGCTAAGGGCTGTGCCTGGAGCCCCGGGTGTTGCATTGCACTGCCTTTGCAGTACAAGTCTAAGCATTCTTGGATATTTCAAAGCTATTGTTAAACCAAGAGCTCCTCACGTGGCTGCAGAGAGCAGTGGTTATTCATGAATTAAGCAATGATGAGTGAAGCTACACTTACAGATGAGATATTTGAGGAAGCATAGAGGCTTTAGGTGCACATGATCCTTTGCTAGTTATAAATCCTTCATACTGCTAATGACAATATGACCCCATATCACTAACAGAGTTTAGGAAAAATGTAGGAGTCTTACCAAAAGTTTCTATGATGTTCTAACTTTCTGTTAAAAAAATTAGGAAGATACAAATAAATGCTAGGGTGGTATTTTGTAACACACAGCAATGACATTTGCTCATGACATGGACAAAGCAAACAGAAAATTATGTCGCCTGCCAAAGTTTGATGGAGTTTTGAACATGTTTTGAACATGGGACGACAATACCCACATAACTGCTCATGCACTATTTTACAGGGGAGAATCTGTTCTATGGGAAAGGCAAAAGCTAATAAATACGAAGCTTGCAGCAAACATTGCCTGAAGTGAGCCACCCGTATCCACATTCATGTAGGCAGAGCACTGAGCATCTCCCATAACTATCTGATGGGCAGCCCCTTCCTAACTATAGCTGTGTGAGTGGGGGCCAAGGTTTTCAAAAGTAACTAGCAGACCTGGGAATCTCACTTGTGTGCCTGATTTGAGATACTGAAAAAAAAGAGCCTGTATTCAGACAGTTCTTGGTAATTGTCCCTCTAGGCTTGATCTTTCGATAGGAATGCGTTCTATTATTGCTCTTGCAGTGTCTTCCTTCAGTAGCAAAGAAGAAGGGAAATAAGAAGAAAGGTTTCTGTTATTCTCACCTACTTAATTGCCATGGTGAGCCAAATCCTTGCTGAAGCTGATACAAATCTGAATTATTTCCTCAAAGCACAGCACACTGGAGATCTATATTGCAGAGGTGCTTTCAAGAAAATTCACAGTGAACTGAAGCTGTTTATAACTGAGAACACTGAAGACTTCAGAGGAGGCACACTCTTGAGGGAAATGGCTTTATTTGCTGTGTTTATCTATCAAGCCTAGCACCTTATCTTCTGTGCTAGTAAGCACAGAACACTTTACTTTCTGTTTGATTTCACAATACCGTGAAGGCTTTATATCTTTTTATCTTTTGATTTATGTATTTTTATTGACATTACTACTTCTCTTGCCTTACCATCTCAACTAACTCTAACACAACATGTAGAGGGAGAAGTAACCTATACAGTCCCAACCAAAAAAAAAAAGAAACTATTTCTCTTACAAATACAGAGAGATGTGACAGTAAAGTCTGAAATATGGCAGTCAACAACCACTGCAAAATCAGAAGCTACACAGTTTGAAGGCAAAGTCTCTAGGCAAGACGGAGTCTTGTTAGCTACCATAGGGTAGTTCACCTCACTGCAGGGCAAACTGCACATTTCTTCGTCTATCTAAGCCCTTATCTATCTCTTCAGTAGTAGTAGTAGTAGTAGTAGTAATAATAATAATAATAATAATAATAATAATAATAATAATATAAACAAAGCAAGTGATGCACAATGCAATTGGTCACCATGCGCTGACTGATGCCCAGCCCATCCCGGAGCAGCAATCACTGCCCCCCAGCCAACTCCCCCCAGTTTATACACTGAGCATGACGCCATATGGTCTGGAATAGCCCCTTGGCCAGTTGGGGTCAGCTGTCCTGGCTGTGCCCCCTCCCAGCTTCTTGTGCCCCTGGCAGAGCAGGGGAAGCTGAAAAGTCCTTGACTGGTGTAAGCTCTGCTCAGCAACAACTGAACCATCAGTGAGTTATCAACATTCTTCTAGTACTGAATCCAAAACACAGCACTGTGCCAGCTACTAGGAAGAAAATCAACTCTATCCCAGCTGAAACCAGGACAGCCCCAAAAGAAATAAACTGCACTGGGAAAATACTGTTACATCAACAAATTTTGATGGCATTGCAATGTCTGTAAGGCATAATTTCTCTTTGAGTTGAACAACATGACTGTAGATGCCAACCTGGCCTTCAGCAGCCTCAAGATTCTTAGCCCTGTTCTATATAAAAAACTAAGAGCATTATCATTCAGGACATTGAGAAGGGTCATCCTGCTATATTTTAATTAAGAAATGTAGAACTACAATTTAACAAAGGAAAAAAGTTCCATACTATGAATAAGATATCCCCAGTGTGGAGGCCCACGGCCATAATTAGCATGTTTGACCAGCTTCTTACAAACTGTAGCATTGCCTCCAGAACAGAAAAATGCCAATTTTACAGGACAAAATCATAGAAGCTGTAAATAGCAACTGGTACTGCATGTGGCAGTGCGAGGCAAGGCGTGTTACAGAAATAAAACGTAACATGGCAGAAATGCATTTGTAAAGAGGAAGGATAATCAGATGGGCTGGCTGAAACAGAAGCTGTGGGCTGAATAGGGAGGTAGGGAAATCTCAGGAAGAACAAGAGCTTGACTGTCGGATGCAGACTTCTGTGAACAAAGCAAGATCCAGCAAACCTATGTAATCTGAGGCTGCAAAGAATAGGTAGGAAAGATGAGGAGTCCAGAAGCAGCTTGTAAAGGCCTTAGGGATGAGCTGGGGCCACTGCTTGTTGCTGTGGGATTTTCTCAATAGTGGATCAGATCTTGTGAGGTACAATCTCCATGGGTTGCCCCCATTCACTTGGACTACATCCAGAAAGGCTTTCCAGCTTCCAGTCTGGATCTTCATCTCAGCTTTTTCATCTGCGTTTCAGCTGAGACATGGCCCATGCTGCTCCTGCTCTCCTCCTACCTCCCCAGCCCAAATGGTGGGTTTTCCAGAAGAGAGGCATGACGCACTCTGGCGAGGTCTTTGACCTGGGTGGCTGAAGAATCAGACCCCAGGGAACCTACAGATATTTGAGATATGGCCCAAGTGCCCCAGCGAACATTTGGGGCTTACCTGAGGGAGCATAATGAAGCCTCTCCAATTGACCCATTTTGATGGTTCTCACACCTGGACCACAGGTGGACTGCTGTCCTGTGACAGCCCTGGGAGCAGCCAGGCCAGGGGTTCCATTTCTCTGATGAGGTTACTGGGGTTCCCCCATTCCTTTGTGTTTACAGAGATTAGTTTTTAGCCACAGCACCAGCCACCCTTCATTGTTTACAAGACAGCTCCTCACAAACATTTGATGCAACCTGTGAAACTTGCTTCTTTGAGATAAACCTGTAATAAGGCCTTCCCCCACAGGAATGAAAAAAAGGTAAATTATCTAAAGCAGGGTTCATCCATCCACCATTGTGCCTCTGTGCTCCTTCATGCCCATGGAGATAAGCCTTTTGCCATGTAACCTTGCAGATTCTGTTTCTGTAATTCAAGAGGCATCTCCTTTTGTGTGAACTGAAACTTCTGCTGAACTCAATGTCTACATATATGCTGCTTTCTACACCCCAGCTATTCTTTACATGGAGTGAATTTACAGAACTGTAAATTGAGGTAAATTCTTAATTGTTAATAAAAAAGTTTTAGGAAGAACAGATGAAACGAGGAGTAAAAAAACCTGACCACTACCAGATGGTACTCACCCAAGTGTTGTACGAGAACTCAAATATGAAACCACTGAGCTATTAATAGTGATTATAAACTAATATTTAAACCAGTCTCAGTACATATGCCATGGGATGTAGTCAGCTCACAGGCCTATATTAGAAGTGGTCAGATCTAGTCAATACCATGCTGGGAACCAGAGTGTACCTCAGCTAACTTTGGGCAAGATTCAGTCTTCTCATGCCATATGAGATGGTCCAAGACATCCGCAGGAGGCCTGGACATTACACATAAAAGGATGGAGAAGGTTCTTCTCCTTTCCTGAAACCTCAGTAAAATGTTGCATTAGTTTCTCCCATTTTCAGCACATTTATACACACATTTTGAAAAGAAAGAAGACATAAATGGTGGAGCAGTTCTGCAGAAGGCACAATAGATGATTTTAGGAAAGCAATCCAGTGGTGTCTTATGCTGGTTGGAAATGTTTTAAAAGTATTACTTTAACATGGAATTAGGATTTCATGCAAGTACATTATGATCTGAGGTAAGCACATGGGAAATATTTAAAACAAATGACTCCATGGGCATGCATAGCGAGGTCCTTATTCAAGTGTTCAGAGTTTACTATAGAGCTGGGTCACCCAGAACACAGACATCATGATCTGGATTTTATTCTAGCTCAGAAATCCAACCCCATCACCACCCCATGAAAGAGGGTTCCTGAAAACCAATTTTAAAAAATGCAAATCTCTATTGTGAAAAGCAATGACAGAAACAGCTGGGAATACACAAGAGCATCAAGAAATCCATGTGTGATTTGCAGATATGACAAGAGACCCGAGTCCTTCCCGACCAGCAGTAGGAAACAAGGCAAGATAGCGTGGTAAACCATCAGTAACGTTTCAGAGTTACATACTCTTGTTGCCACAGTGAGCAGCATGACTTTTGGGGGTATTCAGAGCCAGATTAAATTTAGATAGCATAGCATGGACATAGATGTCCATATGTGACCTGGGTGTCAAAGCTCCTACAACACTCCTTGAAGCCTAGACAGTAAGTCAGCGCACTTGGGATGCATAGAAATGGATCAAGACCAAGCCTTGAGACAGGCAGGTAGTGTCATCTGTGGTGCCACAGTATTTCTGGGACATTTGCATGGAGGTGCACAGATATCACCAAAGATATGCCTTATGGGAAACCTGTGCTTTTCTGGAGTAACACCTGAAGATGGCACCAGGCACTATATTTACACAAATTGAGTCCCCCATAGAGGCTGCTCAGCTTTAAGCTCCACTTCCTATGCTGTCCAGGGACTCAGTCCAGCTGCCCAGCACAGACATGCACTGCCCTTGGGATGCCCTAGTGTATCTTGCTTTGTCTCCTACTACTGATCAGGATGGGCTCAGGTCTTTTGTCATATCTACAAACTGCAGATGGGTGTCTAGATGCTCTCATGCATCTCAAATGGCACCAATATCTACATTTAACTAACTTACTTGAGCCCTAGATTCTTTCTAAAAGTTCATAATGGTATTGTCTGAGACCATGACTCAAGCACCTAACCACAGCCATCAACTGCTGCTTGAAATGCCCTTTGGTATCTAAGACATCCATAATTACAGAAGAGGTCAATATGACACAGGATCTACAGGAGGCCCAAGCCTTTCTTGGGAAACAGCAAGTCAATGTCATGCAAGATATCCCCCGATGACTAAAATGACAAGATGTGCTTATGTGTGGGCAACATATTCTATGCCTGAATATTCATATTGATATTTCTTAAGTCCAGTTCAACAACAGTTCATGATTTTGTCTATACGCAAGATCAGGGATTGAAACTGGAGAGGGATGAAAATTAATAAATTATTTTACTCATTGCTGATTGCTGCTTCATTCACGTGCACTCAAATCTCTCACAGAGGCTTTTCATATCTTGGAAATTAATTTCCTTCCTACGTATTACAATTTATAAGTGTTCATTTTCAGCCTAATAAATATGAGTATTTGAAAAAGGAAGACTACATTCTTGCATTCATTTGGTGTTTTACACTTGTGAAATAGTTTTGTCTCACAGACATCTAAGATATACAAAATAATCTAGAGTGTGAAATGTTGGGTATAATGTGCATTTCTGTCTAACCGTTCTTCTCCACATATTAGAGGAGGATAATGGAATTTAGTATTCCCAGTAACTAGCCACCTAAGGACAATTTTTAAAAGAAATAAACAGATTTAAAGCACTCACCAAATGTAGGAACTGAAAACTCAGGTTAAAAGGACTTGAACTCTCAGAAGTAGAAACATTGCTGTTAGTCAGCTTCTAAAAGTGCATGTCCCTAAGAGCTGGGTCCAAGGGGGAATTTGGCCATATGTGTGCTTTTGCTCCTCCTTTAGGGAGGTAAGGATTCACCTTCTTCTTGACTCCCAGGAGACTGAAATTCATCTTTCCAGTCTAACAGCTACAGTCTCTCTGCTGGCATTAAGAGGACTTTCAGACAATTCTAGGTTTCCTATTTATAAAACAGGTTTTTTGGTGGATGACTCTAAAGGACATTTGCTTGCTACTTCTGCCTAAGTTGTATTTATACAGGCCACTCTGTAATAGGCTGGGTGTTTCTGGATGCATCACTGAGCACACCTTCAAAGGGCCTTGGATTAAAATAGGGAATACAAGTACTTTTGCAAAATTGGTATCCAATAATCGGTGAGAACATGAAAACAAAAGTGGCAGCATAAGCTGTCAACTAGTAATTTCAAATTTAGAAAGCACAGAACTTCAATATAAGCATCCCTGTATTATCAAAACTGTTTTCAGCACAAATTCAAAACATAGCCCCATACCAGCTACTATAAAGAGAATTAACTCTATCCCAGCCCAAACCAGCACATTCTTTATGCCTTATTCCATACCAATTACGTCATGCTCAGGTCGCACACTATCCAATACATCCTCATTACCCACCACCACACTTTCCATCCTTTGATATAATACACAGGTATCATTCCTCTAGTCTATGGACCACCCCTGTCTGTAAAATGTCCACAAATGTCCACAAAATGTCATTTAGTGCATGACTTTGGGCTCCATCTCTTATGGTGGTCACTCAGGACAGGAGAGGCGGTGTGTTGCGTGGAGTTACTGGGCACCAAAGCCAGCTCAGGTCGGGTCACTGCTGCACTTGCACAGCTTCTTGTAAGGTTTGGCTTGTCCTCCATTGGTTCAGGTGGTTCCTGCTATAGTAATCCCTGTAACATGCAACTCAGATCATCGGTCACGACACTTTAAAGGCATTTCCATTACAACCTCCACCCCGGTCCCTTTGGATCAGACCATAGGGTTTAACATCGCAGTGAACTCTTCCCCTTGCCCCTGCTCCGGCTCAGACTTACCCACAGACTGCAGTCCCTTAGGGTTGTACGTGCTCCAGATGGAGCCTTATCTATGAGCCACAGTCTCTCCACGGCTGTACCTGCTGTGGCATAGACTTGTCCACAGCCAGTCGCTCTGAGGTGTACCTGTCCCAGCATGGCCTTACCCATGGGCCACAATGCCTTCAGAGATAGACCTGCTCCAGCATGGCCTTACCCACAGCCAGAGTCCCTTCAGAAGTAAACCTGCTGCAACATGGCCTTACCCATGGCTGCAGTCCCTCCAGGGCTGTACCTGTTCTGTCATGGGCTTATCCATGGCCACATGCTTTGAGGTGCTCCAGCATGACCTCATGCACAGCCACCGGTGCTTCAAGGAGTACCTGCTGCAGCATGGACTTATCCACAGCCACAGATGCTTCAAGGTGTACCTTCTCCAGTGTGGACTTACCCTTGGGTCACCATCCCTTCAGAGGTCTACCTGCTGTGGCACAGACAGAACCGTGGCCACAGATGCTTTGAGATCTGGTGTGGACTTATCCACGGCCACACACTTCAGGGTGTCCTGCTCCCACATGGACTCATCCACAGGTCACAGCCCTTTGACTTGAGTTCACTCTGGAGTTCCAGATGGTCCAGTGCAGCAGCACAGAAACAGCAGCGATGCCCTGGCCATCTGCCAGCCCAGGCGCATGGCCATGGCTGTTACCAAAATGTTCCCAGACGCAGCAGAGTGAGATGATCAGCGTACAGCAGTACAGCAAGCAGTGAAAGCAAAAAGCAGCCACTAATGCGCACTGGACTCTAATACACAGTAGGGCAAGCAAGCCCCATGGCAAGCACAGAAGCCTACGCAGCAATAACAGCTATAAATTTAATCTAGCACATTCCAATCAAACCTGTCGTTGTCTCAAACCTTTCAAGCCCCATGTTGGGAGCCAAAAAGGACTGTTGTGGTTTAACCCCAGCTGGCAACTCATCCCCACCCAGCCGCTCGCTCACTCCTCTCCCAGTGGCATAGGGGAGAGAATCAGAAAACTCATGGGCTGAGATAAAGACAGTTTAATAGGGAAAGCAAAAGCCGTGCACACAAGCAAAGCAAAACAAGGAATTCATTCATTCATTCCCATGGGGAGGCAGGGGCTCAGCCATCTCCAGGAAAGCAGGGCTCCATCACGTGTAACAGTGACTTGGGAAGACAAACGCCATCACTCCAAACACCCCCACCTTCCTTCTTCCCCCAGCTTTATATGCTGAGCATGACTCCATATGGTCTGGAATAGCCCCTTGGCCAGTTGGGGTCAGCTGTCCTGGCTGTGCCCCCTCCCAGCTCCTTGTGCCCCCCCAGCCTCCTCGCTGGTGGGGTGGGGTGAGGAGCAGCAAAGGCCTTGACTCTGTGTCAGCCCTGCTCAGCAGTAATGAAACCATCCCTGTGTGGTCAACACTGTTTGCAGCACAAATCCAAACCACAGCCCCATACCAGCTACTGTGAAGAAAATTAACTCTACCCCAGCCAAAACCAGCACACTTGGATAATTTCAACAGAAAAAAAAAGGTAAATTCTGCATTAAGACAGCTATTTCTTCTAGTGATGTAGTAGTGGTGACAGGCAGGATAACAGTGAGTTAGAAAGATAATATTATTGTAGTCTTTATTGATACAGAAGATTTAAGTTACAGAACATTAGGGAAACCCAATAGCTGAGGATGAACAGTGACAGACAAGAAAATGATCCAGTTACTTATAGAGCAGCTAATGATTAAATTACATTAAAACTGTTAACAATATTATACTCTAAAATATAAGTGCATGTACAGTATATAAATACAACAGCTTTCTGTTCCTTGCCAGGAACATAAGCCAATCACACACATTTTTCAGTTTAATTTAGCTTGCGCTAAAGTACATTTCCATCTTAAATATATATTAATGTAAACCATACCTATTAAATCTCTCAGTTTCACTCCCTGCATCTTAACTTCCAATCTATATTACAGTACTTTAAAAGCTGAATGAACACTCTTATTACTCGTCAGAATTTCCTATCTTTTAAATCTTTGGCAATGTTTCACAGGAACAGTTTTATCATTCAGACTAGTAGTTTTTCATTACATGACATTTTAGTCTTATCCAAAGCAAGACACTCCGATTCCTGACTCTTTCTATCCGAAAGAGCAGGCCACACAAATGCACTGTATGAGTGTTGACATAACAAAAATCCTACACTGTAGGAGAAAAGCAACATTGTGCAAAATATAAACATTTTAAAGATTCAAAAGATACAATATTGTTAGACATGGCAACACCCGCCCACTGCATAAACACGCTACTTCATATCTGGTCAGTCAGTGGCAAGACATCGGCCTGAAAATCTGTTCCTTGACAGGCTGCTCCCCGGCCAGACATGGCAGTAAGGCGCGTAAGGGTTTGTATTTGGGCCAGGTTATCCAAACTTTGATGGCTAAGATCAGATTCCTCAAACTTATCAATCTTCTAAACAAGTCGCCTGACTTTCAAAAAGATGTGCTGCGTTCACCTAGGTACCAAGGCCACCTATTTAGGTTCTAGGTTCCCAGCTCAGCAAATCTTCACTGATAGTAGCAAGTCAGTATCCACTTGCAGCAGCCAAAAATCACCACCAAACTCTGAACTGGTCAAGTCCTTCTGCACCCTGGCAGAAGCACCTCCTCGGAGTTGCTCGCTAGGACACAATCGATGCAGAACAGCTGATATGAGTGGACTTGACAGTCCTTTATTCGACAACACACATGGGTAGAAAGATGCAAAACTAACAGGAGGAACAACTTTCATTTAAATCCTATCAGTCCTACTAAAAATCATCCACGTAGAAGTCTTTAATGTCAAATAAAATAGGCGGCACAGAAATATATTCCATCAGCGTGTAGTGTATGGTTTAGGTAAACAACAGATTCATTATGAAACAGATGGAAGCACTGAGATTCAATGCCTTTTAAAACAGCTTAAAGACTAAAAAACCTTCAAGATGAAAAGATGAAGTTACCTTTTGCCTCTCTGCTACCTACCTGTGCTGGCTCCTCTGTGGCACTTCCCTATGAAAGATAAATTCTATGTATCATACCTGCAGAGACTCATCCCTTTAAAGTGCCTGCCAAGTACTTTGTCCATGCTAAAATGAAAATAAGAGCATTGCTCAGAACTATTGCTTGAACAAATGCATGCAGTTCAAACTACATGCTATAACAAATCCCTGTCACCAATGCCCTCATCGACACGGAGATGAAAGTGCTCAAATACAGCCACCACATGGTAGATGGCTGGGGAAATATTCTGAAGAGAAAATACAAATATAGATATATCTAGCACTATTATTATTTTAGGACTGTAATACCAAATGGTAGATTACCAAATGGTAGATTTCTGAGGAATATACTGAAGGCAAGCAAAATACTACATACATTTCTGTCTTAATTTGTATGAATACAGGAGAGAGGTCTTGGCATACCACATTTCTTGGGGGAATGTTATAATTAAAAATATCCCTTAGAAAAAGGAGTTTCTTCATAACAGGAATGAATATGATAAATACAGTTCTATTATTGTACAAAATATACAGTGTTTTAGAAAACAAGACCAAAAATATAGCTTTAGCATCTGGAGTGAAAGTCATCTATGAAGTGTGAGCCAGGAAGTCAAATATGAACCCTGAAAATCAGGATTCTGACTGGGGACTCAGCGTGCAGGCTTGCTGAACAAAACTAATTTCTACCCAATTACCAACTCATCAACTTGGTCTTTTTTTCTTCCAAAATGGACAAAAGAAGCAAAAATCAGGAAAGGGCATGTTAGATTCTATTTAAGGCAGAACATGAAAATGCAAAAATAATTATTATACGTTCCAATAGAAATATAGATAGGCAGTCTACAGACTTCTAACAATAGGTAAAAAAAATACAGCATTTCATACATTTGTATAGTTGAAATCAAGGATATCAAATCAATGGGTCAGGACAGCAGTTACCAAAATGTACAAAAATAAACTACTTATAATTTGTGGTGTTGAATGTTTTTGCATCGTTAAAGAAAGTAATATTGCTCTGATAAACAACATCTGTAACTTTTCATTCAAAATCCAAAAGGGATATATAATTTCTAAAAAAATACCCTTTGCACATGTAACCCTTATGTATCATATAAGCTGTACCTCTCTACAAAGTACCAGTAGTTGAAAGCGAGTCCTGAGACAACCCACACCTTCAGACAACCGGCAGGATGGTGCTGCACTGTAAGGACAAAGGGCTTCAAAGCCGGCGTCCCTGGTGCCCCCCCAGCTCACAGTGCTGTGGAATCACAAGCTCTTTCACAAATAACCCACAGCTTGTACATGTGAAAGTATGGCACAAGCTCCATTCTAGAAAGTAGTATCTCATCCTTTCCTTTCTCACACAGCAATTAACATCATGAATCTTTAAGCTGTTCTGGACAGTCAGACCTCTGTGGCTCTACTGAGCATCGCAGTTGCCATTTCCCTGGAGCAGGGGTCTCGCCATGCTGAACAGCTCATGGTACAGGAACATATAGTAACAGATCATGTAAGATGGCAAGAACACTCCTAACCAGCTATCTTTTGGTCTAATAAAAGATCCAGCCTTTACCTCTAAACCTTACCTTACAGTCTTTTCCATTCTTCAGCTTAAATGTTAAGATAGTTGGCATGAAAAAAAAAAATGCCTTTATGCTTACTGTCATGTAACCAACCACCAGCAGTGGTCTGCTATACTAACTAGGGAGGGCTTGGTCCTTCCAATCACTTGAAAAACTCCCCTTGGAGCCAATGTGAACAGACTGAACAAGAGTCACAGTCATTCTGCACAGCGCAGACATACTGACTCCCAGGAATCAGAGCCAGGCAACTGCAACTACCCAAAAACTCTTCCGCAGCAAACACCCAAGTCCCCAAAATGGAAATGAAAACCACAGCTGCTCTTTTCTAAAACTATAGTGTCTCTGGTTCACTGGAGTGCAATCCAGCCCATCAGAGACAGCCAAGAGAAGGTCTATGCATCACTGAGCTCCCACTCCAACCCTTACAACAGAGCTGGAGTGAGGACACTTGGTGCCTAGATATGATGAATGGATTGACTTTCACCTTTTCTGAGGAGGAAGGCATCTTGACTTCCTTATAAAAATTCTTCTTTTCTTGTAAATAACCTAAAATCATATTTCCTTCCTATATTCATGTATACATTTTAAACCCTAACATCAATTCAGTTTTTCACTACATGAGCAGAGGTCGAGAGCAAGGAGTTAATTCAGTGAGCAGACGGGAAGGAATGAAGGAAAGAACAACCAACAGAGTGAGAAAGGGCTGCATGCTAGTTTTCAAAAATTCATTTGGAAATGGAATTTGTCCCACACGTAGGTCTGCCATTCATCTGGGATTTCTTGTTAAGGAATAAAATAGTTCACAATGCCTGGTTATTACTTTAATCCAAGCACCAAGTCTGTAGCATTTATATCCGTAGAGATGCTCTCTGTCGCGTTAGCTAGCACTGTGGATGCAGGATAAATGATTTCTTCAACTGTCACATACGTCCCTGTTAAAAATCCAACAACTCCAACGACAGCTATAAAAACGTCTTTAAATATCATCCATGAACTTAAGTTTTCCTTGTAGAAAGTGAATATTTCAACCAGAGGTGGCAGAATCAGTGCCAGAGTGCTGCTGCTGACGGCTCCGACGAAAGAAATCACCAGGTCTAGGCGAGGGATCAAAACTGCTACAGCACCTAAAACACAAGAAGAGTAACAGTGGCTTCAGATTCAACGTCCTCATGTAAGATACATCTTCATGCTCGTGTGAGATACTCAGTTTTAATTCTGAATTTCTGCATGAGCTGGAAAAGCATCAAGTTAAAGTTTTCTTGTACTTACAGGGTAAATAAATTTGGCCTGCAAATCATAGAGAAATGAGAAATATGAAATTGTACTGAAATGTTTTACTTTTTTGATTGTTGTTGGGTTTTTAAGATGAAAGAATAAAGTTCTGGAAGAGCAGGGGCTGTTGCATGCTGCCCAGGAGACAGCAGGCAAAAATATAATACTATTAATTACTATATTTTACTAATACTCTCAAAGTGACATAAAATTATTCAAAATTAACAACCCACTGGCCACTTGGCAGTCTCACAATCATTTAAATCACTTTTACCTACAAACTTGCCTCTTGAAAAATCTTGGTCTATACAATTGCATTCAATTTGTAAAATGTCACTATAATAGCTGCCCAGTCAACTAAACAAGAACTTAGCTCAGCTGAGAGACAACTCTGAACACAAGGCCCACTAGCCTTTTAGCACAGCATGGCCGGTCTCACCTCCTGGAACTATACCGTTCATAGAAACAGAATCCCTGATGTTGGACCAGAACCGCTGCTGGTTTTAACCCATTTGGCTGGACGCGTAGACAAGGTACCCCAGTATTAACTCAGATACTCCAGCTGTCAGGTAATGTTTTCAGTCCTGTATTAGAAACAGCTTTCAAAGGCCATCTGAGCACAGGCCTCTATGTGATCCCCTGTATGTGGTGGAAATGTCTGTCTTTTCTCCCTTCCATGAATATATCGCCTTCGAGCTGTCAGACGTTATCGTAAACACCCGTAGCATCTGCCTGCTTGCCATTTTCTACCACTTCTCATCAAGACAAGGAAGCAATCAGGAAGAAAGGGAATGGGGAAAAGTGGTGTAAAAGCCACCAGCAAATCAAAAATACCACGTAATATGTTTTGGTTCTTCCACACCTCCCTTCTTAACTCTTAAGCCATAATAAAAAGCACGTTTGGCTTTAGAGCAACTTCTCCACCAACCAAACATTACGTGAACAAGGTTTATGGCAATAAACAAATGGAACAAGCAGGAAGAAGATCCTCCTGTAACACGTGAGGGTGAAAACCAGAAGGTGTGTACTGGTGTTATAATTTCTCAGGATGAGCTTTCTATTTGCAGAGCATCTTTGCTGTGGGCTGAACGCTGAATGCCACCAGCTGCGTCGGATTCTGACAACATCTGATTATGAAAGGGAACATACTCAAGTTATGTTAGTGCTGATGTCCTCCACCGAGAATATGTAACTTGAGGAAATCTGCATTGGCAAATACAGTGAAAATTCACTCGCAGAACACGAGTTATCTTGCTGCTACCAGGTAACCATTCACTACACATTTTAATAAAACCCCTAACTACAAGATCTTGCATAAAAAGGAGGTAAGACTGAAGGAATAAGCCCACAGAGGGATAAAGGATTATCCAGCCCATCCTATTTGAAGGAAGTGTACCATGCACAGACCTGCCAAGAAAAATCAACTAACTTGTTCTTGCTTGTCCTGCCTACAGTTTAACATTTTGTGATTCTAGAGATATGAGAGGCACCATGTGGCCAAAGGAAGCTCAGGCAAAGACAGAGGTATCCTTCAGGAAACCTGTGGAACACCCTGACACCCAAAAATAGATGAGCCAAGTTTTTTATCCCAGTTATGGTGGACCTACTCAATGCCATACAAACTGTTTCTTCCATTGCATGAATATGACATTTTAAGACTGGAAATGCCGCGTGTTTATGCATTATCAAGGGCAAAGATGACTGTAATGAGAAAGGAATTATGCCAGAGTTAATAAAACCCACAAAGTACCCGTCTCTAACTTTTGTGGCCATAACTCCACTCAAGCCATAAAAGCAGGCACCAAGAGTGCCCAAGCAATACAGGATGAGTGCTCGGACCAGACTGACTGGCAAGCTTGCACAGCAATGCACAGTTCATACATCACCGAGAAGCGCAGATGAAGTATATTTGCAATGACTGGTAAAACTCTCAGCTAATGAATATGTTGAATGTGTTCTCCTGAAGCAAAAGAGAGGGCTGCACATTTATTATCTTGCCAATTTAATACATGTAGTGGGTGTATCATTAAATATAGATTTTCAACTTCTGTAATAGACCTCTTTCAATTCTACATGTGTCCAGAATTTAAAAGGTACTCATTAATTTATAGTTCATAGTTTTGTTTGAAAAGTTCTGCTTTATTACAAATAATCAGAATATTTTTCATACTTCTTTAACTGGAAAAAAAATAACCACATCTTATAATTGCTTCAGGTTACAGAAAAGCAAAATGCTGTGCGTTGGTTTGAAAAACATTTGTCTGGCTCATATAAATTTGTATGAATCTGGATATTGCTGAGGGAGCAAGTTTGGAAATGTGTGTCAATGTTTTAATTAGTGCCTTATTTATTCTCTAACAATCCAAGAGAAATACAACTCATGTCTATTACCTACCAAAGAATGTCCTCAAGAGTTAAGAAAGGGGCCCAGTTTCCAGGAGAAGTAAACAAGGGGCATTCCTAGAGGTAGGAAGCCTAATTCTTCCAGCCATGCATAGGTTTTAAAAATACAACATCCAGAAGAACTTCTGGACCTTCATCAACAGTTATGAAACTTTCTGGTTTGGAAGCTCTGGGTATCGCAACTGAAGAAGTGAGTCCTACAATACTAACATGACACTTATTTTTGGCCAACAGTTAAATTGTCTTCAGGCTTGAATGAAACAGCAAGAGCTGTTTGAATAAAGAATCCTGCAGAGATAATGAGAGATTGCAACATATTAATTCTACCCTAACTCTGCAGGCTAATCTCAAAACCCAGTCCTAACAGATTCTCCTGCCTGTCTCAGCCATGCAGTCACCCATCTGTGTCAGCTGGGGTTTTTTTGGGGGAGGAACACTACAGTAGAATGTTTCTATTTTCTTAAGGGATGTATCATCCCAGTGGGAAGATACCCTTAATTTTAGTCTGCTTATGTTATAGTGCTGCTTCTTTTACAACTTTCTCTCCTTGTTACAGAATCATCACATTACTAGCCAGACTTGCTTACGGAGGTAATATCTGTGAGACCACTGGGAAAAAAAAGGGTTTGCCATCTCTTTACTACTACCCAACCTAAGTGCATTCTAACTGCAGGTAAATCAAACATGCAATTACCATATTCCAGTACTTCCTCTAGTAATCAAATATTGAGCTATTTTATCAAAAAGTAATGCATATGCCATGCTAAATCCTTGAGCAAGATGGGCACTGCTGTAATTAGGATCTGTGGATCTAAGACTGAATTATAGTCTTGGTCCTGTGCACACACAGGTCAAAAGCAAAACATATTCTGACTTCATCAGGAGATTTTAATGACACAGCTCACTTAAAAAGCCTTTTTTCCATGTTTCTAGTAGGACTTAATTTATTTATAAGCATCTTATGGGAAGCCAAAAAGCAATTTTGAAATTTAAAAGGCTAATAATACTGATAATTTCTATGAAATTTTCCTTTAGCCCAGTAATAAAGCTGTTTAGTATTTCTTTACTAAATTCATTAAAAGAAATTATTTTCCAGATAATACCAGACTTCAGATTTTATCTAAGTATTCAAACATAATTCTGATAAAACCCAGGATCTGCACCCATTTTAAGCAGAATTCAGTGTTACAATGATCTGGTGCAGGAGGAGGCTGGGTGAGCGGGAATAGGTTTTGGGGATGGAGTCGCAGTGATGCAGCTATAAGGCAATTGAGGTTCAACAAGGCCAAGTGCCGGGACCTGCACTTGGGTCACAACAACCCCATGCAACACTACAGGCTTGGGGAAGAGTGGCTGGAAAGCTGCCTGGCAGAAAAGGACCTGGGGGTTCTGGTCAACAGCCAACTGAATATGAGGCCAGCAGTGTGCCCAGGTGGCCAAGAAGGCCAATGGCATCCTGGCTTGTATCAGGAATAGCGTGGCCAGCAGGAGTAGGGAAGTGATCGTCCCCCTGTACTCGGCACTGGTGAGGCCGCACCTCAAATACTGTGTTCAGTTTTGGGCCCCTCACTACAAGAAGGACATTGAGGCACTGGAGTGTGTCCAGAGGAGAGCAACAAAGCTGGTGAGGGGTCTGGAGCACAAGGCTGATGAGGAGTGGCTGAGGGAACTGGGGTTGTTCAGCCTGGAGAAGAGGAGGCTGAGGGGAGACCTTATCGCCCTCCTCAGCTGCCTGACAGGAAGGGGTAGTGAGGTGGGGGTCGGCCTCTTCTCCCAAGTAACAAGCAATAGGACAAGAGGAGATGCCCTCAAATTGTGCCAGGGCAGGTTTACGTTAGACATTAGGAAAAATTTCTTCACAGAAAGGGTTGTCAGGCTCTGGAACAGGCTGCCCAGGGAAGTGGTCGAGTCCCCATCCCTGGAGGTATTTAATAGACGGGTAGACAAGGTGCTTAGGGACATGGTTTAGTAGTGGACAGGTACGGTTGGACTTGATGATCTTAAAAGTCTTTTCCAACCAAATGATTCTATGATTCTATGATTTCCAAAAAAATGCTTTGCAACAACTGGGGTCGCAGGGACAAGTTAGTTAAAGCCTGCTGTGTTGATTGACGATACAGAAAGAACAAGCTGCCAAGTGCCATGGCTTCCCAGAGAGAATCACGTGCAATAGCTAGTTGAGGTTCAGCTTCCCCTGTTGACAGGCTTAGGCAGATTAAGTAGTGAATTACGGCCTGCAGTCTAAATCCATCAAAAAGTTGATTTAGTTTTAATTTGTTGGCATCTCACCTCGCAAAGTGAAGTTTGGAGAGAGCACCTTGCTTCATCATGTAGGAAAACTTGACTGACAAATGCATAGCTGCCTACAGCTCAGCACGGGGAAATTCAGGCACGGCATGTGTCTGAAGCACTGTCCTCTCCTTGAGTTGTCAGCTGTGCTCACTGCAGGCTGGGGCTTACTGCAGAGGTCATTCTTTGCCAGATGTCTGGAAACATCCCCTGTATGCTACACATGCCCAAGAGAAGGGGTCACCCTCCTTAGCATTCATTCTCAATTTTTTGTGACCCAAGTAACTCAATACCCAACATAAATACATGATTGCGTATCATAAGCCTGTACTGCTATATACTATCCTTTAGCTGTGATTTTCAAAGAGCACACCATCATCTTTTCAACTTGTTACACAGTTACACAGGAATGGGGCAACTCAGGTTCAGTGCTCTCCTGAGCTGAGCTTTAAATCCTACTTCTAGTGTCCCAAACACCAAGCTGAGATTTTTCACCTACAAAATTATCTTACAATTCTTTTTTTTTTTTCCTAAACATAATACCACTAATCAAATCACCCAAAGAAGCTTGCCAAAAATTTAATTTACTTCTGAGATATAAGATTATTCAAACTGTATCTGTCTGTCTGTTTCGGTTTTTTTTCTTAAGATCCCTAAATTGCTGATTCACTGAAGTTTTGCCAGAGGAATTCTCAGATTTTCTGCAGGGTTTTTAAAACACAGCTCCATTTCAACATTTCTAAAGGAAAGAAAACATTTAAAACCTGTCTGTATCATCAAAATACAAATGATCTAGCTGTCAAAGTCTCATTATGACTTCTGAGGAAGCAGCTTTCTGAAATAAGCATGTTTTGGACTGTTCCCAAGTTTAGCAAACTTAAACTTACATTTCAAATCAGCTTTTAACTTAAGAATGAAGCAGTTTAGCTCCCTGCCCTATAACGGTCAACATAAAACAGCAGGCAGTCTTCATGTCACAAAATTTGCTGTTAAAAACAGTACTCATAACAGCCAGTGATTTGATGGGTCTGCATAGGATGTAATCATAGGATGTAGGTTGCTCAGAAACAGCAGCGCACCAAGCAAGCACTTATCTGAGAAGGAAAAACAGCAAAGCAGCAGAAAGCATCTGGATGGACTACAGACTGGAAAATTAACATTTTCAAAGTCTAACAGGAGACAAGCAGTGCAGCTGGTCTAAAGAAATGGTCAATGAAAGTGATTTTCAACACTGTAAAAGTACCAGAACAAGATGACCTCGCTATCAGCTTATAAATCATAGAATCATAGAATGTTTTGGGGTGGAAGGGACCCCTAGACGCCATCTAGTCCAACCCCCCTGCAGTGACCAGGGACACCACTAACTAGATCAGGTTGCTCAGAGCCCCATCCAACCTGGCCTGGAATGTTTCCAGGGATGGGGCCTCCACCACCTCACTGGGCAACCTGTTCCAGTGTTTCACCACCCTCATTGTAAAGAATTTCTTCCTTATATCCAGTCTAAACCTACCCTGCTTCAGTTTAAAACCATTACCCGTTGTCCTGTCACAGCTGGCCCTACTAAAAAGATTTTCCCCATCTTTCCTATAGGCCCCTTTTAGGTACTGAAAGGCCGCAATCAGGTCTGCTCGCAGCCTTCTCTTCTCCAGGCTGAACAAGCCCAACTCTCAGCCTGTCCTCATAAGACATAAATCCCCCATGGTTGTAATGTTTGGGATTGTAGGTTCAGTAATTTTGAATCTCTCTCCATAAACAAAGGGAAGGCACTGCATCCTTAGAAATAAAGCTTTTAGTCTGTGCATAGGAAACCTGTTTTCAGCATGTTTCACTCACGCTGGTCTGTTCAGTAGCTTTGGGCATATCACTTCCCCTCCCCATGCCTTGGCTTCCTTATCTGCAAGATGGCAACAATAACAGTAAGTCCCACTGTAAGGCACTTTGACAGTGACAGATAAAAACAATATGAAAACAATAAACTTCAGTATCATCGCAGTAGCTGTTAGAGCTTTAATACTTATGCTGGAACTCTGATATCAAAGAGCATTACTCTTAATTGTCCATGTGCCTACAGGATAAATGGTAAATAAGGAACTGAGCTGGTGTTATGTGATCAGACACCTTTTTCTGGCTATCTTCAAACGCTTTGCTCTTTTTAAAGCTGTGTCAGAGAAAATATGAAATACAAAAGGTATATGATCAAAACTATTCCCCGGCTTAGTCTCCTGATGTCCTAGGTTACATGTTAGTCATGGATATTTCACTGACAGATGCAACACAAAAGAAACTCTACACATCTATTCCCACATCATTGTAAGCATATGTGCCTCCTGTCGGTCACCTAAAGCTTAAACAGTCCCTTATAGAACTGAATAATGTCCTAACCAAGAAGATACCCTTCCTCCATAGGTGAGCTACCTTTGTGGCCGAGTACCCTCACCACTAGAAGTTTGTGTTTTCCAATATTCTAATATGAATTTGTGTGATGTCAGCTTCCAGACAACCTTTGCTATCTGTTTTTGATGATCAAAGCTCTGTCCACTATCAGAAGTCACTTAACTATTTATTGGATACAGATAATAAGCTGAACTTTGTAATCCTCCATCGATCAAGCATGCTTTCCGTCATCTTTTTTGTTGTATATTGTTTTTAATATATGACACTTGTCTGCCTAAAAAACATTAATACTATGACCTTTCATCAGACACAACACGGTACTTGGAGCTCAGGTTCAACTAGTTAATTACCTTATTACCCCCCCCCCCTTTCTTCTTAGAATGTCATCCTCCCAGAGCTGTATAAAACACTATTCAAAATGCCTGTGTGCATTATTCTTCATTATTTGGGTGTTGCTTTTTGCATTGTCTTTCCATTCTATCAGCTTTAATTCTATTTTTCAGATGATGAGCAAAAGCACCAACCAGTGTCACATCTAGCACTGATTCCACGAGATACCCTTTAAAAATAGCCTGAAACCTGTATCTGGCCTCAGTGACAGCTTCTTTAGGAGACATCAGATAATCACTATTTAATTCATCTGAAATGGTTACTTTGCAATGAGAAATTACCATAATTTTGATGAAAACCTAAATTTATATCTGTGTCTTTATAAATTATTTTAAATCTGGTCATACCATAGAAAAAAAAATTGATTTATTTGGCAAGATCAATTTTATATAAAACTACTTTGATCCATCTTTTTCCTTATTTGAGACCTCTCAAATATGCCCGCTTTGCATGACTGTTAACACTTGTCACTTCCTAATAGCAATAAGTAAATTCCACTGTTGCATCATTGCTAAGATTTATTTTACTTCTCATGAGTCCAAAATTAGCCTTCTTGATTAGATCAACTAATAAAGTCAACCAAAAAAAAATCATCAGGCTATGTAATACTATCTTCATACTTTGATACAAATACTTGCATTAATTAAAATTTATTGGAATATTCTTGTGGAAATTATGATGTACATTTGTTCTCCATGGTCTTTGTATTACTAAAAATAGTGTAAACTAACACAAAAAGGTGAATTATGGTATGTTTGAAATTCATCAAACCTCTAACTTTTTACTGTCAAAAAAATCGGTGCAAATGACTTCATCGTTAGCTCTGGATCACACTACATAATGTAATACTCATATTTTGAGTACCAAAATTAACCTTGTGGGGTAGGTATAGGAAAGATCTTATACTGTTTTTTATTCCCAAAACATTGATCTGGATGTTGGAGTACTGCTTTATTATCAACCTGAATTGAGGAAGCAGTTTTTTCCTTGCCATGAGCTTTGCAAACATTGATTTAAGGATGCGATTATAACCATAGAGTTCGTATATTGATCTACCCATTGTCAGTATAAGAATCAATTTAGAAAACAAGTGAATTATTAAGAAGACAAAATTGCTGCAAGTTTTTTCAATTAGAAGAGATGATACTGCTGTTTATAGATCAGATAGGGAAGAATTTCCTCTCATTAGTTTTCCTCTAAAGAAAGTAATGAAATAAACAAGAAAAAGTCATTATGAAAACTCCCACAGGAGAACAGTAATATCAAACCGTATCAGAATGGACTAAGAAGATTTTTCAACATAAGTAAAAGGATGAAAAATTACAGTAGATGCAGATTTAAGTAAAAGGGGCTAATAGTAAGGTAGATCAGTATTGACTGTTGCTTTTTGGGATAAACAAAAACTAATGGTTGTATCAATCTTAAACGTAAACAGCACATCACAGAAAATCGTATTTTATATGTTAGGCATGGCTGAACACCACAGAGCACTGTGGAGGACTGTTGACACGGTCAGAAAACACAGTAGGTCAAAATTTGCTCTCAGTCCCACCAGCAAATATCCATACCTCAGTGGTAATGCTCTGTCTTGGCGTAAGTGAAGGTGTAGCGGGTACCCCATGGACTGAATTACCCGGTATGTTTATTGGGTAATTACACTTAATTATTAAAATATATTATGTATTTATTTTATAGAATGCATTTTATATAATTTGCATAAATGATATGATATTGATTATAGTTAATTATAAAAATAATGCTTAACTTCTGTTACTGTATGAAAAGCAAAAAGATAACAGCAAAAAAAAATTGCACTGAATGTGGACAGATTTGGCACACATTCAAGACTGGATTGCTCTTCCAGACTTGATCTCAGTGAGGTCTAGGAGATCCTCTCCCAAAGACCTTGAAGGATCTATTACAAACGAAATGAAGAACAGTTTTTGTACTAAGCAACGCTCGTGTTTTATCCCTCCCTTTTGTTATCACAAGATATCTTATACACTGTCAAGGTAAGTGCTTCTTTTTGGATGAGACTTGCGAATACAGTGTAAAAAAGAAAGTCCTTCAATGGGGAGGAAGAGTAAATGACAAGGTCTTATCATCCCTTCTGTTTATGGCATGAGTTTAGCAAGTATATCCACGTGAGCAGGTCACACAGCCATTCGTCAGCATCGTTTCAGAGGGAGTTGCAACATTTCAATAAGGCAGGGAAAAGAAAAATCACGTAAAAAGAAAATGAAACAGTAATGTGAAAATGTAGCGCTGCAAAGATGCAATTAATCTAAACATGCTATACATTTTTTCTTAATTTTGCTCTGACATTTCGAGGCTGTATACCTTTATTGTGACAAGCGATCTTTAAAGCCCTAACTGCAGCAGGCTGGTGAAATCATCATAACGAAGTCACAGAGGACTTCATTCTCATACAGTTCCATACGCCTCTCAAGACTTAAAGTTAACTTTGCTGCCCATTATACACGGTAAGGGTAGAGGAAACAAAACAAAATAAAATTTAAAATATTGCTAATTTTGACCAATGGCGGTTCAGAAGACACGACAAGCTGCTAGCAGCCAGCAATTCCTCTCCAATCCTTTATAAAACAAGACAGACATTTGAAAGCCTGTTGTGAGGATCAGCTTATCAAGCTACTAATTATGAATAACACTAAGGCATCATTCATAGTTTGGCTTTTATGCTTATTTGAAGCAAAGAAAATGCCTGGAGTGACTAATTCCAGCTATGAAGTAATTTTTTAAGAAACAATTTAAAGCAAAGCAATGTTTCACTTTTATCAAAAAGACGCACTAGGACGCCAGTATCCAAACTGGCAGAAAAGTTACACTTTGATGGCCCCAAGTACTTTCTTCATTGCTAATTGTTTTCAATATACAGTGAAAAAGCTCTCAAATATTTTCAAAAAATGCTTTTGCTGTCTTTACCCTTTGCAATCTTCAAAGGCTTACTTGCCTATCGTTTCTAGCTCTTGAAAGAAAAACTCTGTACATTTGGCTCTCTGCACAACAGCCTACCTATGCATGAGGAAGAATGTTCTTCCTCATCTATAAATTAGGAAATAATTTTGAAAATAAAGGGTTTTTCTAATAAGTCTGCAGTTGGGACCTCCTGCTAGTTGCAACCCAACCTTAGCAGCTGATGTCCTCCTGGAGCTCAATTCGAGACTTCCAATCAATTTCTGAAGTTTTTTCATTCAGTATACATTAAATACGGTATTTTGTTATTCAGATTTTAAAAGCTCTCTGATGCTAACCCAGCAAGAACAGTTTTCACTCATTTTTACATGAGCTCACACAAGACTGCAGTCAATGGAAGATGCCGACTGCACTTCCCCTGCCTTCCCTTGGAAAGCGGAGTTTGCTCTCTACCAAGTAGTGCTGCTAAAGGAATGCCATCACTTTGACTCCCCATCAGTCTTAAATTTGGATAAAATCTTACCTAGATGCCACTGTTGGTTGAGTGATACCCAGAGTGCCACACACATGTAACACATAGAAGTGTGTGTCAATGCTCCAGTGAACTCTCTGCATGGACAGAGTCCACAGCAGGGAATTCACTGGACCACAGTTCGCCTCTACTAGAGCCACAGTTGAGTTTCTCGCCGGTTATCTACTGTTAGACAGGAAAAATAATTACCACTAGAAAATCAAAACAAAATGTCAACAATTTCTAAACCAAAAATGTACCCAGATATGTTTAGGTGAGTCATTTCCTTCTTGCCCTGTAGTCAATTTTTTCCATGTGCTGCACTTGTGGCTAAGGCATTAAAATGTGCACATCATTGCTTGAAACATTTTACTAATCAGTTAGCTCTACTCGTTACATCATTTTCTTCTACAAGGTTATTGTGAGGACAGCATACCCAAAGAGAAATTAAATCCCATAGACCATAGCTGGGTTACGGTTCCCTTTTCATCTTGTTTCCTTGTTTGAGTTAGAAAGCCATACTCCAAAGCAGAAGTGGCTTCTACGTATAAGTTGCAAAGCCTGATAAATGACACCTCTTAGCATTTTGCTCCATATTTTACATAAATTCCTGAAGGGAAAAAAACACTTCCAATGTTTTTGACAATAATTTTCAGTTTACTTTCCCCATAGAATTACTTTGCACCCCAGTTGTATTAATTCCCTTGCTTAGTAGCATGCTGGATAGGTCTTATTTACAGCATGTATCCATAAACAACTTGCAATTGTATCTATCTTTCAAAATAATTTTACGTAACATGGTAAGTCTCTGTATTAAGTACTTGATAGACTTCATTGTCAATTAGTCATAGGAATTTATTTGAGCAAATATTCCTTAGCTGGTTTTGTTGAACTTTTTGTACCTACCTTTTCCCAAAGCTGAACTACCCCTTAACTAAAATGTTTCTCTTTACCAAGCTAGCTCCTCTGCAGGAGATGACAATGTTCAGCACCTTCCAACTTACTAATTAGCCTGCATGTCTCTACTGGATACCTAAATGACCTGTCTGTAAAGAGGAAAATTAATTAAGGGATTCACTGGCTATCCCATCCTTCTTCTAAGCCAGAGGCACAGCAAATACCACTTGACCAAACACTCCTGTCACTCCAGGCTGACCGGATCCACTGAAGATCCAGATAAAACTTTGTAAGAAAGGGAAAACAGTTTGTGGTAAATCCCAATGGAACAAGGGAGACGTATGAAAGTTAGGCTTCCCTTTCCTTAAGCCATGTTTGGAAGGGGCTACTGCAAGAAATACAGATCAACTCAGCAGCACAACAGTCAGCTGGGGTAAAGATGTACAAGAGAAACCAGCTCTAAGCAGAACCCTTATGCCTAAAATTCTTGGGACTTTACCAAGTAACAACTTCATACTTCATTTTCTGCTATGCAGAGAAATAAAAGTTACTAATTAAAAAAACAGAAACCCCATAAATGTACGTTTTGTTTAACAGGAGAGCTTAAAGAAGTAGACTTATTTAATTTAGTGCTGTAAAACAGACAAGTCATCCTATGGGTAACAGACTCTCTTATTCTTTTGTTGTAAACTGGCTTCCACAAAGAGACAGGCACATTCTGTGAAAATCTATTTTCAGTCATAAAGGTAAATGACTTTTGAAGAATTTCTGAGATGTCAGCTGTAACCTACCACTGAAATGACAATGGAACAGAATACACTAAGAATCACTAACAATGCAAAACAAAACCAAACCAAACTGAAAGGAGAGCTTCTGCCATGATAAAAGCAATCCCTTCAGCTGGCTGCCCAAATGCTAAGAGAAAGAGCTTACTCAGAATAAAAGATTACTATGTAAGTTATGTTACCACAATATTAACTTTACGTTCAGAATACAGTTCTTTCATTCTTTTATTGGCTCTTCCTTTCCATTATTATGGTCATTTTATCCTTATTCATACTAGTTCAGTTTTCTTCATGTATTAGCCCTTAAAAATCTTCAAAACCTCTCCATTAGAAAACGAAAGTCTTTTCATCTTTACCTCCCATACCAAAACCAATTCAGCACAACTTCCTCCCGCGCTATCTGCTTTAGCTCTGCTAAAAAACCACTAAAAGGTTTTTTCCCCAGAATGGCTTTAGCCTTTGCTACAATGTTTAAGATGTTTTCTCTAATTAATGACAACTTACTGTTGTACAATTACTAACTTACAACTTTGGTAGATTTAAAAAAAACAAACAACCAACAACAAGAAAAAAAACCCACCCCAAAAATCACAAACCAACAGATTCTGTATGGTTTTCCCCACTTGGTCTTCAGAAACCCCAAAACTTTCTAGAAATCCGCAAGTGTTCAACACAAAGACCCAGCATCCCTTTGACTAGAACAGAAGCCTCAGACCTGGAATGCTGGTGCTAGTTACAGAACGTTGCGTGGTGCTGGAGAGCAGCGACCCGGAGAAGCACCTACAGGTTAGGCTGGGCAAGTAACTTGGGAGCAAGTCCCAGTTTTACTATGGCACCAGGGCTACTACACTCACTGGAGATGCACACAAAATTGTAAGTCAGGACAGAAAAAATATGTTACTTCTGTGCGCAACGTAACTGAGACTAGAAAGGGGGAAGCGGGTACAAAAGGGTTCTGTCAACTAATTCAATCGGGTACAAACAAAACCGACAGCAAGAAGCCAAGGCCAGATATACCTGGAAAATACTTCACAGTACAATATTTCCATCTTGTCTTCAGTTTAAGACTGCATGCTAGTTGAAGAAATGAAGTGCAACATAGATTACTAAAACTAAATCCACATCAGCTGCTTACTCAAAGTGATTTGACATCTTATTCTTAGCTTTCACACTCTAAATAAAATTACAGCTTTTCAACAGGAAACGTAGATAAAACATACCTGTTTTTAAGGACTCAAGAATCAGTACCTTAATCTTTAAATATGATATAAAAGTTGCACTAGCTTCTAACATAGCAGCCTGATTTCCAAAGGGAGATACACCCACTCAAGTTACTGTTGCCCACCTGCATCTTTGCTGGCTGCTGTAAGAAACCAAAATTAAAACCAAATGCATTACTGCAAGGTGCAAACTGGCACTTTGGACAGTTTTCTGTATAAAGTGCAATCTCTGCCTGTAATTTTGAAATATATGAAGCAATATACAATTAAGGAATGGAACCAAACTCACTGTCAAAGACATTTGGCAAACAGAGCTTAAGACTCTTAATTACTTACATGCTTCATTATTCCATCTATAATCAGGTAATGTGTTCTCTCTTTGTCTCTCTCTATGATGTCAAAAGGGAGTAAATAAATTCCAGCTTTTCTTGCAATCTTATTATTGAACTAACTAACTAAAGTACTTCTAAGTAAAATAAAAACAATTTTTACTCTAACATTCCTCTTGAAGGAGGTTAACAAATTACATTTTTAAAATGTTTTTGACAACTCAGCTTAAATTTTCTAAAAAAAAAAAAAAATCAGAAGAAAATTTAAGGGAATGTGATAAGAAGACATGGTTTAATTTCCTCCCTAGATAATATGCAATCAAAAGAAGCAGCGAGGAGAAAGCATCTGAGGAGGAGTTGCAGAGGCAGCAAGATGACGCACCCAGAGAGCCTGTCAAGAGCTCTGTATCATGCAGTTCTACCGCAGTTTAAATGACTTTCTGCTCACATTCTCTCAGTGTTGGTAAAGAGAAACATATTTAACTTTTATATTTTTATTTGAACAGATACCAGTTTTAACGCTGGCAGACTTGTCACTCTCAGTTCAATATGCCGAGTCTAACAGCTACGGAGCAGCGTCAGTACGAGTAGCTGAAAACAACTGATTCATGTTCTTGTCACAGTTCTGCATTTCTGGCAGTTCTGAATGAGCTGCAGTGAAAGAAATGGAGATGGAGAGGTGAAACCAAAGTGAAAGTAATGATTCTCAAGAAGAAGAAAATATCAGAGCGATAATGAATGCAATAATAAGGTATGATCCGTGATGATTAATATTTGGACATCTATAATATCACTATGGCAGGAGTTCACTGTGCTAAATGCCACATAAAAACATTATCAATTTTATTTCACACAGCTCTATTTCCTTCCAGAAAATCTCTCATGCCTTCAGGTGAACAAGAATATAACTTCTGACTTCAGTACAACTTTCTCGTAAATAGGTATCAACAGAGAAACATGAAAAGACTTCAAGAAAGAGTTCATTTTATTTTTAATCCTATCATAGAATAAAATTGATACAGACTCATGCTATTTTTTTACAAGCTGCTTTATACCTATTACAGAGAAGTCCCTGCACTGTGGAATTTATAATTAAACAAACAGCTAAATATAAGAAGCAGTAGTTGCACATCAGGACAAAAGCAGCTGCCTACTTCAATGCTAAGCATTTTTATATTTTGTTAGATTTGTATTATAGTGTCAGAAGTAAAAAGGTAGTCTACGCTTCAGTATTGCTCAACTGCCCACAAAATTGTACAATAAAAATGAAATCTTTCAGAAATGACATTGCAAAGGATCCAAAACAATTTCATTTCTCCATTCAAGAAAACAGAAATCAATTTAAAGAAAATCTTTTCCTGTCTAATACTACAGTTTAAAATGGTATAAAATAGAAACTTCTGAAATTTAGTGGTGCTGCTGGAGACCCATACTTTTAGAAAATCTCAACTTTGGGTAAGTATAGGGGAGCAGCCTGAAATGCCTGACAAGCTGTAATCAACGTCGTAGCACTGCTTAGTTATGTCTTAACTACGCAATGTGTGATGCAGCAGCTGCAGAATGGTGACAGTCAAACACTATCCAAATAAGCACACTTTTTACACCAGAAATGTTGGCACAGCAACTTTTTGTAAAAATAGTACAGTAGAACTTGGGACAGTCTGGCCGTTATTCAAGCTTCTACCAGATTAAAGATAGAAAAAAGGAATAACTGCTATCAGTGTGAAGCCCAGGAAGTCTGTTTGATTTTTTTTTCCTAAAGTTTAATTCAACATTTAGTTGTCAGTTTGAAAACTACCTTAGGGATGTGACTTATCCTGCGTCTTCTGCTCCTCTGTTGACTACACTGAATTTCAACCCAAGTAACTATGCAGCTTGTACCCTAGAAGAAGTTTGCCTAAGCACCATTGCTAACACACATTAACACTGTCAACAGAGATTTGCTTCTGCACATTAAGGTATGAGATACAATGTGTTTGTTTTCTCAGCAGATACATATTCAGAAGTTCTAAAAGCTTTGTAACGGTTTTTATTAAATACTTTCACTTAAGTCAAACGAATAAATAAAAATAATGCAAATAAATTTCAAGGCCACAGCCCTTCACGATCATGTATGTATCTTATATTTTACAGATGTTCTGGAATTAACTAAATACTTCATGGTACTGGATATTAAATACTCTAAATTTGAACACGTTACATGTTATCTGACCACATTCTTGTACAGACTGGACTATTCATGGCTGACCTCACGCAGTTCTGCTAGCAAAAATAAAGTGTGGGATGAAATCCAAAGCAGTTAGTATGAGCTTAGAACACTCAGCAGTTTGCATCGATACTTGTTTGAATGGGTATTTTAAATAAAAAATTCAAATATTATTGACTTTTGAGGAAATTAGACTAAATTTACTACTTCAGAGTTGGCCCAGATGTATACTGAGCTGCAGAAAGACTAACTGGAATCAGTGCTGCATGCTTTCATCCTACGTATTTGCTGTGGCCAAATTTTCAAACTCAGGTCCTCAAAAACATTCAGTATTAAATCTCCCCAGTATTGTATCTCTACATTATGGCATCTAAATAAGCAGACTGGTTTCCTCACAGCCTGATCACCTACCTGCTTAAGACAAACTAATGAAATAAATCTTACTGGCACACTGCACAAAAATAGCAGCTGTTTAGATCCGAACATCAGAGTGTTTTCATACAGTCAAAGCTAAATACCACTTAGGAACCTCATCAAATCATAAACTGCTTCCTACAGGTGAACTGAAATTTAAAATGAGTTACATGTATTAGCACAAGGATAATTTAAGACAAGTGTCTGAATGACAGCATTTAACCTAAGTGTCAGACACAGAGCAGCGTGACTTGAAGAACAACAACAACAAAAAAAATCATCAGGGATTTGGAATACACTAGGATAGAAATAGAAAAACATCAGGAAAAAACTGTCTCATCAGCATCTAAACTTTCTGAAATGTTTTTAATATTTGAAGATTTTAGATCTTACTTATGGAGATCAAATTTTAAGTTATATTTCCCCAATTCTATAGAGTTGAGTCTTCGGCTGCAGCCAAGAAGTGTAAAGGTACATGAAGGTACATTAACATCTCATTCAGCATTAACAAAGTCGACACTTGAATGCTAAAGTACGTTTCTTGTATCTACATTACAAAAAGGATGCTGAAAAACCTGAGAAGGTGAAAATTGAAACAGCAGAGTTTATTAGCATGCAGATCAGGCGATGGAAAAATTTGAAAACTGATCTGATTAGTCCATACTGGGAAAAAAGATAATGTAGAAATACAGGCTGATTTTGTGGAGGATAGTGTTTCAAAAATTCAATGACTAAAAGCCTGACAAAATTGGACAGGAAGTGAAAAATAAAGCTTGACAAACCTATTTGGTTCACAAGCATTTGTTTAAAATGAAAGAATATTGCATCTTACTCTGATATTTTTGTGACTTCGATTTGGGTTAAAATATCAATCCCATTCAATGAAAGATATTTCAATAAATGTGAAATACTTCTAACAGAAGATAAAAATCCTACCTATGGTAGCTGTACCAGGGACAGATGAATCACAGAATCACAGAATGGCAAGGCTTGGAAGGGACCTCAGGAGATCATCTAGTCCAATCCCCCTGCTAAAGCAGGTTCACCTAGCGCAGGTTACACAGGACTTCGTCCAGGCAAGCTTTGAATATCTCCAGAGAAGGAGACTCCACAACCCCCCTGGGCAGCCTGTGCCAGTGCTCTGTCACCCTCAAAGTCAAGAAGTTCTGTATATTGAACTGAAACCTCTTTGCTTCAGTTTGTAACCATTGCCCTTGTCCTGTCGCTGGGCACCACTGCAAAGAGTCTGGCTCCATCCTCGTGACATCCGCCCGTAAGACATTTGTAGGTGTTGATGAGATCCCCTCTCAGTCTTCTTCAGGCTAAACAAGCCCAGCTCTCTCAGCCTTTCCTCACAGGGGAGATGCTCCAGTCCCTTTATCATCCTTGTTTCTCTCCTCTGGACTCTCTCTAGGAGTTCCTCATCTTTCTTGAACTGGGGAGCCCAGAACTGGACACAGTACTCCAGGTGGGGTCTCACCAGGGCAGAGTAGAGGGGCAGGAGAACCTCCCTCGACCTGCTGGCCACACTCCTCTTAATACACCCCAGGATGCCATTGGCCTTCTTGGCAACAAGGGCACGCTGCTGGCTCATGGTCAGCTTGTCATCCACCAGGACTCCCAGGTCCCTCTCGGCAGAGCTGCTTTCCAGTGGGTCAGCCCCCAGTCTGTAGTGGTGCATGGGGTTCAACCTCCCCAGGTGAAGTGACCCTAAACTGCAGGAGTTCAAAATAAAGCAAGGACTATGTTCTGCATCCCTCTGTACAGATGCATCTTTAAAGCCCTGGTCTTGAAAAGAACAATATGGAAGAATTCATGCTGTTGATTTCACTGCCCTAGTGGTCTATTTATGAGAGAGGGAGCTCTTACTTTAATTTTTAATATAAATGCTTTTCACAAATCTTTGGCAACCAGACTCTTATGTAGGCATAAATAATGGGTATGACATTATATAAATGTATATATTTGTATATAAAGAAAGTAATATGATCTTTAGATAACAGGAAGGATTAAGATTGTAAAGGAAACCTTGGTTTCTTCACGTCAAAGCTTTATAGAAAAACTAAGGAATTGTACAGGATAACACAATTCGAGATCAGACTTGAATACAAAACTGCATGCTGCCTATTGAATATGCTTGACTTTTTAAAAATAATGGCAACTTTTCCAGATAGAAATCCATTAAATTTCTCAGCATTCGTGCCCTCATGGATGTACAAAACCAGTATCAGCTACAAATGTTTGGTATCATCCATTTAATCAACAGAACAAAGGCTGGACAACAACACTCACAAGAAAAATCATTGTTCTCAAGTTTTATTTGAGACTATTTTGGTAAATGTTTATTTTCTAGTTGCTGGACTTAATTAAAATGTAAAAACCCCATATTCAATATATTTTTCATTTTCCCTCTTGATTTCAACAAAAAACTAAAATCACATACCCTGTTTTCAACTTAAGTAAGCATCTATACTGCCAGATCCCGTCACCACACTCAGTTGTTTTCTGCTCATACCAGCTTTAAATAACTTTCTCATCAACTTTAAAAAGTATAACAGTATTTATTGCATGGGCACAACTTAAGTGCAGAATTTCCATGTAGTTTGTTTTAACCAGAATGGTAAAGACATGCAGTTAAAAAGAAGCACACAGAGTAAACAGCAGAGAGAAATTCAAACTCCCTTCCTGCCTTTAAAAGAAAAAAGCCACAAACTTGTGCTTTACTTGCTCCAAATCATTACTCCTTCATATGTTTCAACCAATATTTGTGAGTCTGTTCTCCAAACTGGCTTAGGGAAGCAATCTATTTACCACCTTCCACAGCACTTATCTTGCAACCTGTCAATCTGATGCGAATCCTTCTGTTAAAGCTACATATTACAGAAACCACCAAGTGCTCCACAAGGCTAGGCATCTCACTGAAACTCCTCTAATTTCTCCAGTTGAGGTCAGCGTAAAAATCAACACAGTAGCCATAAGCCTTACCTTTGGTGCGGTAATTCTGCAACTGACCCACAGAAATCCTGATAGTTCATCAAACAAAATGAAGACCTGAAGCCTAGAAGGAACCTGTGCTTCAAAACAAACTTTCAGACTAAGAAATGCTATCCATAATGTTGCATTCCTTTTCCCTGCATTGCGATTCTCTGCTTTCCTCCAGGAAAAGTCAGAACCACTGCTAACCACAGACAGGGACTGCCCCTTCATGCAGCCAGTTTCCTTTCTGCTTTTTGATTTTCTCAATCCAGCCATCACAAATGGCAGTCACGGCATTACATGGTGTTCTAAGGTCGATCAAGACAATACCGTAGTTGTATCCCATTTCTAAGGGCCACAGGTAAACTCTCTTCTGAACTATAATTAAGTACATTTAAGAACTGCTACCACTAAACCCTACCCGCCAACACTCTTTGTCCCACAGGATTGCAAAGTGATCAGCACCAGGAATGCACAAAAATCCTTCACAGGTTCACCAGATATCTGCCGTAGGTTTTGCCTTCCACAAGTACCTCAAGAAGCCAGTGCTAAGGGCAACCAGGGATTCTCTGCTGATCCAAGTTTAAGAGGAATGAAGTTTCCACCACATTTTCCAATGCAAATGGAAGCCCCCTGAAGAACTCAATTTAAATCAATGCATTGATAATTAATATGCAAATGATACACATCCCTTCTCTCAGGATGTCACAATTCTGTTTGGTTTTTTTTTCTTCAATAGGAATATGCTGGATATGAAGCATACCGACTATTTCTGGTTATCATTTTGTTCTTCTACAAAAGCAACCCAAGGAGTATCTGTGCTTTCAGAAGCATTTTTACTGGCAAGGACTATATGCATCACCTGCTTCTCTTTCATCCCTTTATTTGCTTCTTTCATCTACCAAGTCACAGAACTTCACAGAATCAGTTTTCTTTGCTCTTTGGAGTAGGAGAAGATAAGGAAATTATTGCATTTTGATGATTTTATTTAATTTGTGGCTATTTCTTTTTGTGCAGAAAAGATGACCTGGCCGTGATTTCTTCAGTGTCACAGGTCTCCTTCTTTATCAGCTAAAGTAGATATGCTTAAGAATCATGATTGATTATCAGTAAGAAATTCCTGGGGAAATTTTCAGCTTCATTTATTGGTTTAAGAAGCTTGAATTCAAAAAATGCAGCAATGATGCCATGGCTCTAATTTACATAATATGGGTTTTGTTACATAGTAATTTCTAACTTGAGTGCAGTGAAACATCTCACAAATACTCTTTAATAAGAAATCTCTTCCAACTTGTGCATGGCATAGGTGATGCCAATGAAGACTTTCATGACATTAAAAAAGAAAAATCACAACACTGTGAAATATTACAATACCATTTGGAAAGCAAGGTTTTGAAGTGAACAGTTTCACAAAATTGCTGAAAATCTCTCCCCAGAGAACTTTGCTCCTCTTGATAATCCGTTCTGCTCCTGAAGCTCACAATACAGCTCTGCTCCAGAACACTATGAGACATCTCGCCTCTCTGCTTCCCCTTCTTCTTTGTGTTCTTTACAAATTAAGCAGATATAAATCATCACTGTACTTAGATTTTTGTGTCAAGTTTTGTTCTCCTAACTTTTAAACAATGCACTGCAAATTATTTTAATTCCTGGGCTGAAAAAAAATTGTTTCCTCTACAGAGAGTTCATATATATCACTTTTTTTCTTTCCTCTAGACAATAATCACAAGTATTTTCACGATACTGTTACTGTATTTAATGCCAATATATTAATTTCTTCACTGTGAGGGTGGTCAAACACCAGAACAGGTCACCCAGAAGGGCAGTGCAGTCTCCATCCTTGGCGGCATTCAAAACCCACCTGGATACAGCCCTGAGCAGCCTGTTCCCACTGGCCTGGTTCTGCGGAGGGGCCAGAGCAGATGATCTCCATGGGTGCTTTCCCACCTCAGCTGTTCTGTGATTCTAGATTTGCTTTCATGTTTTGGAAGATTATTTTGTCATTTACTTGTATAATGGAACTGCTTATATACAGGTGCTATACATATCAGTTTTGCCAGATTCTTCCTCTTCCCCCCTTCCTTATTGGAAATAATGCCTGGAAAGGGGCATAATATAACATACACACTGTATACGCATATATATGAACACTTGGAAGATCAATATTTTCAAAAGCAAAAAACACATCAGAATAAAAATAATTTGGCCATATGAAGTATGTAGAATTGCATGGACAGATTAGAAGAGCACAAGTAAATTAAATGGTAATACTGAACACAAAGTAAAACAAAATAAAGGTTAACTTCATAACGTGTAAACTGAAGAGCACAGAAAGTACTTGCATTGACTTGGTAATATAAGCATTTACCTTTTCCAGTGTGACATTATAGCTAATGAAGGTTTAACGGACTGTGTGTCTTCTCTAACCTGATTCTTGTATACTTATAAAATAAACTGAGTGAAGGAATTTAATATACAGGAATCATGGCTTTTACACCACATTAGAAGACTTTAAAAACTTGTATGGTTGTAACGTGCAATTCTGAAAGGCAGGCACTGTGAATACCAGCATTATTAATGACATAAAAATCCGTATTTTATACTATCCTAGGCACCCTGTGTCTAATTATCTCAACACAGAGATTCTTTGTAAATGACCTAAGAGTGTCCCTTTGTCTCTGAAGCTTCAACCATTCTACGAGCCACAGTGGAAAGGGTGATTAACTGCCCTGTAAGAACATCAAGCAAAACCAGAGTATTTGTAATGAGTCATATGTGTGCTCAATGGCACCAATCCTCTACAACTCCAAAGTACTGAATAATTAGGGTATCTCTTGAGAGCACTTGGACAAATAAGTAGGTGGCAAGAACATAAGGTGGGAACAAAGGCACATCTAATTTTCCCAGTATGTATATGCATCACCAGCTCAGCGGCCATCCCCTACAGAGGGGATAAGGCACAATGAAGACAGTCTAAGTACCATGTTTTACATCTCCACTTGAGAAAAAAAAATACACACTAGAATTGCTACTTCACAGATGAAAGATGCTATTCATGTAGAACAGGAAAAACAGAAATGTTTGTCCACATTAAAAAAAAAATGAAGATGAGATTTAACATTGATGAAGCCTCAAAACTAACATCTGGTTTCCAAAAGCGAAATGTAATGTTCAATTCTTATAGAATCATAGAATCATAGAATGTTTTGGGTTGGAAGGGACCACTAGAGGTCATCGAGTCCAACCCCCCTGCAGTCAGCAGGGACACTGCTAACTAGATCAGGCTGCTCAGAGCCCCATCCAACCTGGCCTTGAATGTTTCCAGGGATGGGGCCTCCACTACCTCTCTGGGCAACCTGTTCCAGTGGTTTACCACCCTCATTGTAAAGAATTTTTTCCTTAGATCTAACCTAAACCTACCCTGGTTTAGTTTAAAACCATTACCCCTTGTCCTAACGCAGCTGGCCCTACTAAAAAGATTTTCCCCCTCTTTCCTATAGGCCCCCTTTAGGTATTGAAAGGCCGCAATCAGGTCTCCCCGCAGCCTTCTTTTCTCTAGACTGAACAACCCCAACTCTCTCAGCCTGTCCTCATAGGAGAGGTGCTCCAGCCCTCGGATCATTTTAGTAGCCCTCTTCTGGACCCGCTCCAACAGTTCCATGTCCTTCCTGTGCTGAGGGCTCCAGAGCTGGACGCAGTACTCCAGGTGAGGTCTCACCAGAGCTGAGTAGAGGGGCAGAATCCCCTCCCTCGACCTGCTGGCCACGCTCCTCCTGATGCAGCCCAGAGTACGGTTGGCCTTCTGGGCTGCCAGGGCACATTGCCGGCTCATGTCCAGCTTTTCATCCACCAGCACCCCCAAGTCCCTCTCGGCAGGGCTGCTCTCAATCGTTTCTTCCCCCAGCCTGTATTGATACTGGGGGTTTCCCTGACCCAGGTGCAGGAACATATCATATCCCAACAGAATATTGTAATATGAGAACATGAGAGAACATTTTACAAGTTGGGAGTTGACAAAATGAAGGTTTCTCATCCAAGCAAAGAGAAGATTCTGTTGCTACAAAAAGTTGGTACAGATTTGTGTTGTGAATAAACAGACGTATTTATTCTTTAAAATCTCTGATACATTTTTTTCAACAGTTTTGCATGCAATTAGCTAGCATCCATAACGGTATTTTAAAATATAATTTAATTAAACATGTAAGCCATTAAATATTATTGTGCTATTACCAGAAAAAGTCCACAGGCTTTGTACACACCTAACAGTGCAGGGTCTCTGGACTTGTCTGGACCTGTATTAGCCTGAGCTGATGTTAGCTTGGTTTAATGCTGAGAGCAATTCTCCAGCCATCAAACAGTCAAACTGGCTTTTGCCTTTTTGTGCTAGCTTAGTTCTGCAAATACAACGTATGTTAACAACCTAGCAAACTCAGGTACCTACTGAGCAGGTACACTGCCTGTAGCAATTTCATGTTGCGTATAGCTTTTCTGTAATAATTCATCTGGATTAGGAGTGTTAGTATCATTATAACGGGACTAATAACAACTCCATTATATTGTAATTATACTCATAAAATATTAATAGTCCTAATTAATAAATCCTTGCATCTATGTATAATATATTCTGTCTTAGCTCATAGCAAAATATTGAGTGTAAAAAAGAACGAAATTTAGGAATAAATTCTAATTGAGACTGGGGCCAACTGTATGTATCATTATGTGCTCTGCTATTGTATCACAATAAAGAAGGTATTACTGATCACAGAACTTCAGTCTTAATACACTGTATGGTGGTTGTACAAAGCTAAAACACTGACAGTTTCAGATGAAATTTCAGACAAGTTAATTCAGATCAACAGCATTTTGCCATTTGCACTAGTCTACTTCCACACCTGTACTTAGAGTAGCAGTGAGATATTTTTCTTTCTGACATACCATCTTGCATGCACTATGACTCTTGTCCCTTCGTAACAACAAGTACCTTTCTCTTCTCTAAAATCCGGATTCACCTTTTCCCATTCCTCCCCAGGAAACTGCTATGGCTCCCGTATTTATTCACCCGTCTTATGCATCAGGATCTATAAAAAACACACTCAGTCCCAAGCCCTTCATTCAGTTCACTGGCTTGGGATCAGGCCAATAGCTAGGAAGATTATTTTTGTTAAACAACTAATTAAAATTTTCATTTATTTATTTTAAGGTGTTTTACTATCTATTGATAAGCATCAGCATTTATGGAACAGAAAAACCCTACAAATTACATTATAGTTTTTACCTTACTCATACATGAAGATCACTGGAATGAGACAGAAACTGAAAAATAATGGTGATTCAATCCGTAAGACATAATTACTATCTGATTATACAGCATTTTAGTATACTTAAGTATAGCATACTTTAGTAGACTTAATTCAGATATGTGCAGTGCAGCCCGGTTTTGACCATTTTTTCTGCCTTCACTTCTGCACTGTGAAGGCACTGTCTTAAAAAGAACTCTCTATTTTATATTGAAATATACCTTTTTCAAACAAATGATCTTCTTATCATTTTAAAAAAAATATTCTCACTTGTCCCGGATTGTAGTAGTACCCAACCACTTACAGACAAACTTCAGGAGAGAGCAAAGCCCTGCACTAAAAAGCCAGAGATGCAGATAGTACTGTTGAGGACCATAAGGCTTGGAGTCAAACAAGACTTGTGCCCTGGTCCAGGTGCTCCTCATATTTATTTTTTTTTACAGGTTGGGAGTCGCTCACTAGAATTATATGGAGTGTTTTTAGTAGAACACTACTACAGAACTTGAAATTTAAGAATGAAAGTTGAAAACCATGTACATACCCTATGAACAAACCTGGAATGGATGCGACTTACTGGTTCTGATAGCATAAGGCCTGAAAGAAATGTGCAAAGAAATGTGAAAGAAAGAACTGTGAAAGAAAGTTGGAAGAAAGAAAAAAGAAAAAAAAAAAAAAAAGGTTCCTTGGACTAATCTCTGCACTACATTACTTTAGAAAGGAATTCTAGTACATTCAATCTAATCACATTCCCAACATGAGCAGCTGAAAAATCGATTCAAACGCCTATTATAAGGAAAAGTGCTGCTTAGTTTTGAATCCTCTGCTGCCTTTTAGAAGGATAAAAAGCTACTGCCTGCATCTGTAAAACAAGTTATTTGAAAAGAGAGACTGATCACAGAAGCTTTACCACCATCTACACTACTGTAGAATGTTTGTTCCCCACTTAAGGAAAGTTCCGACCCTGAAGCCTACACTTTTAAATGAGATATCTGATTGCAAAATGTAAGGTCCAAATTTGTTTGTCCCTAAAGCATAATGCAACATTGAAGTAGATTGTGCAATTTGTCTCTCAATCTCCAAATAAACATAGCAGATAATGTAATTAGATTTTGGAATGTAGAAGCACCAAAAAGAAAGTAATTTTTGTTCAGAACAACAAAAGATATGAACTTGTAAAGAAAGAAGCTAAATCTGAGATAATTACTTCATGCATTGACCAGTTTAGTACATAAAATACTAACAGTTATATTAAACTGCTTTAGTCTCTCCATCTGTGTGAATACCAGTTGATTACATGAGAAGAAAGTTCATTGGCATCAGAAAGAAAAATTTCCAGTACCACCAGCACTCTCCCACTCGTGGAGGCAGGAGGTCTCCAGGAAAAAAAATGAAGGTACCACCTTTCTTCTGCCATTCAACTGTTTGTTGCCACTTCTCTATGCATTACCTTTCCTTGTAAAAATGTTCCTTCCCTGCCTGTGCTCCAGAAATTCCCAAATCCCCAGTGGACTGTTTTATTGTGAGGTGAGGGTCTGTTATAGGAATAGTGTGGCCAGCAGGAGTAGGGAAGTGATCGTGCCCCTGTACTTGGTGCTGGTGAGGCCACACCTTGAATACTGTGTTCAGTTTTGGGCCCATCACTACAGGAAAGACTTTGCGTTGCTGGAGCGTGTCCAGAGGAGAGCAACCAAGCTGGTGAGGGGTCTGGAGCACAAGTCATACAAGGAACGGCTGAGGGAACTGGGGTTGTTCAGCCTGGAGAAGAGGAGGCTGAGGGGAGACCTGATCGCCCTCTACAACAGGAGGGTGTAGCGAGGTGGGGGTCCATCTCTTCTCCCTGGTAACGGACGACAGGATGAGGGGGAATGGTTTGAAGTTGCACCAGGGCAGGTTTAGGTTGGACATTAGGAAAAACTTCTTCACCGAAAGGGTTGTCAGGCTCTGGAATGGGCTGCCCAGGGAGGTGGTGGAGTCCCCATCACTGGAGATATTTAAACGACAGGTAGATGAGGTGCTTAGGGACATGGTTTAGTGGTGGACTTAGCACAGTGTTGGGTTAAAAGTTGGACTTGATGATCTTAAAGGTCTTTTCCAACCTAGATGAACCTGCTTTAGCAGGGGGGTTGGACTAGATGATCTCCCGAGGTCCCTTCCAACCCTTGCAATTCTGTGATTCTGTGATAAGGAAAAATTTCTTCACCAAAAGGGTTGTCAAGCATTGGAACGGGCTGCCCAGGGAAGTGGTGGAGTCCCCATCCCTGCAGGTATTTAAAAGCCAGGCAGACATGGTGCTTAGGGACATGGTTTAGCGGTGGGATGGCAGGATTAGGTTAATGGTTGGACTTGATGATCTTAAAGGTCTTTTCCAACCTAAATGATTCTATGATTCTAAGCTTTGCCATCGTCTCTCCTCTTCTCACTGAGTTACAGGTAAGGCAAACACATCATCTACTCCGCAGCTCTCTGCAGCGGTGCTGCAGTCAATACCAGCACCCACTATTAGAGAGCAAATAAAATTACCAGCATTTTTTCAGAGTCTTGCTCCATTGCATTATAGTTTGCTCCATTATAGCTCTATGCTGATTAAAAAGTTGTCATCAAAACCAAAGTGTAATCTTCTGAAAAGGCTACAGAATTATGAAATTAAGGGAACTACAATTATATACTCAATTACCCAGTTTTGTTATATAAAAAAAACTATCGTGGGGTAAAAAACTCAATTCTAAATTATGAGCTGTAGTAAACTACTTCATCATATGTTCTAGATCAATTTAAAGTCAAACTAATTTACATTTTAAGTAACTCATTGTTTTTTCACTTTAAACAAGTCCCAAGATTCTGGTGCAACCTTAGAGTTCAAAAAGTAACTAACTAGGATAATGAAATTATCAACCTCAAAAAGTTCACATTCATCTGTAAACAAAAGATTATACATTCAAATAAAAAAAACCCCCTTTGCTCCTAAATTTAAACAGTACCCTCTGTGCAAAAATAGCCCAATAAAAGACTAACTCAACACAGAAGGACTTCTGTCAAAATTAAGAAAAGCAAAATAAAGTTTAGCTTTGTAAACCTCCAGGTACTAAAGATGGAAGAATTGTTTAGATACAGAAACTGAAAATGATGTTTGTTTTTATAAATTCTTATGCTCTCAAAACACGCTTTTATTACCAGTGATTCAGTTCCAATATTTCTGCAATATAGTTTTACTATAATATATAACATATAATTTATAATATATATATTATAGTTCTATATATAATATATAGCTTTGCCTATAAATATTAAAACACTCTCCTTCAAAGTTACTTTTTCCATTTTTTTTTTATTTTAACACTATTTACAGTGGATTTTTTTTTTTTTTTAGAAAACATTGAGTTTTTATAGTAGGGAACTGAGATTAGATAACCACTTATGTGAAACTCCAATTTTCCATGGTCCCATGCATGTGAAAGAAATTGTAACTGTTGTGCAGTGTAGGAATTTCAAACAAATGAACTTTGTGACCAGAAAAAGAAAGGCAAAGGAAACAAAGAAATCGGTTATAAAAGACATACAAGCACAATCTCTTCCAAGCATCTCATTACATACAAGTAGCCAGCTGAAATACTTAAAAGCCCGGGCAACACAGGAGATGACAGTACAAGTGAGTTCCAAGGAGGGGACAACAAAAGTGTAACAGCTTTTTCAAAAAAGCAGGTGTTTTCATGCAGAAAAGAACAGTAATAGTAGAATTCTTCTGTAACTTTTAATTTCTTGTAGTCCAGTCAATTGCATCGAAACACCAACAAAGCTTGCCTAATTTCCTAAGTATCCCCATGCAGGAGTTACTTTTTCGCAGTCAAAGGAGAGTTAAGTGATTCCTAAAGCAATTATAGACATCGCATGTGCATTACCAACTCGCTAAAGTATGCGCTATCCTTCTTTGGTTACATTGTCAACCACTGGTTTCTCTAACGTCTCTTCAAGGACCTCTAATTTCAGAGCTACTTGATGGGCATACACAAGAAACAGCATCAGGACTTTCAATGACTCCTGATTCAACCAAGGAATCGCCACCAACAAGGGACATATTTTTCTCATGAGCTTGTCTGCCCATAAGGAGAGATTTCTGATATCAGGACTGTGTTATTTGCAGATCTTTTAAAATAAAGTTTACAATTTCACTTTAACCTCATACACCACCTCTGCAGAAGCTCTGCCACCAGCCACTGGTGTGCAGCTGAGCTGCACTCTGAACTGTGAAGACTGAAGCAGCAGAACATAACACTTCTCAAGCCATTTTCCTCAAAGTACCTTTTGCATCATCTACATGTACAATAGCCAAGGATTTCTCAGTAAACTGACTCCGCTGACGGTACACAGAGAAATGCCAGCCTTTGACTGGCAGCTACTTAATCATGTGTTTTCTTGCCTGTTCATATTTGTTTTCTATTGAGATCAAAGGTCTTTACTGACAGGGATACATATGTTCTTCTCTGGGCACAGAACATACAGCCCATTCACACATAAATTACCATTTATAATGGCACGTGCTTTGTCCTTCAGCACCCTTTCCAGCTTAATATACCGACCGACTCTGCCTGCATCTTTCAAAAGGTACAACCCTCCAGTTATTAATATACAATATTAACTTATTTGTGCCAGTATTTTGCTTTGTTCACAAATTTTTCTTTAACTTATAATTATATCTAGCTATTCCAGTATCCCTTGTCCAGCATCCACTAATGTTGTACCATTTTTAAGTACAATGAATTTGTGAAAGGAGAGAGGTATCATAAACTGCCATTGCTTGAAGAAAGGAAAAGCTATGGATATTCCTTTAGATGACAATGATGAAACTTAAACTGCATGTTGGTTTTTTTCATGACTCCAAATATGTGTCAGATGTCTTTGCTCCATATTATCTAACTTTATGTTTTTCTTTTATATATATATATATATATATATATACAAAAAAATACATGCGCCATCTAAATTCTTCAGTATTGGATAAAAATATTGTTACTGGTATCTCAGAAAGCAGTTTTGTTGAAATTTATTGGTATAAATACTATAAATATTTTAAGCAGGTCAAGGAAAAATGGTCCAAAGGTAGGAGAAAGACATTTACTGGAAGAGAAAAGCAGAAATTGCCTTGATATTTTAGTGCATGAAATGCTGCTATGCAAGCATACCACCAATTAGGGAAAAAGGTTAACTATAATTTAGCTATTATGTGTGCTTTTGATACCAGCTGTTATTTTGGTGATTTATAGTCTTAGTCTGTAGACCATAGACTATAGCCTACAGTGTAAGAAATGCTCACCTACTCTCTACTGCTGCGTGAGAGACTCAGTGAACCTGGCTTTATACAAGAGTGGTTAGAGTCTGCTTCAAAAAGTTTCTCATGTTTTGTGGTCTGCGTGAGAATATACAGACATATATCTGAATATATGCAACAAAAACTACTACATAATGTATTTTTCATTTTTTTCTCTGTGATATTATCAGAGATTATTATTTTGATTCTCTGCCTGTGGGATAACTAAATAGTTGTACATAAACCAGCAGGCAGCTTTATGGAAATGCTAACCTCTTACAAAATATCCTGTTTTGGAATAGCAAATATTAATGATATCCTGAACAGAAACTCCTTCTCCAGATTCCTCTGAAGCATCAAAAGAGATTCAGCACGTCTAGTGTTTGCTAACACAACACACAGAAAATCAGCCTTAGATGAACTATGCTAAATATAACCAAACCAGTTTTTCTAGGATCCTTCATTTGCAAAGCGTAGCTATTCTGAGCAACAGAGCTGATGAAATACATTACAAAAAAGTTAGCCATAACTTCTCTCTGTTCCCTCTTGCTTAAGAAAAGGCCTTCAATACCAAGTAGAAACATTAGCTTGCCTGCCTAAGAATTTATTATCATGCTCCATATCCTGCCAAGTAAGATGGGGAATACTCAGCATTGTGAATCGGTCTGATCTCACTCCATGAATGCTACAGGTTCACGGCTTTTAGATTCAAGTTGCAGCACCAAGAACCATAAGACTCAAGATCCTTTTGAGAAAACCTACCACGTTCTTTTTTTTATTATACGCAGTCCTTTGTGACAAAGAACTGGAAGGCTGATCATCTTTAGTGAATTTAAAATGCTACCCTGCACTTTGGTAACCAAATCAGTAATAATGTATTCTTGCTTTATGTTGCTATCAAGCACTTTGTTCATATTTAATCATAGCAATTATTTCTATTGTGCTTACCCCCTGTAATTTTATGTTATACAGAATGACAGTTATTTGAGCTAAAACAATTGCTTACAGTAATTTGTGTGTTTATTTTTATTGTGATTATCGTCATTCCAGCTCTCTCATTGCAAGAGCAGAGCACTCAAAGTTATGCAAATACAGACCATTTAATATCTAAGCTTTTCTTTTCCTTGGCATTCAACCACTTAATAAAAAAAAAAAAAACAACCCAAAAACCTACGCAAAGAATGAGAAAGTAAATGAAAATAATAAGTTATCTTTTTATCCCTTTGATAATTGCCATAAAATTTGTAACAATAACATGGAAAAATAGCTACCGTATTATTTATTTTTGCATTGAACTATCAACTTTTTTTTTTTTGCCAAGGAATGGCTTTTAAAGATAGATATATTTACCAGCATCTATTAATAAGAAATTGAATCCCACAGAGCTGAACCTGGGCTGAAGTCAGAGAACACTTGCTCTTCTACATATACTCTCTCTCATCCCAGTACATCCTTGTCAAAATACAGAGATCAGAACTGCACTGATACTTCAAGCCGTGGGAAGACAAGTTTTACATGGCAGGAAAACGATGCCCTGTGTCTTGTTCTCTGACAACTTCATTGGCCTTTTTGCTGCCAGTGGATACTGAGCTGATGGTTTCAGAACCCTCATGACAATGACTCCAAGACCCCTTCCCAAGTTTTAATGGGTACTTCTAAGCCCAGCACTATTGTAAGCACAATTTAAATTACTTTCCCCTTGATGTGCTACCGAACAATCTATCTGAAATTACTTCCATCTGCCAGCTATTCGCAAGCTTCTCATCTTTCCAACCTTCTTCAACAGTTCCTCACCATTGGCATGGCATTCTACTACCCACAAGGTCTAATTATCATCTCCATCCCCACTAGACCCTTTTTTGGTTTTTTTAGATACACCAAAATTAGACTGACAGCCTGCCATTCCTATAGTGCAAGGGCTGTTTGTAACATTAGTTCACATGTTTTTGCATTTTATTACTAAGTTCCTTTGGGACTCTCAGGTGAATAAAGTTAACGGAGAAACATAGGAACATAGAAAGAAGCTTGTTCACCTCTTGCTATGGAGGAAATCTACACAAATATCAACAAATAGAATTGAATTCTTCTAACCTAAATCTGGGTGCCTACAGACAAGCTAGAACTGTAGACTCCATTATACTAGGTAGAGATCTAGTCAACATCATAAATTAAATTTTGGGTACAATTTACCTAACCAAGTATGAAATTCTTCTTCAGAAAGCAAGACACTACCCCCTTACACTCCACTGACCACATGGATTAAAATTTATTTCACGGTAGTGGGAGCCAACACAACTAATTTAAGATGCAAACACATGTAGAGATATGCAAGACAAATTGCATTCCTACATTATCTTCCAATAGTTAAAAGTGGTTGAGAAGACTTTTGTGCTTTATGACTGTATTTATTTATGACAACTTTATGCTTTATGACTGAATTAAAGATATTGATACTTAAAACAATGTAGGATCTGAGTCTAAAAGCATGACAGTACATGTACATCTAATGAGGCTCGTGAGGATCTAACTAGACCATTATACACCACCCTCCCCTTGTGAGTTTAAGCTCCCTTTTAATTTATGTGAGAACAAGTGTTGCACCTATGCATAAGACTACAGAAATGCTGCCCGTGAGAACTTACATCCCAAACCAAACACAACAAAAGCACTCCAAGGGAAAGGAGGGAGACTGCAGAAATGTAGAGCACTTGCAGATGCAGCTGATGGCAGTAGAATCTGCACTGAAGCCACATGAAGACCTGTATTATGTTATATAATGCCAAGTATTCTGAAAAATAATACCCTAAATGCTTAAAATTGAGCCCTTATAATGAAAGAACACTTAGGTTTGACCTTAGTTTTTCCATCTTATATCTCACCTTTCACTTTACCCGTAGAAATTCTGAAAACATATTTGTGTTTATAATGCATTTTAAAAACTAGTGTAAAGTAAAAAAAACCTTGGGAATTATTCAATTCCCAGACTAGATTTGAAGGGTAAGTGGATAAGGATTTGCAGTTTGTTAATAAGGCACCATCCATATCATGCCCTAAATGAGGGAAATATTCAGCAGAAAATCTACAATCTCAAAATTCAAAGAGTGATAAATACAGTTGAGTCTTAAAGGACATCAGAACTAGCTATGATAAATGGAGTATCTATGTGGAATCAAAGATGACTGAGTCTACACATACAAGAGAAATAAAATGTTAATCCAGATCTGCTTACTAGAAAGACCACGGAAGTCTGTCACAGCGCACAGCCTTTATTAACTCACTTATGAAAAGCTAAGGGAGACAGCTAGAGTTGAAAGACACACAAACAAGCTGTACATTATCATCTCCATATTCTACAATAGGTACTATTGAGTCATAAACAAAATAGGAATAAACAAATGTTATTTTTTAAAACATAATAGTATTACTTTTCCCTAATATCTCATAAAATTGAGCTGTACAATAGGCCTTTTTGCAGGAATTTCACTTTTAAATGTATTTGCAGAAGTCAGAGTGTAGATCCCACATCTAACTTTGAACATTTTCCTGGGGCAGCATCAAACCAGTCTGGAGTATCCGACAGGACAAAGCAGACTTGATGTGGAAGTTAAACACAACAGTAGAGCAGAGCTTCAATCAGACCAAATTAGAGTTACCAGTAAGTCTGACTAATAGGATAAAACTTCCAGACAGTACTAACAAATCTGAACTCAGCAGTAATTGGTTTTTGTCCTACAGTAAGTAATCGTACATGATACTCCTCAGTAATTATCACCAACAGATGTTCAACAAGAACTGTTTGCGACACTGAGTAATTAAGAAATGTTTACAACTAGCATTATTTGAGAATGTAACTGGAACATTGCATGCATAAGGAGTGGCTTATTCTCTGCCGAGAACGTGGTGAGTTAGACACACAGTTCTCACCCACTATGGGAGACATGCATTAACTCAGTGTTCCTGAAAAGCAGGACTGCTATGAGCTAACAGTACAATTTAGTTCCTGTATGTAAAACCAATAAACCAGGTAAGTGGGTCTACAACACTTAAAAATAAAATACTGATATTGAAAGAATTATTTAGGGAAAAAAAAAAGTGTATTTAATTTAGTTAATATTTTATTGTATGGTGAAATTTGGGATGAATAAGCCAAAACCTTGAGGGTTTGAATTTTTAAATTTTGTGCATGACTTAACTTTCAGTAACATGACAGAATGTCCAATAGATGCAATTCTCATAATAAGTGATTGCTATTCCTACAGTGCCATAGATGTGCATATATATCACATTCAGAGCAATAAAATGGCAGTTTTAGCATGAGAGATGATGAAATGCCAAATAGAAAAGTGACCCTCTCACAGTGTAACTATATTAACAAAGATCACATCTGGAATGCAATATCCAGTTTTAGGCCTCCTTGGCACAAGACAGACATTTATATGAACTGGGGCAAGTCTATGGGACCTTACAAGATGCATCCCAGAGCCCTGAGGGAATTGGCTGATGTAGTTGCCAAGCCACTCTCCATGATATTTGAAAAGTCATGGCAGTTAGGTGAAATCCCTGGGGACTGCAAAACGGGAAATATCGCACCCTTTTATAAAAAGGGTAGAAAGGAGGACCCTACGAATTACCGATCCGTCAGCCTCACCTCTATGCCTGGGAAGATCATAGAACAGAACCTCCTAGAAGCTATGCTGCAGCACATAGAGGACAGAGAGGTGATTCGAGATAGCCAGCATGGCTTCACCAAGGGCAAGTCCTGCCTGACCAACCTAATGGCCTTCTATGATGGAATGACTACATCAGTGGGCAAGGGACACCTACAGATGTCATCCACCTGGACTTCTGTAAGGCCTTTGACATGGTTCCCCACAACATCCTTCTCTCTAAATCGAGATACAGATTTGATGGGTGGCCTGTTTGGTGGATGAGGAATTGGTTGGGTGGTCGCATCCAGAGGGTAGTGGTAAATGGCTCTATGTCCAGATGAAGACCACTGATGAGTGGGACCCCACAGTACTGCTTAGTATCTTCTTCAGTGACATAGGCAGTGGGATGGAGTGCGCCCTCAGCAAGTTTGCAGACAACACCAAGCTGAGTGGTGTGGTTGACATGCCTGAGGGACAGCATGCCATCCAGAGGGACCTGGACAAGCTCGAGAAGTGGGCCCATGTGAACCTCATGAGGTTCAACAAGGCCAAGTGCAAGGTCCTGCATCTGGGTTGTGGCAACCCCTGGTATCAATACAGACTGGGGGATGAAGGGATTGAGAGCAGCCCTGCCAAGAGGGACTTGGGGATATTGGTGGATGAAAAGCTGGACGTGAGCCAGCAATGTGTGCTTGCAGCCCATAAAGCCAACTGTCTCCTGGGCTACCTCAAAAGCAGCATGGCCAGCAGATTGAGGGAGGTGATTCTGCCCCTCTACTCTGCTCTGGTGAGACCTCACCTGGAGCACTGCATCCAGCTCTGGAGCCCTCAGCACAGGAAGGACATGGAACTGTTGGAGCGGGTCCAGAAGAGGGCCAGAAAAATGATCTGAGGGCTGGAGCACCTATCCCACGAGGACAGGCTGAGAGAATTAGGTTTTTTCAGCCTGGAGAAGAGAAGGCTCGGGAAGACCTTTGCAGCCTTTCAGTACTTAAAGTACCTTCACGTAAGAAAGATAGGGACAAACTTTTTAGCAAAGGCCTGTAGCCATCAGACAAGGGGTAATGGTTTTAAACTAAGAGGGTAGATTTAGACCAGATCTAAGGAAGAAATTTTTTACAGTGAGGATGGTGAAAACACTGGAACAGGTTGCCCAGAGAGGTGGTAGATGCCCTATGAGGCTGATATTACAACCGAAAGTGGTAACATGGTCATAAGCATGAAAGAATATCATTAAAATAGGCAAATTATTGCTCTGTACTGAAAATTGTTTCTGCTTTGGCAGATGTGAAAGAAACTGTATGAGTGTTAGCATTCTTCTATACTCTGCATAAAAAAAAAAAAAAAATATCTTAAACAATTATTGCAAAATGCCTCCTACACTTAGTCTATTTAATTTACCAAAGAACACACCAACTATAAATTAATTATAGCATGCTTGCATTAACATGTGGAACAGAAATGTGGTTAGAAAGGATCCTTAAACCTAGCAGGCAAAAGATAAGCAAGCATGGTAGTTAAAAGTTGAAACTTGATAAATACAACACAGAAAAAGGAAAATTTTTAACTACACAAACAAAACAGCAAGGCTAGTAAGTCTCTAGATTCATGTCTATGATCAAGATGCATATGCCTGACACTTCAACCGTTTTTCTCTACTTTGAAGCAGACACAACCAGAGTTACATGGGATGGTAGCTCCTTCTAGCAATTAAAAAAAGCTATAAAGAGCCATTTCTAAAACACTGAGTCATGGAAAGGTGCCTGGTAAGACCCAAACCACAAAGGGTTCTGGTCCCTTTTATTCTACTGAAGAAACCTTAATGTGGCCAAGCAATTCACAGTTTCTCATAATACTACATCAGACTGTTGTACCCTCAGGAGGCAGGTTAATTTATCACCACTCCACAGTTTATTTGGCACAAAGCTGAATAAGAATTAGATCTAAGATACCCAGCTCAACAGAGCCACAAAAATGAATTATTTTAGTTTTCATTCATGATACTTTAACCTTTCCTTAACCTCAGCTAGCTGCCTTGCAATTTCTTTCTAGCTCATTAAATATTATTTCAGATTGAATTTTTTAAAAAAATTGTAAAATCATAAAAAATTACTTCACTGGACAGACACAGCTTTAATTTAGGCAATGACATCCAAAATGGTTACCCTGTTTTCCCAAGAGTGATAAATCTAGAAGTTGTGCTTCTGCAATCAAAACTCATTCAGGTCTCTGAGCTGCATATTAACTCTACTGGACATTTCCACAAAATATATAACTTCTAGATGGCAACCTTGAAACAAGATCAAAATTTTAAATCAAAGTCTACATACATTTGGAATGTATCCTTGTACATTTAACTGAATAGTAAATTGTTTTAGCCTAGTCCTTGCATCTAAGCACCAGGTTTTAAAAAACTCTTACCATATTCCCAGTGGTGCACTTTGCAGCAAGTATTTGCAATCATTATGCCTCTACATTCCAGTAAGAAATATAGTCTGTAACTATCAAATAGGGATAATTAAAGGAAACATAAACCACGTAATTGCAGCTCTCTTAGCCAAACCACTTAAACTTCAGTTCTGAAATATACTGTGTCAAGTTGATTACTTGTCACATAATAATAATCGCTCATTCTGTGCATTTATACTAATAATCCTCGGGCTCCTTGTCTGGTATTACAGATGAATTATGTCAGACAATTAGAACAAAGCATAAAATAAAGGCAAAGGCACACAAATAAAGATGAAAAAATAAAATAAATGCAGAGAAGTTACAAAACAAAATGTTTCTGGCTAGTGGATAAGCAGTGGATAAACACAGAACAAGAGATTGAGTGGCTTTTCCAACAAAATGGCTTTTCCAGCAAAAATGGAGGTAGAGATCTGAAAGGTCAAGGAGGATGCAATTAGCAAGATCATGGGCAGGTACCAGCAGAGTGAAAAAGCAGTACTTCACAGAAATAGAGCTGAACTGTGCAGAAAACAAAAATGTGGCATCTGATCTTAATCAAGCAAAGACAGGGGGATTTAGCAAAGGCGACGAAGGCAGCAGTGTGACAAGAAGACAGGAATTCTGCTAACCTAGAGCATGAGAAGCAACACTGGGAGCCAGGGAAGAGGGAATGAGAGCTGGCAGCGTTAAGACCACGATACAAGAGAACTGGATTTATTCCTAACCAAGAGGGCAGTCAGACTTTTTGCGATGTATCAGAAATCATGTCAATAATAAACAAGGGACTGAAAGTTGCTAATGGGAGAACAAAAATCTGAATTCCTACCACACTGCATACAGTATAGTATAGTATATATATGCTAGTTAAGCTATTGCAGAGCATGACTTTCATTCTGTGTATGGTTATATTATAACATGTATGTTTATATATATATACATAAATTTAAGAAAATAATCATAGGATGCAACTGTTAAAAAATAGGTGTAGTAACTCCCAGCTGCATAATATGCACTCCTACTAGAAGGACTGACAACAGATTATAGAGACTGAAGAGTAACGAAAAAGGTAATGACTAGCTCTGTAGACTTGGCCAGACTGATCTGCCACACTCACAGAACTGTTAAAAAGGCCAAAAGGTGCAAAGAGATCCCACTCTTCCCTGTTCTCAGAAATGGCAGCCTCCAATAAGTGGCCTAGATGCAATATTTCTCTGTTACTGAGGCACAAGCTATATCTCTTCAGATACCATGATTCAGAATATGGTATAATCAATCACGTAAATAAGACTTACCCAGGAAAAAATTCTCCCTGTCTATCCTTCCTCCCACCCTCCTTCCCTCCAGCAGGCCGGTGCCAGATTCTGAAGCCAAATTTACTATCCTAGGGTCTTTGAATACAAGTTATTCAACGCTACGAAACGTTTTCCCATTTTTAAGATGTTTTGGTCCAACTACAACTTTCTCATTCATTTACTTGATATTGGAATTCAACCATATCATAGAAATATTTGCACAGGAGGCAGTATTAGGACTTTTTGGTGTTGAGTCTAATATGGTGCAGCATGCTTACGGCAACTTTCAACAGGCTTCCTGAAAACAATGTATAGTCATTCCCCTTTAACTTGTAAAGTATGGGCTGAGTTTTCCTTATAGGAGATATATGCATAAGTAATCCAAATTGAAATATGCTATCTCGGTATTTTCCTGAAAGGAGATTCCGCTAGTGTTGCTGCTCAACTTTCTCGTGGATTTCTAACTTTCTGCCCCAAATTGTCTCCCTCAATTTCTCTTCCACTTGTCCGTACTGCCTCCCAATAGGTATTGCACTTCACTAGTAGTCCAGGGTAGAGCATTCAGGCTAAACATCTACTGCTGAACAGAACACACAGTATTAAATTCTACCCATCTTCCCAGCAGCGGAAACACCTGGTTCTCCAACACATACTTAAGACAAGTTTAATGAAAAGCTTGTATTAATTTAATCATCATTCAGACCATCAGCCTTCTTTCAGAAGTGGCTGAAAAGTTTGAAGTTAGGCTAACTGAGCACAAGGCCGGACTAGACGACTTTCAAGGGTCCCTTACAATCTTAAATCCTTCTATTATTCTATGATTTTAAAAGCTACTTGTGGGGGGTATATTGATGGAACAATTGTATACACCTAATTTCTTCAGAAACCTGACTTTGAACCAACTAGTTTTCAGCAGTGGAAATTATGTTTCAAACTAATCACTCAATGTTTGTAGCTACATCATCTTATTTGATTAGACACACTTTCCTTGAAAATCTTTAATTCATTTTTATTAAGCTGTTTCAGAGAGTGAAGACAATAAGCTAAAATACAACTAACTCATTAGAGCTGGGGCAAGTGATTCTTCAGGAAGAAATTGCTTAGCATTTTTTCTGTCCTGGATTCTTCTTTACAATACAAAACAACCTTGGCATTTGGTACATCCTTCTATTTTTCCCTTTTTTTTGTAAGCTGAACATAATATCTTGTACTTCAAGTAGAATGCAACTGGCAAGAAGTTTCTTCATTATCTTGGCATATAATTCACATTTACAAAATACTGAGTTTAAGAAAAAAGAAGAAGAAACTAAAATGTTACTTTAAAAAGAACTTGAAAAATTGACTCTAACACTGAAAGAGCTGTTTAACCTCTCAAAATTGAAATACACTATTTACAGACCTAGATATAAAACTTTCTTTTACATATCACAAACGTAATGTTACTGCAAATATCTTAACTGCTTGTCAAGTTCTATAAAATTATGAAGCCAAACTAAATAAAAAAATAACATAATAATTCATGAAACCATTTTATACCATATACAATTTTATACCATAAACAATACCATAAATAATTTTATACCATAAAATTCCTAGGAGATATTTTGAAATTAAATCCCTCCAAATTTCTTTCAAACGTTCAGGTTTCAAACTACCAAAAAATATTTTATGTAAACATGGTAACCATAATATAACTTCTTATATTTTCAGAGCGCAGCATTTTCATCATAAAGATTTTTTTAATCAGAGAATATTTATACAAGCACACATTTATCTATTAACTGTACTGCAGTGGTCCAATAATGCATGTGTGCACCATGTCACTGAAAGGACAGTAAACAGCTGGAATAACTAAAGAAAAAAAAAATGGGTATAGCTCACTAATTCAACTCTCAGTTCAAACAGGTATTGGATTATAAGCAGTAACATTTGTTTGAGAAGGAACTTTCACCTGTAGGGAATTATTTTTCCTTAAAAACAATATATCCCTACTGAATCAGATGGAGGAAGTTCTTCAAATTCAGGTCCCTCATATATCTATACTTTACTTGTGCTTGGAAGACTGTAATTTATTAATTACCTGGCCAGAGCCTGTTGAGTAGGGAATAGATTAGTGGAAAACAAGACAGAACTACTGCACAAGTCATAACAAATTTGAGATCTGCCAAATAAATTTGTGTATTCCACTTAACTTTGCTTCGACCAGGTACACCATTGTTTCTATAGTAATAAGCTTCAAAAGAAATAAAACAGAGTATAAAAATACTCACAAGCAATTAAAAATACAATAACCGTGTGATACACATGGTGGTCAAGATAATGAGAGGTCTTACTAGACAGTTGTACCAGTGGTCTTGGTAGTCCTGGATAATTGATCCTGAACGTCAAGGGTCTCACAATGTCCAAGAGCTATAGCCAAAATGGTAATTCATGCAATTCTTTTACGTGCTTCATAACATACATTTATATAACATGCATTACGAAGTATCCTAGTACTTGTGAGAAGACAGAGAACACCTCTGTGCTGAAAGCTATATTCATTTTTTGACTCAGACTGAAAAAGTCTCAATTTGCCATCTTGCACTGACTGTCTTTATGAGCCATGCTCTGTACAAACAACTACACAGCCATGCTACTCGTGTTAAGTGAAGTAATTGTTTTTCTGTAACTTAACACTCATTACCTTTATAGAACTGGTCTGAAATTTGGTAAAGCACCAGGATGAAATTAAAAAAATATTCGCTAAGAGAATTTTAAAATTGCCTTGCTCCTAAAGAACAGAAATAGAATGAAACAATACGTACTTTTCTAGTCTCATATCCCAAACTGCTGCCTCCTGCCCTTTTTTCTTTCCATGTGACACAGTAACAGAACTCATCCCCTATGGTTAGCAATGCCGTTATCTGCAATTACAGAACATGCTAGATATCACCTTAAGCATGACAAATATCTTACGAGATTCAGCTAGAGGACAAAGCTCATGAAGGCAAAAAAATAAGAAGGGGTGAATGGAATGTAGGAAGGTGAGTAAACGTACAGGTTTTTTCCTTGACCAGTCAGGACTGCGGTGAACAGAAGTCATCACACATCAGTGCCGTTCCAACCTGAAAGTTAGTCTACATCTTTCCTTGCAAGAAAACTGGTATTAAACAGTAGTTTTTAGCACAGCACAGACATACTTCTGATGTCCTTTTCATTTAAGCCCTCTTACTAGAGTATGTCTGAAACACTGCCCCAAAAATCAGCCAACAGCACACAAATTAAGGCAGCTCAACCTTACTGCAGAATCAAAGCATGTATCTTTGTACTCAGTCATTCTGTCAAAACTGCCCTCTGAGAACATGATGTATCAGTAGGTAGGACATTCAGCCGAAACACCATGGAATATACACAGTTTTGAAAGAAGCCTGTTGCAATTTTCAAGCTTATAATTAAAAAGAGACTGCCTGATACTGTATGATTATCAGTTACATGTGCTTTGTTTTACCACAGAAATGCCTTGCTAATAAGTTATCAGTTTATAGGACAGTAATGTGATTCAAGATATTTTTTATTGAAGGAAGAACTATAGTCTAGACAACCTTACCAGAAAAGCCCATGTGAAATAAAAACATGATTTAACTTTGAAGAATAACACATGGAATTTTTATTTAGCCGTGCTTTGCAGAACTGCTCTGATCAATGAGCAATTACTGCAAGTCAAAACACGATATATTTCATCACTTGCTGAATTGAAAAATACACAAAACAGTTAAACCCAAAACAAAGAGGTTTGTGCTGACTAGTGAATCCGATCTGCTCATTTCTGATTGAATGCCAGAGCCAGCAGGAGGAAGAATATGGGATTACATGCCAGGGTAGGATAAAGAAAAACAGAGAGAAGAGTAAAACATCCTACATCTGTAAGCAGTAAACTGTTAATTTGACCCATGTATCATAAAATCATACTGTAAAGATATTCCAGCTTCCTCCCTCCATTTCCTAAATTCTAGAATACAGCTCTTCTGGTTGTGCCAGGACAAAGGTCTGGGGGTCACAGTGCAAGTCAGGTCTAGGAAGAGGTCCAGATTAAAAGGGGAAAAAAAAGAAAAAAATAGAGGGAAAAAAATTTTACAGGATACAACAGGAAAGAACAAACTAATGAATCCTTGAACATGGCTTTGAAAACATAAGGATTAAAAAGTGAATGGGCTATCACTTGTGCTACAGCTCCCTTAGACTTCCTGTAACTGTAAATCACTGTTGCTCATTATCACTACATCTCCACTGTGGGACCTTATCAAGTGAGAAAGTACATATAAATATACAATAATATTCAACTCAGATCAACCAAGTAAGCATAGCATGGCATCCTATTACTTTTGGTATTCCCATTAACACAATATACTCTGTTGTTGCATATCAAAAGAGAGGAAGGAAAACATATGCCAATGTCCTGAAAACAATGGGGATATTTTTAAAAACATCAAGCACTGTTACCTATCTCCTCTTAACTGGGCACTAGAAAAAAAGGAGTATTTTTACATCTGCCTCTTCCTTTACTTCCCCCTTAGGAATCTTTGGCTCTTAAGGAAATTTCAAGTCTATGATCCACTGGACAGATGTAAAATGCATAAGGAGCACATGCAAAAATAGCTGCTCCACTCAATAAGCATGACAAAAAGTCAGTGGCTCGTGTACGACATTTAAGAAGGCACCCCTTAAATGACCTTCTCTTCTAAGCAAGTTCATGCGTAGAAATATAATGGGCCAAAATAACAGAGCTATAAAAAGTCATGAACATACTGCTAACAAAGTTCATTTTCCATTAGTTAGAGATTATATGTATTTTTGTTATTTAGACAAAGAATTTTCATATCACCATTTCATTATAAGAGCACAGATGGAAAAATATAAAGTAGAACAAAAAATAAAAGCAGACTTGATTAGTTTTAAAATTATTGTTAGAAGGAGAAGACAGGATTGAATTGCAGGCAACTGAGCATGATATTCAGCATCATTTCTCACTCTCCCTAAGGATTCATCACACAAAACTCTAAGATGTATTTCTCACCTATATTCCTTCAAATAGCCTGAAGAAGGAAACAAGCACTTCTTTGGCCCAGTTCAACTCGTCCAGAGGCAAATATGTAAAATAGGTAAGATAATTTGTGCCCTTCCAGGCATCTGTTTCTCTCCCTTGCTCACAAGGAGTCTAGCTAGGATGACCATTGCAGGTGCAAAGGTGTAGAAAAGAGACTTCTGCGTGCTAAACTAGATGACTCCTAACCCACGTAGCACTTTGCAACTTATGCCATGTGTCACCTAAAATCTTCAGAGTACAGACTGCCACACAGGTTTACACTGTAAATGGTATTACGAATCTTCAGCCTGCACTTCACAATGTGTCCCTGTAGTATAAGTAACTAAAACCATTTAAAACTGGTAAGCATAGTCTGGTAGCTTTTATTCACTATATTTGCTGAAGGCATGAGTTAGAAAGGAACCTCTAAACTGTTCAAACAGAATGTAATTATCATGTTTTTCCTGGCTTCCTTTGTACTAATAACATCTAAACTACAAAAACACAAGTCTTAGTTTTGACAATACTTTTAAAACACTTTTCACCATGTACAGTGTGATTTTGTTAATACATTTAAAAACGTTATGGCCTATGCATGAATCCTTATTGAGACACAGATATAAAACACCTAGATATAGAGATTATATATCACAATATATAACTTCAGTATTACACACCAGCATCTGAATTTGCTGCACTATTTCTATTACTATACTCCCTTTCATTGCAGTGGTTGACTATCTTGTAGTAAATACATGTATATGGCTCTGGAACCCTTCTAAATACTAAGTAATATTTCCAGGAAGATCAACTGAGTTCTTCAAGTAACACAGAATGTCTCAGCCTAAATCCAAACCCGTATCTCCCAAATCGCAGCAGGGTAACTGAGCACCTGTGTTACTCCTTCTCACCAAGTTTAGAAGCGTATCAAGAAATTTGCTGTGCTAGCATTTCCTTTAGGAGGATAAAAAAGTTAAACTTCCCATCTTTTGCCAAAGGTTCAAGTCACAAATTTAGAAAACACCAGATTCATGAATTTTTTACAGCTAATCTGGCACTTAAAATTGGTAAGGTTGATATTCAGGAGACACTGGAGAGGGAATAAATAAAAGATAGCACTGTGGTATTGGATAGGAAAACCCCATGTGGGATTTTATAGGTTAAAATTATATTGATATTGAAACCTGTCAGATGGAAACTGGTATAAACCACAGAGAATAAAATTCATCTCATTTCAAATTACATAACTAGAAGATAAACTTGCACATATAAAAGTATGGTGCCACGCAACTCTGCCGTTGTTGCAGTGCATAGACCAAGCGCCTGACTGCCTGCTCGTCCCAGCATGGCCACTGCTACCCATCCGTCACCAGCTGTCCCAAGGAACCCAGACACTACCAGTGCCTGGCACAAAATCCATAAAGCATTAGGGAAAAAGATAGCCTTATAATTAGAAATAAGAAAAATAAACATCATCAAAATTAATATTAAAAAGTGTCAAAAGCAAGCTGGAACAGATTAGATTTCTAAATTTTGCAAAGGAGCCTGTAAAAGGAACCATAATTTTTTTTTTTTTTTTTAAAAAAAAAAGGCTCTGCTTCCAATTTTCAATTAAGATACCATAATGCTTTTCCAGAAGAATTCCTGAAGAGTTGTAAAATACATATTTAATGCAAACACTAAACTGTGGCAAGTAATAAGGTCTGCTTATAAAGAAATAATTACTGCCCTGGAATAGGATCAACTATTTCAGAGTACATAAATGCACTGCTAAACTATTTGTTCTTAACTGTTTGGTTTGTGGTTTTTTTTTTTTCTAATAATAAAACAGTCTCAAAAATATTTTAAAATAACAGCAATGTCTTTATCATAAAATTTCTTGCATTTTATTTTTATTTTTCTTATTAACAATCTTCTAAATTTTTCTATTTTTCACCTCAATCATAAAGCTCATACTTTTCTTCCTGCCCCACACCTACAAAAAAATTTTGGACAACAGCTGCACTTCAAGATCTGAATTTATTCACCGAATCCTAATTAACACCTGAATGAAAGGATGTAATTAATTAAATTACCACAGCAGAAATTAAGAAAATAAAAGAAAGCAGGACACATTTAAAGTTTTCAATAATTTACTTCACAACCTTAACTTTCTGTATAAGGTTTTAAAAATATAATCATTTGCAAGTAATATCTTGTTTGGGTCTATATCGGAGTCACTGTTAAAAAAGATCTGATGCCAGCTGAAGCAATGGACCAAAAGGAAGAGCTAAACCAGCTGGCTTCATAAGGCTTGATGAATACTAACCTTAGGCCATTCTGCTGGACCTGATGGTTACTTTCAGAGCAGTGCTAGTTTTACAAAGAAAATCCCCACCCCGTTATCTCGTACAACTAATATACACAAATTAACGTCTGTAGAACAACCAGCAATAACAAACACTTCTAGCACCATTGAAATAATCATAGAACCATAGAATCGTTTAGGTTGGGAAAGACCTTTAAGATCATCACGTCCAACCATTAACCTAACCCCTGCCATCCCACCACTAAACCATGTCCCTAAACACCTCGTCCACCTGTCTTTTAAATACCTCCAGGGATGGGGACTCCACCAGTTCCCTGGGCAGCCTGTTCCAATAATCCATAACATTTAACCATTAATCATAATCCACAGACATTTGGCATACATATGTTAAAATCGGGTAATAAAGAAGTTTAATATTTGTACTGTGAGAAAGAACATTAGTTATTATATGTGTACATAAAGTGATGCCTACACCAACAGCAATTCACAAGATGTGCCATCATTCATAAAGACACATCAAAAGAAAGAAATCATAAACAGGATATATCCCGGATATTAAAGACATCCATTCTTCCCGCAAAGATACTCAAACAGGTTGGAAGAACCTGGATTTCACATACCTATTTCTCATGCCTAACCATATGCTTAAAAACCACACAGTGATGCTTGTTCTCTCAGCTGAAAACCACAGCACAGGATCTTCTACTAGGAAATAAGAACTATGCTCATCGGCCACCCATATCCAAAAAAAAAAAAAAAAAAAAAAAAAAAAAACTAAAAAAAAAATTGAATAAATTAATAAAATATTTCATATTATTCCTTTGACAATTCATAAACAATTATTTTGTGTTTAAGCTCACTTCAAGGGGCCTGTTAACAGTTGACTCAAATATTCTAAATTCCATCTGGAATTTTTTTAAATTACAAAGTTAACTATTCAATTTATCTGTCATTAATATTACCCTTTAAAATTAACCAAATCTTGTTAAAAAAAAATCTAATGACTGACACAAACCACTGCTATATAAATGATTATCACTTAATCCTAAAAGCATGTATTAAAACCTATATAGATCTTAAAATTCCTTCATGTTACCTCTGCTGCAGCTACTCTAAGGGAGTACCTCATTGGCACAATGTCATTAAGATATCTGGTAAACATCATGTTATCTTGTGTCTAATTATTCAGCATCAAGAACTGCTCTTTCCTAAAACCAGAATCAGTTAAAATGAGGAAATATTTAGACAAGCATAACTGATTATGTTAAGTTCAACTGAATAATGCATTTATTCTCTTGGTAAATTACACACTGAGCTCAGACTAATTTTTTTTTAATGGAAAGCAGCTCACTAACAGCTCAGCTGGATCAGCCATTCAATTAAATTTGTTTCATTTCAAGCTAACAATCAAAATAGCTGACAATTCAACAGATATCTCCACATCCACATTCAAATGCAATATTTCTTAATTTTCTTTTTAACAGGAGCACCGTGGCTGCAGGAATGCAGCCCTAAATTCAGCTATTAAAAAACCATCTATTTCTTGTGTGGATGAAAGATACTATTAAATCTCAGCTCCAGTTTTCTCCATTATATTTGCTGATGCTCTTCAGCAGCTTTTACCAATTCACAAAAAATAATTCTTTCACTACTATCTTGAAACTAATAAATCAAACTCAACTTATTCTTTATAAACTAAAGCACTACTTAAATTGTTCTTTTCTATTTTATCCTTCTTTTTATACTTCTTAATGGATTTCCCTTCCACAAAAACAATTTTCTCAATACTTTTTCTTTTTAATTCTTCAAACACCTCCAGCAAGCATAATTTCATTTTCGTGTCCTTCTAGCAGAAGATATGAGTAAGCCTTTGCAAAACAGTAAGTGAGAAATTTACATTTACATTCTACTAGAAACTTATATTCTTACCCCATCCTAAATTTTTTAAACACAATTTTCACTGAGAGGCATCGATAGAAGTGAATATGTTTGATGCTATTTAGCATCAATATTGACTCATATTTGGCATTTGAAGCTGATGATCTCCAGGTCTCCTCTCAATCTCCATGTGCTCAGCATTCTTAGCAGCTGTTAACATGGGACAATTAACTGTTTAGACTCAATAAAACCTCTCCAAACTCTCCCCTTCCAGAATAAGCAGGGAAGAGTAAAAAACTCTCATGAAGCAATGGCAGCTTATTTCAGCAATGCACTAAAAAGGACTCATTTGGGTAGAAGGTTTCTTTTCTGTTCTCCCAGACAAACTGGTCTCTCAAAAGACAAAAATAAAACTTACACTGCTCTATGTAAAGATATTAACAGAGCTTTTAAAAATTCAGCCAGGGTGGTCCAGTTCCTTCAGAAGCAAACTAAACTAAAAACCTTCACACTCAAATGGTTAATCCCCACATGCAGTAGCCACAACCCCAGCACATAACAGGCTTGGCTAAGGGCTGAACCACGGGCATGGTGCCCAACCTGTATCCAAGCAGATGCAGCAAACACAGATCCAAACTATTTTTGTGACATGTGTTTTAAAGATACAAAATCAGGGTAAATACTTTCAATATTATAAAAATTCCATGCTGACAAATATTGCAAAGTACTGAAGTTATCTGACATTCAAATACCATGAACACTAAGTAAAATCTGTGAGAAATGTAAATGAAAAACATTTACACTTCAAATAAAAATGCAAATACAACAGTAACAGAACCTACTGAAACCACAAGGATGTGGTTGTACTATCTGAGCATGATCAGACAGATTTTCTGTCCTCTTATGTCTTACAAGGTGTGTCTCTAACTCTGACAATGATCTGAACTGACCCACCGAAGGACAAAGCCTGGCAAGTCATCAGGCAGAGGCTGCCCCACACACAGCTGCTGGAGATCCTTAGGCATGGATGAACGTCCAGTGATGAACTTCCAAGCATGACCTGAGGGCAGCCAGTGAGTATCCACACAACACTGCACCTCCATATCTGTTCTCAGTGCTTTCCAAATCCTGCAGTGGCTCTCATCCCGTTCCTTTTGTGTGTATGCATTCCTAATTTCTATCTTTACCCCCCACAGTGATGCTCAGTCCAACTTTCATATTTTTGCCTCACTAGCTACAAGACTAGCTCCCACCTGATTTCAACAGCTACCAAACCCAGTCTCCAGCTCTAGTCTGGACTTTCACCACAAGCTTAGCTCGTCCCTCCAGTCAGAGCACAAGGTGCTCACGATTTGTGACGTATGGTGTGATTTTGCAACTTGCTACACCATACACGGTGAAATGCAAGCAAAGATGAAGAGCACATCTCTTGCAAATGAAATGAAGTGTTCAACATTAAATGAAGCAGAAACTCGCCCTCCTTCTTAAAATTCCAAAGCATATGACTTGCTGTTTTACACATGCAATACTAAGATGCTATTTTAACACTAAACTAAATTGGAGGAAGCGAAAAAAGCAATAGGGAACAAGGTCTGTCAAGTCATTTCCACTCACTGTTTCCTTGTTCAAAAAGTATAAACAAGGGCCTATGAACAAAGAAAAAGCATGCTTTTCCAGTCCAGCACTCTCCCAGCAAAAATACTCCTTAGTATTTGCTTTTATCTTCATTAATACTGTGTCAGTCTTGAAAAAGCTGCTAAGAAGAAATGTGACATTTCAGACACCTACCACGAACACGGGTCTTAAATCTATTTGTAACTTCCTTTCCAATATGGTAAAAACCAATCTTTTGAACAGCTTTAACTATCAATTCTGTCTAGAAAAAGAGTCCAGGTGATCTCACTGCCCCTTTGGAACTGCTCAGTGAGCAAAGATTGACCTGCTCCCAGAACGACAATCTCCCAGCCCAGCCATGCACTTCCCACCGGCTGGCACGCTCCTCCCCTGCCCCAAGTGGGAAGGTTTGGCTCGGACTGGTGACATTAGGGGTCAAGTGTATTTTCCACAGCATGCTTCAGATAAGGTCTCTTTTGTGAGACAACAGCAGAGGAAACAGAACATGCAAAGCTAAAAATACATAATATACTTGTGATCATCCTCCTGCAAAGCCCAAAAGTGAGCAAGTAAAAAATGAAAAACCATAAGCAAGGCTTATGGGGTTCTGGATGCATGTTACATCTCCAGTTGTCAAGTCCTTACTTAAAACAAACCTTACCAAACAAAACAACAACAAAAAAAACTACTCTAGGGTATGCTTTTTCCTAAGTTTCTGATATACTGAAACAATAAAACATTGATTAATCATTCATTTTTGAGAAATGCAAAATCAAAAAAAATTAGTAATAACTGATTTTTCAAGTCTTTGCTTAATAAGTTAATGTGTTATTAGTAACACAGCTAGTTTCTCTTTTTACAGAATTATTTTCAGGCAGAGTCCCTTTAATCATTGTATGACCTCTGAATGGTCCAGACATTACAACATATTCTGTCACTGATACCAAAACCATTTCATTTTTAAAACTCAATTTAAAAGGTTTGGGTTGTTTTCTTTCTAATAAAGAAACACTTTTCTGAATCCTTTTAGAAGCCATGGTCTGTGTCTAGTGAAAGTGAAGCACCGTTTAAATCAATTCTGGTTTATAACCAATGCTTCAATGAAAAATGACAAACAGAAGATGGGAGTAAGCATGGGAGCTTACACACACAGTTGTTGGTGAAAAAACATTACAGATACTGCATGCATAGAATTTGTAGAAACTACTTGAAAAAAACTGAAATGACAACTAGGATAAACACAAGGTATGACACAACAGCCTGGCAAATATCAAACATTTAAGAGCAAATTTTTAGTTTTACTTTTCTATGCCTTGCAGCAAACAATTTAATACTCTCAAATTACCCAGTAACACCTGTAACACTTTAGCAGGTCCATTTTAGAGATTCACATCACAGAGAAGTTTCAATGGCACAAACCAGGTCCAATTTTATTACACTTTTTTTTTAAAAAAAGAAAGAAGGATAAGCACTCATTTTATACTGAATCATTTTAAAGTATCTATTATGACTTCAGAAAAGAAAGACCATTAGCTGCTGTTTTATAACGAAAAAAAATCTTGAAAAAAAAAATCTCAGTGTGCAACTGCACGAAAACAAAAAGAAGAAAGAATACATGTCAACATACCTCTGGGAAAAAGGGATCCACCACAATTCATGCTGAATTAGATTCCTCCTGTCCCAATTCACCCAACAGGCAGCCACTCTATTTTCAAGTCCTGCTCACAAGGTATCCCACCTCTGACTTGCTTCCATTTCTTTTTACCTTTCACAGACTCCTCTTCCAGATTTTAAAACTAATTATCTTTTGTTTTCTACTTCCTTCCTTAGAGATTGTTCCCCAGTTTTGCCTTCCCAGACTACCCAGTAATTACAAAGCTCAACAGTAAAATTGAGAGGGGAAAAACAAAAAAACAACCCACAACCCTAGGGCGGGTCATTTATACTTTTCTGAAGTCAACAGGCAAATGTGCTTTTAAACCTATTCACCACAGGCTCTTCTCATCAGACACATCTCTGAAAGCATCTTTTTCACCCATAAACTCTCAAAACCTTCAGCTGTAAACAACCATTTGGATCTACAGGAATTTTAGCTTTTCAAAATTATTGAGGTACTGTTACCAGGGCAGGTTATAAGGGGCACATAAAGCACAACAGAGAATGAGTGACAACTGAGGGCCTCATGACACCAAGATGTGGTTAAGACTGGAGAGTTTACTCAGGTCCTGGAGAGACACTGAGAAGTATTTTGGACCCTGAAGCATTTTGATCTAGATGCCTGTCTCAGGTATCACAAGAGCTCTTCATCTATCCTCAATCTTAAAATCTTAACAGGTTTGCTATGCACCATGAACACTTGAAGTAGAACACAGGGTACATGGTGCTTCAGGAGATCTGCACTTCATTATTCAAGAAAGCTTTTCATGTTATTTTTTTTCAGTTTCACATAGCAGATGTATTTTCAGAGCAGCAAGTTATTAGATAAATGGTATTTCCCTTTGCTTACTACAGCAATTAAATTGCACCAACATTAAACTGTTTATCTCAACAGGCCTGACCTTAAGAAGGTCTCGCTGGATGTTCAAGTTCTCTTTGACAGCAGACTCTTACTAGCTGCCGTCTAGCACATTAGCCACTGGTCAGTACTCACCAAGAGAAGAGAGACAACAAAAACTAAGTTCTACTTTTTCATCAATATTTTCCCCCTAAAAAACAAGGTTTGGCATTTTTTGCTTGTTTGGTGGTTTTGGTTGGTTGGGTTTTTGTGTTTTGTTTTTTTTTTTTTTTTAAGGTAAACAGCTCATTTCAGTACAAACAGGGGAGTCAAGAAGCCAGCTTTTTACTGGAAACAATTTCCCATAACATCTTTGAGAAAAGCTTCCTATGTTATTCAGCACTTTAGATGGGAGCTGTAATGACAAACCTAAACTTTGTCCTTCATTTGTTACCTTCAGGAATATGAGATTACGCTCCCCATTCAGTGAGCACTGTTGATTACTGCTCCTGTCTATGGTACCTCGATTTGCTGCGAGAAAGGCAGGGACACAGTAGGAGGGATGGGAACAGTAGGGGACAAGTGAGAAATACAAAAGGAGTAACAGGCATTGAGTGCAGAGGTACAAAACTCCTTTGAGGCATTATCACCTAAAATAAGTGGCCCTGCATGAACGCTCCAACCAGGCATCCATGTTTGCCAGTGCTGTTGTATGGATGCAGAGCAGCACACCCTAGGCTAAATCCTCAGGCTGGCCAAACAGAAAAAGGATTTCTCCACGAGCAGCACATACTGCAGATCACCTAGAGAAACGCTGATATGAAACAGCAATGTGTGTGTATTACTTAAAAGTTCTTATTCTAAGAAAACCATTTTCAAGTCAACAGCTTTAGAGTATTACTGGCAAAAGATACGGATGTCAAATAATTGGTCACACCTACTAAAAAGAAGTGTGGTTAAAATAGAAATACAACATTAGATTCACTTGTTCATGAAAATCAAAACATACTGAATCACTGAAACAAAATTTCAGGTTTGCTAGCCTCTGGAAAAATAAATGAGAAGACATGCTGTTTATTTAAGCAATTATTAATAAAGCACTTATTAATATTAAGCAGTTAATAAGCAGGCCCCAACAACGTGTAATAGCAACCTTTTTATGGATGTTCTGCACATACTTACAGGTTGAGCAGACTAATAGCGTTCTCACCACAAGCTCACAGAGTAACTTCCACTTCTGCTCCACTTTAGAGGTGGCAGCTGGAATGAGGATCTCCGCAGGGACGTAGTACTGAATCGAATAGGTCACAAAAATCCCAAAGGAGTAGAGAATTTTTACAGACTGATACAACCTGTTCAAAACACGTTCATGTAAGTTGCAAACTCTTCATTACAAAAAAATTAGCTTGCTATTTTTTTTCTTTTCAAGAATTTTCATATATCATTTCAGAATTCATTAATGGCTAAGCAAACAAACCCCCACATTTCTAATCAGATCCAAATTCTTTACCTCATATGTAAATTCAGAGTATTAAACAACACTTAAGGCCTATTAAAATATATCCCGTTCAGTGCTTTTTTTTTTTTTTTAATTCTTCTTCATTTTAAGGTTTACAAAAATCCCCACAGTTTTTAAGTTGTTAACTAAAAAGACCTGTAAAGTGACTATAATTTTTTCCCCTAACACTATTTTTGGTTAACAATGGTGCCTTTTTTTCTGAAATTGTACACCAAAAAACACATGGTAAATGTAACAACTGCCTCCAAACAGAAGGAAGATGTGGGCAGAAAGATTATCTGTCTTTTCAGAGCAATAGGTTCAAATTTTGTTTCTGGCACATGCGATGCCAGGGTTTTTCTACCTACTCTGAGAACTCCCCACACATTAGACAATACAACTGAATCAACACTAGGTCAGCCTCCATGAAACTAAGAATCAGCTTAAATCCCACAAAGCTGTATTTATAGCTTCCAAGACCCCAAACTTAGCAGTGCTCAGTGACTGTGTCCCAGCTCCACAGTGGGGGGAAAATAAAAATAAGAAATTCAATGCTACTACACACTCTCCAGCATCCCACTCGCTCCACAAACTGCATTTCTGTGCCTACAGGCTTGCTTTGAGCCAGAATGTGATTTACAGAGTCCATCAGTAATGAGCTCAGGGCCATGATGACAGGAATTAGCCACTACTCATTTCAAAAGATAAGCCAAGACAGTCAGTGATCAATATTATACTAATTATATTAATTTATTATACTAACACAATTTACTATTCTAATCTAAACCATATTGCACGTACAAGATTTCATCCCACTCTTGCCAAATTATTTCTTTTAACAGAGAAGCCGCAACAATGGGCAAACCACTACAATAGAAGTATTTTAATGTGTGGGAAAACAAAAATTCAAGTGATCCTGTTTGCGTTTCTTAACGAAGATGAAAACTGACCACACACTATCATTTTGACAATCAGTCTTTGCTATCTGGTAACAATTGATCAAACACAAAATGGAGTATCAGGTTCTTAACACAATTTAAATACAACATAGTAACCTAAGCACTCATAGAAAAATAAAAATCTGTTTGAAGATGAATAGCTGTAATTGTGATCTAAGCAATGAAGTCTCCGTTTAAGAGCAGTGTGGTGATTTTGTGTGAGAAAATCCTAGAGAAGTCATTTTTTCCAGATAGCTTTGATGCCCTTCCTGCATACCAATTATTGCTTCCAAAACTATATGCTCTCAGGAAGGCCACAGTTCCAGTTTTCAGAGCCAAACTTGTCATTCTGTTATAGAAAACTATTACACAGGTTATGTTCTATCCTGTGAAGTTCTCCAATAGGATAAAAAGAGGTGCAAAAATTAGTAATAGTTATGGTGATAATCATGATCAACTGAAGGAAAAGTGCAAAAAGATACAATGTGTTAGGCACTTCCATGAGCGGTAGCAGGAATCTATCTCATGCTCAAAGTATTATTATGGCCCCATGGCACTAAGGCTGTATATACTCTCAGTAAACAAAAAGATAATGTTTTCTGCTTGCAACAGTTATAACTGCCTATGAAACTGTAGAAGATGGGCATAGTGTCAAAATATGTACACAAAAAAACCCACAAAAATTTTATATAAATCAAGAAACTTAAAAGAAGAGCAGGTTATACAGCAGGCAGTTATTTGGGAAAAGAAAATTCAAAATTCACATCAAGCATAATCTGCCTTTCACAGTGGAAGCAAACACTAGCCATTTTAAAGACTACAGCCAAGATCTTCCAGATTTCTGCATATTCACAGTGTGTTCCTAAAAAGACTTTTCACATCGGTAAGAGATCATCTCAGGACATTTATTAAATTTGGAAGGTGTACCTTCAAGGCTAGAAAATATCCATAACCAAATTTGCTTGCTGTCCAAACCCTCCTTGTCAAAAGCACTAGGTTAAATTACTATGCCACGTCAAAAAGGAGTAACACACAACCAAAGTTCAGTGTAGGGTTGTGTCAGATATGAGGTGATGGAAGTAGAATGTCCCTGATATTTAAAGTCAGCAATGATGGGAAAAAACACTGGTTTGTACCAGGATTTCATAGGGTTTATAGCAACACAAAAGAGTACCAAGTTCTACAGCTCCAAATTGTGCCAACCTTATGCCAGTGGTGGACTGGCAGGATACATTACTACAAAAAATCAACTGGAAAAAGAAGGTTTGCTCGTGCAGAATAGAGTTCATTTTGATGCAATATAATTTTGCATGGACTTGGTGCATCTTGCTTCCTTACATATGTTGGAAAATAACCCATATATTGGCACTGTCCTGCCAAATTTTAGATAAAAAATTCCTTTTTTCTTCCAAGATAGTGAAGGTTTTTTAGATATCATTCTCACACTCTTACCTCACTTATCTCAATGCAGTGAAATCTCTTGCTATATGGTTGTAGCATTATTGTTATTTCCTTCATGATCTGTCTGAAGTTTTCCCTACAGCTCCAGATTTTTGTAAACGTCTGCAGGTCTACTCCAAGAGAAGGCCTCAGAGAAATTACAGAACTTTTGCAAAGTTCTCAAAAAACTAGAGTAAATCTTCAAAAAAACCCTGAAGTGTGGACACATTTACCACTGTAACTTGTGGCTGAATGAACAAGTGGCAAAGAATTATCCATGCCACCAACAGTTTTAAATTTAGATGCATTTTTTATCCATGCTGCATAAACTACAAACATTTGTTATAGGTCTGCTTACAGTCAACTGATAAAAGTTATGAGTCTCTTGGTATGACTGCTTCTAAGAACAAAGAACAACATCATCAAAGCTTTTGGGTAAAATTTTGGTTCATTTGCCATCAAGTGTTGCATGTTCACAAATGAAAGAAGAAATATTTCTCATAAACAACATTTGATAACAGAAGATGACGCTGAGCAGACCAAAGCACTGCATGCTTTTTTTGCTTCAGTCCTCAAAAAGAGGTTCAACTGTGACCAGAAAGCAAAGGCAATTTGCAACAGTAAGAAAAGAATAAACAGCAGCAAGACTAGGGAATTTGTATCTCTCAAAGCCTGGCAGGGGTCACTCAAAATGTACTCCCTTTGAGTATCATAGCTTGTATCTGTTATTAGTAATTAAAATCTAGACAGGACTGTTTATGGCCCCTCGCCCTGTGGCCAAATGGCACGGCATGACAAAATCTGTATCCATACAGCTCAGCTCTTTCCCACCACAACGGGATGCCTCCATCATCCTTCCTTCAATGTTTTGAAGGAAGTGTTGAACATGCAGTCAGTAATGGTTTTGGTACACTTAAGTGGTTTTGAGCAGAAGAATACAGCTGATGAACTTGAATAGCCCTTTCAGCCTGGTCTTACTTGCTTCTCATCTCACAACTGCAAGCCAGTTCATCAATTTTTCAATTTTTGATGATACTGAAAGACTACTAACAAAAAATCAGCTTTTGTATTAGCTGAACAAATATGCGGAAGGAATTAAAAGTGTGTACATGGGGAAAAAATAAAAATACACTTTGACTAAACCCACATTTTGACTAACAGGTCCTAAATTATTTATATCGAAGGTTTGACTGTCACTGTACAGAACTCAATAAAGCCCAAAAGCATATTCAAAGGGACAGAAAAACTATTATATCACTTTACATGGTGACATATGGTGTAGCTAGTTCAGAAGCCACTGCTTTTGTGACATACTTCTTTATGATTGCTGAGCAGCTTTAAGAAATTTAGAGGAAATAACAGAGTCACTTTTCTATCAGCTCTGCATCACTGTCCTTATTGCAGAAGCTTAGACAGATTTTAGCGGGTTAACAAAAACAAAAAAAAACCCCAACCTGGCCAGCTACCCACAATTAGCCTGTAATCCTCAGGCAGATCACCCCAAACCTTTACAAAAGTAATTTTTAAAAGATATTCAAAAAACAGATTCAAAGCTTTAAATACACAGTAGTTCAAAGTAAGCATCTCCATTACACTAAGTATTTTTCTAGCTCTACAAGGATTAAATTTTCAAATTAGGAAACAACTTTTATATTATTAAAGTGATGTTACTAGCAATTTAATATTATAGTCCAATTGGATAAAGACAGCTCCTTAGGATACTTTTAAAAAAAATTCTAAATCACTCATATGTGCTAAAAGAAGTTAACAAAAGTTTGCCTCTCTTCATTTCTACAATTTAGATTTTGTTGTACTTATTTTAAGGGTTAAAAATTGGAAACTAGATTAACAAAACTTGGGTATCATTACACCTAGACCCAATAGGTCATTAATTATGATAAGTTTCCACTTAAACTAGTACCACATAACATCCTGTTGAACTTTAATATGCTATAATATTTGTATGCTAGTTAACCTTTGGGATTCACAGTAAGGGAACAAAGACTGTCACTTATATCTTAACAAACAACAGATGGTGGAAGGAACGTTCATCCTCAAGAAGATGAGACCCCACCCAAGGACAAAGAAGAAATTTGTTACAATGAGGGTGGTGAGACACTGGAACAGGTTGTCCACAGAAGCTGTAGATGCCCCATCCCTGGAAGTTTTCAAGGCCAGTTTGGACGGGGCTTTGAGCAACCTGTTCTAGTGGAAGGTGTCCCTGCCCATGGCAGGGGGGGTTGGGCTAGGTGATCTTTAAAGGTCCTCTCCAACCCAAACCATTCTATGATTCTATGAGACCCCAACCAAGGACACTAAGTACTAAAGCAGAATTTCCCATAACCTGTATTTGCAAATGTTGCAGGACTTGGTTCAAACTGATGATCACGTGACAATAATTAGGCACTCTTCGACTACAAATATATGCTGGTTTAGGCAAATGGTGCCCCTCCTTGGCTTGGGTCAGGAGGCATCTCAGGTAAACTATATTCTGTGCCTGTGTGTCCTCTCCTCAGTCAGCAACGAACTGAGTAAAAAGATTCGTGTCACTAGGTACTCCACACACTTCTGGGGATATGAAAAACAAGTACTATGATATTTCAAACAGCTAAACATAACTGTATGTAAAAAAAAAAAAAAGTATTTAAGGCAGTAAAATATAATTCTTTGATTCCAGAAAGAAGTTGCTGTTAAAGATCAGTAAAAACAAGCTGAAAACTACTCTTTTCAAGAAATCAATTTTCAACCTGTTCTAATTAATATATTATGCTGAGTGACAATTTGCACTCCAAAACGCAATCTAAGATAGAACTGCAACAAGTTTCTTTTCTGAACGTTCCAATCTAGCAGAATGTTTTTAAGAATATGAGCAATCCTCTACTTAAATTAAACTTAAGGACTGAACTGGCCTAGGGCCTATGTATGCCTTCCGTTCAATTCATCTGCAAGAACATCAAATAAAACTCAGAAAGCAGAAGAATTTTAATTTTCTTTATCAGGAAGGGCTTATTTTTAAGACAAGGGATTGTCCAGCTGGAATTAAACACATAAGCCAAGTCTCACGGCTTAGCTACATTCCAAGCTCTTTTGCATAACCACTTTCTTATGAAAACTCATCTGCTTCTTGCATTTCTCTACTTCAATCCAGCCACTTACTGGCTTTTTATGTGAGGACCAAATAACAAAACATTGTCATATGGTTCACTGGAAATGTGTTTTGCTAGCACAGTTAATTGCACACATTTGCTCGTCAGCACTGTATCAGGTAGACCCAGAGTACTGCACAGCAGTAGCATCGTACATCACAACCCATGGGCGTACCGCTGAGCTGCTTCTCCTTCTAATTTTGTTTGGTGCTCTTGGATACTCTCCAGGGTAAGAAGAAAACAGATGACTTTGTTATCTCTACATACGTGCCCTGAGCAGCTCTGAGGTTATTAAACTTGTAAGGCCAATTCGCCACCTTATAGAACACCAGTTCCCATCTCTTTTATTATCTTTTTCTTTGCATTAGGTCTGTAAAGCCATCATGATAAATATCATCTTATCATCACATCTGCACTGTAGCCAAGAGCTATTTGAAAACTCATATATGAACAGCCCCGTTAGAGAGCAGGACTGCAGAATAAAACAGAATATTACAGCATGAGCACAATATAAAGCTACAGAGTGAGCAACTTTACCTCATTCCACATTCCTCTCCCTCCTTTTATAAGAGCAATTCTCTAAAGGCACAAATAAAACCAGAGCTACCATTTAAAACAAACTTTTCACTAATCATATCATCAATGAGCAATACCACGTAACACTACAAATAGAAGCATATTCCCTTTCAGATGCATCACGTAGACAGAATGGATGCAGTAAAAGTTTGAAGACTTCAATTTTTTTTAATGTATATGTACGTCCAATGGAAGGACACAATCAAATACATATCATGAGCAAAAACCTGAGGCCCAAATCTCCATTTTTACAATAGCAGTATATACTGGTTTTGGCTGCGTTAGATTAAATCTTCTTCACAGTAGCTGGTATGGGGCTGTGTTTTGGATTTGTGCTGCAAACAGTGTCAATACAGGGATGGTTTCGTTACTGCTGAGCAGGGCTGACACAGAGTCAAGGCCTTTGCTGCTCCTCACCCCACCCCACCAGCGAGGAGGCTGGGGGGGCACAAGGAGTTGGGAGGGGGCACAGCCAGGACAGCTGACCCCAACTGACCAAAGGGACATCCCAGACCATATGATGTCATGTTCAGCATGTAAAGCTGGAGGAGTAAGAACAAAGGGGGGGATGTTTGGAGTGATGGTGTTTGTCTTCTCAAGCCGCTGTTAAGCATGATGGAGCCCTGCTTTCCTGGAGATGGCTGAACACCTGCCTGCTGATGAGAAGCAGTGAATTAATTCCTTGTTTTGCATTGCTTGCCTTGCATATGAGGCTTTTGCTTTCCCTATTAAACTGTCTTTACCTCAACCCATGAGTTTTCTCACTTTTACCCTTCTGATTCTCTCCCCCATGCCACCATGGGGGAGTGAGCAAGCAGCCGCATGGGGCTGAGTTGCCATCCGGGGTTAAACCAGGACACAGTACAAAAACAAAACAATCAAAAAAGCAACAACAGAGACATGAACATTCTAGCAACAAAAAATCCATTCATCCTTCAAGACACATTTTATTATAATTTCATGTATTTATCATTGGAATCAGTCAGGCAAGTAAACAAAACTTCTTAAGAATATTAAAAATGTGTAGCTCACACTGACTCCAATGAATGAAAATGGCAAAAGAGAGTGAAAAAGTAACACTTGAAAATTAGAAATGTTCTTTAAACACGTTCTTCTCTTTTTCAAAGAGTTAAAAAAGGAGTTAGCATTCAGTTCAGCAAAGCAGTTTTTGTTTCACATAATTTGAGTTTTCACTACTTCAGTATGCTACCACAGCAGACACCAAACAAGCAGATGCAAGCATGCAATACGTAATACATGACTTGATCAGAATGAAAACATTGTAATAATTTTCAGCTTTTACACATGTGCCCTGCTGTTATACCTAATTTTAGGCCCATCACACATAAAGGTACTAAAAAAATTGTTATATTTAAATTAATAGTTATAGTACATATGAATCCATAGATAAGATACAGAACTATCAATGCACCAGTTGAAATAGTCTCTAGAACTTCAGTAGATGACATGTGGAGCTCTTGTAGCATTAAAAAGAAAAAAAAAAAAAAAAAGCTGAACAAAAATTATAATATCCCTGAGACACTGGCAAGCATAAGCTTCATTTTCCTGACAGGAAGCCATTATTATATAATACCCATGGGCTTGCATCTAAACTACGAATCTATTCACCTTTGATGTCTTCTATTCCAGTTGTTCACCTGCTAAACTCAGTGACTCCACTAAAAAAGGCCACTATATTACCAGGATATCCCAGGTAAAAGTAACTGGTTTCAGAACTGGAATATAGCTGGTTGCAAACTGCATATTTCCTCCTTCAATATATCTGGAACTAGCTCCTGCTAAAGATGGAATGCTTTACCATAAAGATCATTGATCTGTTTCCATATGCAATTCCTTTTAACATGCAAGAAATTGCTGGCTAGGATCATAGCTCAACTGTAGAAGGCACGGAGACAGTATATACAGTATCCTTTTAAAAGAGTTTGAGCATTTACCAGCTATAAGCATGACAGTGCTGAGGCATGGAACAACCTTTGCAATGTTTTTGCCTTCTAGATTACTGGTTTTAAGTCACATACGCACTTACCATATATCTTGTGGCAGGTTTAAAGTTATGCTGCCTTTGATTTCATCCCCAAAGCGCAGATACCCTAGAGTGGCTAATGAGATATACAAGGTCATGACTATTCCCATGCCAATATTCAGCGCCTGTGGGAAACGTGTGGTGTCCTTCATTCTGTTTTCCAATGGGAGTACCTGGAAATAGAGGGAGAATCAATTACACTTTATGTCCTCACAGTAAGACTACTTTTCTCCCCACTTTCAAAGCCAATTTTCGAAATTTAGGTGATGTTATTACTAAAGATTACTCTATAATAATGTTTTACAGCCTGGAAAATCACAATGTCTTATGCATCCAATAGAAATGTTCCATTACTGAAAAGCACCTATCCTGGTTAGAAAACAGCATCAGTGTGGACAAATAAAACAATATTTACAGGCTAGAAAAACGGAAACTTCTGGTGCCTAGATGAAAATACACAGGCAATATAAGCAATATGATTTTTTTTTTTTTTTTTTTTTTTTAACAGAATTGTTCAGAATCCAAGGATAATTCCCCTGGGTTTATTAGGTATGTCTGCACTGTCCATCTCCACAACAGACAAACCCACCATGCACTCAGTTAACACACAAGCTCGTGCTCAGTCTCGGCTCGTCACGGACAGGAAGCTTGAGTCCACGACTACCAGAATATGGACCCATGCTCTTTTTCATTTTTCTGACAGAGATAGGGCCAGGCACACTTAAGCACCGCTTTTCCTAAACATACTGTAGGTGCTTTGAGCCTGAACTACAGCCAAGTGAGTTTGCTGGACTTGCCGTCGTTTCAAAGTGAAGATACAGGAATTACAACCATTACTGCACGTAGTTTGCTGGAGAGATTGCCTTTTACATGTACTACATAGTGTATAGAAAAATATACTTAGTAAATTCCAACTTAAGTTTTCAGCCACCAGCACAAAATTTCCAGGCAAGGCAGGAAATCCAAGCAACAAGCTCACATGCTGTTCTTCCCACCTTTAATTTCATCAGCGTAACAGATCCTTTTATGTCTTCATTAAGACACAAACTGAAGGTACGTGGATGTTCCTAGACAAGCATACTTTCCCCATGTCATTAAGAAGAACCACACGCTCATCTCAGATACTCGATATGGGATACAGTTGAAGATTCAAACACCTAATTTTGTATGCCTACATATAAGTAAAAGGTCTAAGCTTCTGTAACGAAGATCAGTAACAAAGAGCTAGTCAATACAGTCAGTGGAATAAAGACCGCAGTTCAGCTTATCTTTCCGTAGACATGCAGGTTATAGTTGATTAACAGTATGACACTGTAATTAAACAAGCTTGTTGTCTCTGGGTAACACGTCATATCTTTTGAGGGTTGCCCTGTATAAGATACTTTCCATCACACAAGATTGCTTTTTGAATGACTGAATATTTACTCTTTTCATTTTAACCAATGTGAGTTATGAAGAAAGCAGATTTCATCCACTAATTAACAAAGCAATCTGTATATTTGAATTGTCACCATATTATTTTCTATAGGGCAATCATTCCTTTCCTCCTGGTCACCCGTTGATACTCCCTTCCTGACCTATTGGCGAGTATCAGCACTGCCAGTAAATCCCACGTTGTTGTATTTCTCCTATACTAGAAATCCTGAAGAAGACATTTTATACTTGGGAACAAACAGATCTCTAAGAAGATGCACATTTGGAGGCTTTTCCAAATTTTCATTCATCTTCAATTAAAATACATTATACATCTTAACTGAGGATCTTCTTTATAGAATTCTGAGTCTCCACTGCTGACATTTTTCCTCCAGAAAGCAATCTGAACTTGCACTGTAACTTAATCTGGTGGAGAATGCAAAATTTAAACCAGGATGAGTTTCAAAACTTAAATCAATTTTTAAATGACAGTGTTGAGCAGCAGAAAAAAACCAAAAGGAGACATGTGGCTAGAATTATTACTTTACTGCCAAACAGACAAAATATGTTCGTTCCTCTAAATGAATTAAGCTTCTGTGTCCGTACAGTACCTGTCAAGTCATCTTTTTATATTTCACATCAAAAACTGCCAGGTAGGATAGACAGCACTTCAGATTATTTTGTCTTTGGTAGATTGTTTTAACACGCCTCCTTATTAAGAGCTTTGAAGGATGCAAATTACAGGCAGTCTTTCCCTTCATCTGAGCTTTCCCATTCTTGAGTTCCTACAAACCGATAGCATTTGGGCCTGGACCAATAATAAAAAAAGCTCTTTCAGTGTGTATCTGTTAATGCTCTGGTGATTATAAATGGAATATATTTTCTGCATAAGTTCTGCCATGTTCTACAGCTTCTGGGAATCTTAGCAAGCATAAATCGTTACAGTAAGATCTTATCCCAAACTACATTGTCTCTGGAGATCTTTAATAGCAATTGCTTGCCCAGCTTACAGATCTCAGGAGTCTCTTAATAACTTCATGGGCCCAGAGATTTGATTTCCAGAGTCTCCAGCATTCATCTTGTACACTCCTGGCAGAAGGAGGGCAATGAACTCAGACACACATGCCAGCCATGAAAAAAATCTCATGTTTTTCCACCATGACACCTGGCAGGAAAGGGCTCCTTGAGACTGCCTGCCCCTCTGAAGGACAGCAAAAGCAATCTGTAGGAGACTAGTACTGGAGGAAAAAAATTTCTGTGGTTTCACAATCAGAGGGAGCTCAAGTCAAAGACTACAGGACTGTTCATTACGATGCCTTCTTTCAGACAAAAAAAGGCCTCCAGGCTGTTAATAAAAATGCAGAAGAGAAAGAAACTTCCTACTTTTTGGCTACATCTTCAATTGAAATAGCAAAATGTTACACATGTATGACAAACACTGGCTATGGCCGTTCTGAAAAGAAAGGCATTAAAAGACAAGAGATGTCTACATGACTGCACCAGATTTTAATAAATAACCATTATCACTAACGACATTTTGCACATACATAATGCTTTAGAGCAAGTGGCTTCCACTCCCTGTCCAGAGAGCAGAGCAGGAGGAAGGAGCATGCAGCACCCGGCATTCAGGAGGCAAGGGAGCAGCAGTCAGGAGCCAAAAGACAGCATGGGAGTTTTCCTGCCGAACAAGAAATGCTGCGAGGCAGTGAAGGGACTCAGGTCCAGGCTCCCAGGGCTTAACCCCCAGGGAGCTCCAGAAACCAGGACCAAAGCAGTTGGCACAGCCATTGCTGAGGGAGGGGGTGCCTGGGGAGCCCGGACACATTGCTCAAGACTGTGCAAGACTGCACAAGACTGCTGGATCTGGCGTAAGAGAGGTGGTGACTTGCTGCGGGGCAAGGTCTCCTGCACCAGCTTGAGCAGCCACCCCAGCACGTCAAGAGGGACCATGACAAACTGCTGGGGGAAGATACAACCATCCAGATCTGAGGCTAAAGGACTATGAGGTGCTCGTTCCCAAGGGCAGGGCTGAGGGCAATAGTCGCCTCACCTGCACAAAGCATGCTCTGTATTGCCAAGCCAGCATGGATTTATCAAGGATAAACCACACTTAGCCAATCTCATGGCCCCTTCTAATTGAAAGATTGGCTCTATGGACAAGGGGAAAGCAGTGGATGTAATTTACTTCAGCTGAGCAAGGCTGTCTGTGCAGGACCCCACAGCATCCTTTGTAACCAAATTAGAGAGACAGGATGGCAGGATAGGTAGATAGAATGGATGGCAGGATTACAAATTGGGTGAAAACCCGTCTGGACCAGAGGGCTCAGAGGGTACTGAGTTCAACTGCAGACTGGTTACTTATGTTGCTCCTGCAGGGTTGACAGTAGGGGTGATGCTGATTAATATCCTTGTTAATGACCTGGATGATGGGACAGAACATACCCTTAGCATGTTGGTAGATGACAGTAAGCTGGAGGACTGGGCAGAGAGAAACCCCATGAAGCTCAACGAAGACAAAAGCAAAATCCTCAACACTGAACAGAGCAATGCCATGCAGAAGTAGAAGCTGAGGACTGTCATGCTAGGCAGCAGCTCTGCAGAAAGGGACCTGGGAATCCTGATAGACAAGAAGTTGAACATGAGTCAGCAGCCCACCTTTATGCAGGCTGTGCATGCACATGGGCTACACCAGCAAGAGAACCAGCAGCAGGTCAAAGAAAGTGATTCTTCCTCTCTGTGGCACTTGAGAAACTGCACCTGGATACCATGTCCAGCTTTAGTCACCCAGTACAAAATAAACGTTGACATAAGGGGGAAGTCCAGCTGAGGGAGGTCAAGGTGGCTAGCAGGCTGGAGCACACGAGAAGCTGAGAGCTGAGTTAACTCATCCTGAAGAGAACGGTAGGGCAGGGAATCTCCTTGAAGCCTTCAGCTAACCAAAGAAGAGGGCTTGTGGAAAAGACCAAGCCAATTTCTAAAAAGTGCACTGTCAAAGAACAAGAAGCAGAAGTCACTAGTTGCAACAAGGGGAATTTTCAGTTGGACATAAGGAAAGGTAACTGCTGGGACAGGCTACCAAGAGTGATTGTAGAGCCTCCAGTCTCAGACACTTTCATAGTGCAGCTGGATAGGGTCCCAAGGAAGCTAATCCAACTGAAAGTAGACCTTTTTTGAGCAGCTGTTTGGACTTAACCACCTCCAGAAGTCTTTTTCAACTTAATTTTTCTGTGGTTCTATGGACGCACATTGTTACCTCCAGCAAGATGCTTCTCGCAGGCCATACGTGAAAAAATTGAAAGTTATGAGAAATTCAATCTAGACATCAATATGTGAATTGAAGTAATGTGAAATCAATAGAAGAAAGACCAAGTACCATTTACAGTTCCTCACAGGCAACCTAAAACTACTGTTCTATTCTATTTTGAATAGCTGTTTACATTTTATTTTTTAGTTTTTAATCTTTTCACATTTCAACAAAATTCTTTTTACAGGCAGACAATATTATCATACAACTGTCTATCTGAATCATAGTTCATAAAGGAAAACAAAGGACCAGTGATACATACTATGTTCAATGTGCTTGTGCTCAGAGGAAGCACTCAAATATATCTTTTTTTAAGTTTCTACCTGTACTGCAATATATAATCTTTTGCATTTAAACCTAGTCCGACTGAAGACCCATGTTTCTCCAAGAAAACAAAGACCCAATTAAAAAAAATAAAAAGGCAATTTAAAAACATTACAGGACAACTCTCTTAAGAATACTAACTCTTGGTTTTTAACTATCCATTAAATAAAGTCTACTCCTTAAACTCAATGATGTCATTTCATGCACACTAATGAGTAGGTCAAAATAAAACATACTACATCTAAAAGCATGTTCCCGCATCATCAACCTCACTTTAACATTACAACCTTCATTTATACTGAACTTAAGGGCAAGATATGCAAAAAGAAACACAGGACAATAATCTCATTAGCCAAAGACACACTAACATACCTAGATCTTAAAACACGCAGCACACTCCAAGCTAACAAGTAGCTCTATTAATTAAGTGGGGAATGCTTACCAACCAATACAGTTTTCCAGTGTTGGGTTTTGTAGCCATGAGAAATTAGATTTAAAAATGCTAATTTCTCCCTGATTATCCTTGAGTTAGTACCAGGATTAGATCCACCTCCAGACTGAACAGATGAGGATGCTAATGCAGCCTTTCCTACATAACTCAGTCCAGGTGAGAGTGTCCCTTCCCAGCCTCAGCGGCGAGCCTTCCCAGGTTCAGGCACTCTGAGTGGCAGCAGCATTCGAGCCAATTGCTGCCACTGCAGGCGGTGCTTCCCTTGGCAGAACTGATCCCCAAAGAAATTATGCAAAGAACTTGAGCCAGGTTTTATACAGTATCCAGTATCACCTACTCCAGACAAGCTGAAAAGTTCTATACCTCATAGGATTAACATGAAGCCAAGTAACAACCAATTATACATATATTACACAAACTCCCAGCTCCCTAAGCTGTTAAATTCCACCAGGATCCAAAAGATCCATGAAGTGCTCATAAGGAGACAGAGGCTGATGAGAGGTATGACATGAGCCAGTGCTTGTTCTGACAATATGTCACTGGTGGGCAGCTTCTGGATAGATGTTTCACTCTAAATTGCTTTCCAGTCCCTGTATAGTCCCTGTTGCAATGGCTTCACGAAGCCTAACATTTTAACTGAATGCAAAAGACATAAGGTGCTTTTCACAAATGCATTTTAGTTTTGATTTTATTTCTTTCTTTTTGGAACACTGAAGTTGAACACTGAAGCTTGTCTCTTTTTCTGGAGCCAGAAATTCATTTCAATTCTTCAATTCTTTTAAATGATTTTCTTAAAAAGCTAACGCCCTACTGAGATGACTCAATAGCTCTGAAAGAAAAAAGGCGCACCTCCAATTCTCTCTATCTGTCCAATATTGGCATCATAACATCTTCTCTCAAAAGGGATGCTGCATTAATTCAGCATCTCATACTTCGATGTTGCTCTACGCTTGTCCAAACAACCGTTTCTGCTATAACAGGCAGTATCATTCATCTAGTCCCACACTCTTCAAACCGATAATCTATCACCACATATACAACCACTGCGCATAACCTAGTGATGGGGAATACTGTGGTGAGGGAAAACTTTGCAGAATAATCTTCTCTCCCGAGCAAGGTCAACAGGGGCAGATGCTGGAGGCGAGAGAACCGTGAGATCCATGAGACAAGTTAAGTTTCAGAGTTCTGAAATCTGGGGTTTTTTTAAAAAAAAAACCTTTTTTTTTTAATGGGTCTTTTCCTTGCTTCTGATTTCCGTGCTCTGCTCCCCCAGTTCACACTCATCCCCATCATAGCCCTAAACACCTCTGTAATCAGATATTTTAGCCAAAACGGATTCTTTTCATAATTTCTCATTTTCCATCATTTTTCTCCCTCATTAATTGAACAAATTCTCTATTTATTTCTCTGTCCCCTGCTTCACAGAGATCTTCCTTCCTATAATTTTTGAGACACTGGCACACGTCACTAAGATTATTTTACTTGGAACTTTATACATGATTTCTTTAGTAATTATCAACCTTTGGTTTCTTGATTTACATAAAAGCATAATCCATCTTCCTTTAACCCAACAAATAAAGTCAAAACTATCCATAATTTACTGGCAAAGCAGCATAATAAAATCTTTGAAATAACCTGGCTAATCTACCACCATCCATTATGCAAAGAATCTTCCCTTTCATTTCAAGCTGCGTGCAGTGGGTATAAACACCCCCAGCAACACCACCATCTCTTCATTCCTTGCCTTGAATATCCTGCTACACTCAGTATTTCTACAACTAAGCCAGCCACAGGGGACTGTCTAATTCTAATCAGAAATCTTTATTGTACGTTTTATGACTGGACCAAAAAACACCACAAGAGAATTCGGCCTGCATATAATCAGATAAACTGTGATTTAATTGTCAGGGCCACTAAAAACTAATCTTGTAATGGGTAACTTAATAGCAGGCATGCTTAATGTTTAAATACATGTGGTCATCTTTCCCTTTTTCTGGAAATACTAGTAAAATGGCAAGAATGATGCAATCCTTCATCCCTTACACTTTTAAATTAAGTATTTCAGGAAGAAGAGACAGCTATATAGATGCTTTGATTAGTTTAAGGTACAGAAAACTCAAGAATTTTTGAAAATTAAAACCAACATATTTATCAACATTTACTCAGGAAAAAAAAAAAATCTATCTATAATCATGTCCCACTGCAATAAAATAAAGCTCTGTTCATTCAAAGCAAAAATTCTGAGAAAGCTGATATTTAATGTATTCAAGGTATGTAAACATAAATTCTACTGCCTATCCCGCAAAGACAGAAGATTGAATCCTCAGCAAACCAATGCAGCCCAGGCCCAGCCCGTTCATTCTTGTCTGCAGAAGGTACCAATGAATTCATTTGTTCACTGAAAAGTGGATCTACAACCCTACAGCATACTGGGGAACTGTCTGCAGAAAACGTATGGTTTCTCCAAGTAAAATAATGATCATATCATATGTCTATTACATTGCTAACCCTGTCCTTGTCCACCTCCTCTTTCACTGTATAGAAAAAGTCTTATGCAATATTTTGAGCAACAAGCTTTTATTCCATCACTTTTAGATACATTTTTAGAGCTCGCTTTCTTGAGGAACATACAGAATTTTGCAACAAGTGCAATAAGCAATCTCATTTTCCTTAACAGATCCCTCATGACTGCAAATTAAAGGGTGGTTACCATTACCCAAGGAAAGATGCAAGCCAAATGGTGACTGTACATCAATTTTTACAGTAAAAGGTTTATACAAAATAAATAAATCCAGAAGCAAAGTTCTCATTACAGAACACTACCTTCTGAAATCTGCTGAGCAATTCCGATCACTCCAAAACCCAATCTTCTGAGATTCCAGCAAAGCAGTTTCCTAGCTGTTTCACCAGGAAAAAGAATTACTCATATCCACAAAAAACAATCTATTGCCCAATTCTGATGGCCTTGATTTAACAATGCTTGAAGAAATTATATAAAACCTGCTTAGCTTGCCATCTGAACCTGGCGTTTTCTCCAGAGGTTTGGTTTTTTTTCCTTTTTACTTTTTTATGCTTAAGAGCTTATTTATCATTCCTTTATGTCATTTATTTAATCTTTAGCTTGCTCTGAAATTTAGCAGAAGCTAGTTTTGTGTACTATTGTGTCTTATCTGACTTTACGCGTGAATGAAATCTAAAATACTTCCCCACAATGAAAACTGAAAACTAAAAAGCAACACCTTAGTTCTGTCACTAATATTTTATAATATTTGTCCTGTCAAACTCATTGAAGTGTTATATGCTTTGCTGTTCTTCACATTCGTATGCAACTTTATCCAGCAAAAGATACATGTCAACAGAAAATTATGTTCCTAATTAGTCAGACAATTTCAGCCACGCTTTTTGGTTTTACTTCCCCACCCCTGCCACTGCATTTGGAACTGTAGTCTACAGACTATACAATCCTATATTCTAACATGTCCTCTATAACTTACGCTACTCCCAAAATCTCTACACGGTAAGTGCTAAAAGAAAACATTAGTTAGAAACACAAGTGTTGCTGGAGAGTATGTTTCACTGCAATAATACACAAAGGTACAGTACATGACCAAGTATTTCTGGACTCTTTCTAGTTCATGAGTTAATTAAGTTTCCCAAGGCTGCAATGATACGTAAAACCTTTATGCCAGCCAAGGATCAAACCCACATCAAATTTAAATCACCTTAAAATAAAAGTTATAATGATCACAAAGTTCTCACCTATCCATATCTGCTTCTTTGTAGGCAGGAGCCAAACAATTTATGAATTTTAATCTGTTTCAGTGCAAATGGTTTAAAAAAGAGGTCTTCCCGAAAGGTCTTTTGACTTTTATCCAAAATGCTCTTTCACCCATATGTTCCTTTAGCTTCTGAAGCGACATGGGACAAAGTACGCATATATTGCAAGGTCCTGCATGGGGCTGAGCAATCTCCAGGACTGCAGAAGTGAAAAAATAAATTACAGTATTTTCCATTGAGGATTAATGAGTATCAGAGGAAATAAACAGGATTAAGTATCCTACAAAGTTTTACAACTCTAAATACAAAAATTTTCTGTTGTGCGATATGGAACATTGAAAACAGCCACATACACTCCTGGACCGAGACAATTAAAAACCAACAAAACTCCAACATAGAAAGCCTAGCAATAGAAAGGGGGTTGCAGTCCACATCTTACATTTTAACATGACCATCATCAAAAGAAATAACCATCCTATTCTGAAAAAAATCAATCCATCAAAAAAAGAAGGGACAGAAGACACTGATTATTGTGTTTGCTTTTCTCAGAAGAACAGAGAGTTTCATACCCTTCCATTTGACATGAGTGCATGGCACCTTGACAGGTAAGGCGCTCCTAGCTTTTTCTGTGAAGCACTCAAACAGCTCGAGTACAAGACAAGTTGAAGAATACACAACATACCACTTCCTACTATAATCTTATTTCAAATGCCTTCACCATTACAACATTTTTCCTTTCCACCTCTCCCATTTCCTTTAGGCGTTTTTTTCTGCTGCTCTTGACAAATCAGTATGATTTTTAAGCCACAATGTTTATTAGGGAGCCACTACTGATGCTTGCAGAAGCATTCAACAGCGGATGATTAGGGGTCTTTCAAATCCGGAAGAACATGTATTCATAAAAATTTTTTGGTTTAGGAACACTATTCTTCAGTGAACATTCAAGAGGATTACTGAGTTTAAAAGTCCTTTGACAAAATCATAGGTCTATTAATATCTAGTATTTTGAGGCAAACAATAAAATGACTTTTTTTTTAAACTGTTGTCTCCATTATGCTTGACCCAATAAATGTAAATTATTTTATGACTTGCAGTAGATTTAGTTTACAAAATAAATGTTGGCAACATATTTAACTTGAACTTAGATTTTATTTATTGTTATACATACACACATGCACACACACTGCAATGCTACCTTCATCAATTAAAAGGCCATTCAGAAAGTGGGGAAAAAAAACTATTATAGATGGTAAAGTTAAGATGCTGCCAATTACATGACAGATATAAAAATCTAAAACTGAGGATGCAAGTATTTATTCTAGTTAGCTGGTCTCTCCAGGAAAAGTTACTAACATTTTTGCATCTTCACAGCTATATTCAAAAGGTTTGACAGTTAATGAAGACTTGTATTTAAGTATTACTTAGACAATTCCATACACTGCAGATAAGTACCACTCAGAACTTATTGGAAAGAAGGAAGAAATCTTACCTGAGACCATTACAAGTAAGTGCAAAATAACATCAGCTTAGAAGGATTACAGGATGATGGGCCAGGGGGAACAAAAAAATCTGACACCAAAAAAGCAAAATAAACTATATAAAATATTTCTACCTGAAATTATTTAATTATGTTGCTTAATTATACATATAAGTAGTATAAGAAGTATGTGTCTCAACTCTGGCTCTACTGCATGCATATTTAAGACAGACAAGTTTTCCATCTAAGACAGGGTCACATCTAAACAGAAGAATTAGCTTTTGTGCCTCACCGAAACCATATGTATCAGGCCCCCAAACCCACCTAACCACAAGCTGGCAAAGCAGAATATGACAGCTTGGCATGCTGTCACTCTTGCTCTTTTCCCATTTCTCTAAAGTCACTGAATCACATAATTATTACTAAGTGTTTCATGTGAGCAAGCAGTAAACTTAAATGCCTTTATTTTCCTATTTGTGTAAATGCACGTGTATCTTAGGTTTTCTCAGGAAAAAGAAACATTCGAATTTTGCAAGCATTGGGTATGGGATGCTGCCAGAAAAAAAGTTATGCTCAGGAGTCTTCTGTTTGTGTTAGTAAGAGTCGCCGTAAACAGAGGAAGCATTCAAGGTAGAACATGCACAAGCAAATGGCTCTCGGGGTAGAAGGAAGTTTCTCTGTACTCAGGAAGTGCAGGATATCAGTAAGGAATATTTAACTTGATAAAGAGGCAATATCAAGTTGCCTGAGATTTTATCAACGTTCAGCTGAATATGGCAGATGATGAATTTTTACAGTTTCTGACACATTTTTTTATCTGCTACATCTAATAACACTCTCTGTTTCCACACATTTGTCCATAATCTTTTTCCTCCCCTCTTATATTAGTCATCTTCAGAAGACATCCAAACCAAGTGATCTTGCACAGCAGCTACAACACGCCTCTTATTAACAAGACATTTAAAGTCCACATTTACCAGGTACATTTAGGAGCAGGTCACCTCCAGTCATAAAATCCAGTCATCTACACTTGGGTGTCCAAATGCAAAAACTTCCTCTAAGAACTCCCATGTTCTATGTTTTGATGATACAAGCCATTGCAACATCTCATAAGAACACCAGTGAAATCGATACACCCCAGTCTGGAGATGCCCTAAGCAGATTCAGATGATGTCATGTTACCTGTTAAATGTCTGTTTCTGACAAATTCAGTCTGGTCTTAAAAACAACACAACAGTGCCATTGGGTTTCTTTTTTTTTTTTTTTTTTTAAAGGATAATAGTAATTTGGCAAAAGAATTTTTGACAATGAGAGGCTTTTATCTCAAAGCCACAGGCCTAACAAGCTCATCTGCATCACTTTCAAAATTCAAATAACGACATTTTAGAATTATAATCCACTTAGCTTTCCGCTTTTTAAATCTCCTGGAATCGGTTAGCTGCTGCCTAATGTGATTCCAGACCCTGTCTTTTCATATACAAACACCACCCTACCTTCTACTGTGAAGCTGCGATATCCAAATTTAAAAGCAGTATGAACAGACATCTTCAAGTAATAGGCTAAAATATCAGAAGCCTTATTTTCCAAACATGAAATTAATGTTGGAAAGTAACATTTTCTTTTCACTAGGCTAATCAGTCTGCAGCACTCAACAGGGAAAAAAAACCCAAAACAAAACATACTCAATTGTACAAACCATACTTAACTTAGCATATTTAGAAGTAATAGAGAAGAAAAATCATCTTTCTTGTTTAAACATAATGAATCTATTCCATCCTCCTTCCCCCTGAAGTTTATATTAAAATATCACTTCCACATTTGGATTTGGTTTTTATACCTTGAACAAGAAAGTCAACCAGACTTTCACTGCAAAATATTCATTAAGTGTAACTGCTATTGTATAAGCATAACGTTATGCAAAGCTATTACCTGCACATGGCAATGCTACAGATGTATCCAAGCCTGAAGGCTTTGGTTTTACACTCTTCCGAAAAGTATGTTCAAGAGGTTTAACTACATTTTGGGCACACTGAGGAGCACAGTCTGAAGTTACTTTCCAATTCATCAGCAAAAATCTCACACTTGTTATAAAAACAGACCTACTCACCTTCGGAATATGAAAGGGGCTCTCAAACACGGTTCTCAGAAAATAATGTTACATGTTCTGTGAAAGACACAATCACTCCATTGTATCACTTACAACTCCTGTATTCAAGAAGTAGTGTTGGTACTCTCTTTTCTTCTGCAGCCTGAACACCAGCACCGTGATTTGCCAGGTAGCGTGATCTGGCACAGGGAACCCACAGCCAGAGAGAAGCTAAAGCACAGAGGGAAAGAAGCAGCAGATTCTCCCATCCCTAGCAGAACCCTGTACTCAAAAAGGTCCAGATATAGTTTCTCCTACTCCTAATGAGCATATTATTGCCTTCTGAACAGAAATCCTCACTTAAAAGATTAAAACAAACCCAAGTATCTAAAATGGTCTGTTGTATCCACTTAAGAGTACTGCATTTCTGTTGCTACCACTGCTTCACAAACTGTACTGATGCCACTAGTCAATACGATTTTCACAGTCACCTTGATGATCTTAAAATCTTAACTTAGAAGTGCTGACATCCCAAACCGACTCTCAACGCTACGACTGATAACCACCAGATCAACAGTACTGAGCTCTCAGTTCCTCTTTGCTAACTCAACACTAAGGGATCACTGAGTAACTCTGCTGCCAACTCCTCCTGTTAGCTCACAGCAAACGACACGGCTGCCAGGACATTCACAATGTCCTGCGGGTACCTTATACCAATCGGGAGTGACCCCATTTCTACAGACAACTCAAACAGGGAGCAGAGAAAGGAATAGTAGAAGCAACAGACTGTAGCACTTTTTAATCCCATTGTTACACATATCAGAGTTTAGCATGCGTTAACACTAATCAGCCCTTTGATAGCACCAACCTCATTTCTGCCGTAAGAATAAACGAACAACCTGCCTGGACTTCAGCAAAATTACAAACCTGGTCAAATCTGCCTTCAAATAAGAGTTTAAACTGATATCACAGGCAGGTATGAACAGCTCAATTCATCATATTAATATCATTGATTCATCATGAAGTTCTGCCAAGAGGGACCTGGGAGTCCTGGTGGACGACAAGCTGACCATGAGCCAGCAGCGTGCCCTTGTTGCCAAGAAGGCCAATGGCATCCTGGGGTGCATTAAGAGGAGCATGGCCAGCAGGGCGAGGGAGGTTCTCCTCCCCCTCTACTCTGCCCTGGTGAGACCCCACCTGGAGCACTGTGTCCAGTTCTGGGCTCCCCAGTTCAAGAAAGATGAGGAACTCCTAGAGAGATTTCAGAGGAGAGCAACAAGGATGATAAAGGGACTGGAGCATCTCCTCTACGAGGAAAGGCTGAGAGAGTTGGGCTTGTTCAGCCTGAAGAAGAAAAGACTGAGAGGGGATCTCATCAACACATACAAATATCTTAAGGGTGGATGTCACGAGGACGCAGCCAGACTCTTTGCAGTGGTGCCCACCGCCAGGACAAGGGGCAATGGGTACAAACTGAAACATAAGAGATTTCAGTCGAATATGAGGAAAAACTTCTTTACTCTAAGGGTGACCCAGTACTGGAACATGCTGCGCAGGGGGGTTGTGGAGTCTCCTTCTCTGGAGATATTCAAAGCCCGTCTGGACAAAGTCCTGTGCGACCTGCTCTAGGTGAACCTGCTTTAGCATGAGGGTTGGACTAGATGATCTCCCGAGGTCCCTTCAAACCCTTGCCATTCTGTGATTCTGTGATCATATTAGTTATTTTTTATTTTAATGAAAATATCTCAAAATACTTTTAAAACACTGGCTGATGAAATGTTTAACTAGGTCTCAGTATTACACAAGTACTAGTTTCTAGGCACTGCCTTGGTTTATTTGAGATTCTATATTTTAATTATAAATAGGCTACTCGTCCTCCTTTGAGTTATTACCAACACAAATCAGTAAAATTAAGGTTCTTACAGTCTATTTATCTAGGGATTGCCAATAGCTAAAGCAACGATACTACAAATTACTTCCATACTACTGATTTTCTTATTACACAGGGACAGCTAATCAGTCCTAAACTAATGACAGATTTTAACCAAAACCCATGTTCCTACACTTACATCTAGAAGAGAAACACACTCTCAAGATAATCTGCTGAATCACTGCACCTCCCTGAATCACGTTCCCCATAGTGAGCAAGACTTCAGACTCCTCTGTTTAATTAGTCTCCCTAATTTTAATAGAGTTACTGAAGAACTACAGTCATACGTTAAGTGATGACAAGCTAAACTAAAAGACAAGAAGAAAAAGCTTTTTGAAACATGGGATGGAAAAAAAAATTATATCAGTGCTGGAGTATTTCCCCTGCAGCCTATTATTTGGTTCAAATAAACCAGACAGACTTGTTTCATACTTGTACTGAGTATGGTATTATGAACTGCCTATCATTTTCTTTCTGTATTAGCCACTCTCCTATTAATGAAAACAAAGTCAATTAAGTATCCTTGGGGGGGTTGGACTAGATGATCTCCCGAGGTCCCTTCCAACCCTTGCAATTCTGTGATTCTGTGAAAATAAATCCTCCTGACTGCTATGACTAAGGTGTACTGTTTTATACTGTACCTTACAGATAATTTACTCCTCTACTCAAATTGTTGATCATTAAATATTCCTAGCAGGAAAGACCATTTTGCACAGAACAACAGTAGTAGAGAAACCACACCGAGGATGTGTTTCCTCTCTTGTCAGGTTCTGCATAAGATGACTTACCAGCCCAAAAAAATCAGAACTTCATCTTCTGTCCCTGTTCATAACATTCAATAATCTGGCAGCTCTCAGATGAATATAGAGTGAATTAGCATAAAGTATGTTTGGAATCAAGGAAAAGTAAAAATGAGGCCTCGCAACTGTTTAAGGCTAAGTTATTGCATAAAATGAACCAAATTTTCCGACAGAATTAAGACCTTAAGTCTTCTTTTTATAATGTAATGTTCAGATAGCTTCACAGAAATAAGTGTTATTTGCAAGACATTCCAGAATAGAATCTATAATCAAGCCTCTTAACATCAAGACCAAGATTAGGGAAATCCATTTGGAGTGCCTGTAGTCAGAGAGAGCAGACTAAGGAGCCAATTTAATTCACTGACGTGGTTTCTTTTCCTTATCAGAACTATTCAACCACATGGACATAAGAACAACAGTAATTAAGGCACAGAGCAACAGGTTATCACAAATCAGCAACTGACTATGTGAATATTCTTAATCTGTTGTCATGCGTATTGGAACACGTTAGCTTACATCTCAGTGAAAGAATTTTAAATGTGTTTCACTTCACATTTGCAAGAGCTCACAAACACACATACACGTATATCACAGTTCAGTCTATGATGGTAACTTACTGAGCTGGAATAACTAGTTATCACTTAAAGCAATCATCAAGAATTGTATGAAATATTAACTATTTAAAATGGAAATCCGTGTCTCACTTTGCTTCACGCATCTTTTTTTATTTCAGGCTTAAACAATTTTATTTAGTACTGATTATTCAAATCTATAAAATACATTTTTCTTCAAATCTTTTCTATGGTGCACACAACTACAGCGTAAGAATGCACAGCAAACATTATGCATGTTCAAAATATCCCTGAGAGGCACAGACATATTAGTATCATTGCACACATAAGGAAGAAACATTAAGCTCTAGATTTTTCGCTTTTACTATAATTTTGATTTGTAAAGGTAGCCACATTATTTTAATGGTCATGTGTAATGTACACACACAGAATGTATATCAAGTCATAATGAACATAAACATTTAATTAGGTTGTAAACACCGCTAACAAAGTGAAAAAAACCCCCACACTCTTCATTTGATTTGAAAAGTAAATTATGATCAAGTAAAATTGCAACAGCCTATACAGAAATATATGCAATAACTGTATAACGCTAATATCTAATAACATCAAGCAATATTTTAATGTTTTAAAGGTACAATTCAAATGAACCCTACATTATAGGCTCTTGAATAAAAGAAGGAAAAATATTTGGAGTTCTTGAAGACGTCATTAGTAACAACCAGGGATTCAATCAAGCACAACACTCTGGGCAGTTCTTTAAAGGTTTACATCAGAAGTCAATGTTACTACAGCTGATGCAAATTTAAGGAGCTGTCTAATGTGGGATCTAATGCGCCAGAAAATAATTACCATAAATCAGTTCCCTACCTATAATTCAATAAACTACCACTACCAAATGTTAAGCCATCCACGCTTTCCTGAGGCTCACAGGACTCTCAGTTTGGATTTCCTGGCTACAAATACATACCCACATGCTATGCAGTGCATAAGCAACAAATCTAGTACAACTGGGATATTTATCAGACCTGTTGCACGTGACTTGCATTTACATGCACGCAGTAAGTACAGTCTGTCCCAGACAGACTACACCATTTAAGAGCAAGAAGCTTAGTATAGCCCAATTTATCAGATTTACTGAGCATGGGTTTTTTGCCAAAGACCTGTAGGCATCAAACAATCCCAGACAAATGGCTCATTTCTATGACGAACTTCCAGATGACAAAAGGAAAGATGTCCAGATACACTCAGATATACGGCAGCTGAACCTCTGCATCAGTCAGCTCACAGTTTGAGAAACAGTCGAGAACAGTTTGAGAAATGGGGACTCACAGTCACTAGATCCATATATACCATGTGTGAAAACACACTTTTGTCATGTAATAGGAGTTAACTTTTTCCTGTTCAGCTCTTCTGGCAGTGATAATACAGCAGCAGGGTGAAATATTCTGGTTTAATGCAGTGCTGACAGTTCCAGAAAAGAAGAGAGATTTGAAAACTCTCCTGTGTTATGTCAATGACAGATTAACTGCAGGCTGTTTTGGGGTTGGTTTGGTTGGGGTTTTGGAGGGTGGGGGTGGTGTTTGCTTGTTTTAAGCATACAGAAACACTTGCTGAAGTAAGTATTTTAGTCACAAATAAAGTGTACATAGTAATTTCCCAACAGTTTAAAGATATTATGACCTACCATTCCCAGAAGCCTGTTTGGCTACTTTTTAAAATATGCCATGTGGAACAAAAGTGGTAACTGTCTTGCAAACTTTACTAGTGTGAGACGCAATCAAGAAAGCCCTTTGAAACAGTAATAAATGAATAAGAAGAAACAGTAATAAGTGAATAAGAGATTTTAAAAGATCCACTTTTGAAAACCAAATTTTCAGAGTGGTAGATCTATTTAATTTACATCTTTCAGGAAACAATGAGGAACTGAGGTACGTTGCCAGAACACCATGAATTAAAAAGAAAATATTCTGAAGTTTCTATCTTTTTCTTATCATTTCCATCTCTGCCAAGTCATATCTATAGACAAGTTTGAAGCACGAAGAATAATACATTTATAATAAATTACTTTGTCCTCTGTGATCCCAAAGGAAAGAATGCTGAATACATTTCTATTTTTATACCCTCGTCACCTAAAACTGAGCTACTGAATCATTATAATTATAGTATCATCTTATTCTTAGCTGAGATATTATATAGCATATTATGATACTAATTATTATTACACTATTGTCTGAATCTATTTGGAACTAAAGACATTCTTGTAATTTGGGAAGGTGCTAAGTGTCCAAATAGCAATCGGTATTCACCAAACTCCTCTTTGACAGTGATGTTGTGTCCTCAACTTTTGCCTTATTTCACAAGATAAATTCATTCTTTTCATATCAATATGGGAGATTAATACTTCAATAAAAACAAATAAATAACAACAGGAGTAAAACTGTCTGTATCCTACCATCCAGCACAGAATCATGTATTTTGAAGAGTCAGCAAAAAGCACTTACCACACCGATTCCTTCAAAAGCAAATACGGCAGTCCCAAAAAACAGTGGGTACTTCTTCCAGCCAACCACAGGAGGTAGTTTTCGAGGATCTACTATATCCTGAAGAAAGCAAAGCAAAACAGTGCTACATAAAGCGCATTGGCTGTTCCTACAATTTTGATTGATCCATTATGCTATAGGAAAGAAAACTCAGTACATGTTGACAGTGGTGTATACATTGCTATTTACAATCCCTAGTTTTCTTCCCAAACTAAGTCCTTTATACACATTCACAGCCACCTTCCCACCCCCACACAGACACTTGCAAATATATTTATTCTAGGTTCACATTACTGACACTAGAAATTTTTGCATTTAAAGTATCACACTGGTGTTTATGAGTGAGTACCAATTAAAACAAAAGGAAAAGCTCACACCTCAGGCTTAATCTTCCACAAACTGATGCTATTCTCAGAGTATTGCATTTTCTAACCTGCTTTCATACTGCACAGACATTCTTCATAACCATAAGGGACAGTAAAAGAAAATCTTTTTAATACAAGCAGAGTTCCTGCAGAACAAATTAATTACTGTCCATCTCCTCCAATCTCTTCTATGTAACTTCTCCTGCCTCCTTGCCCAGCCAGTATCTCTCACTGGCTTTTCTGCCTTCCTCCCCATCCACAGCTTCCCACTCGTTTCATATACTCATGGGAAAGCTTTCCCAAACAGTAGTGGCACTCACCGCTTATCTACACCATGATTGCAACTGTGTCTATCACTTACTACTTTTCAAAAATTATAAGAAATAGAAACTTAGAGGTTTCTAGAAGTGATTTTTTTTTCAGCCATCAGTTTAATTTGTTCCATTATGAAATGCCTCGAAATACGAAAAACAGCAGTGACACAGAAAAACGCAGGAACTATTCAACATCTCGGGAGATAGAAGTCTGCAATACGTATTCTTAAAGGGTAAGTCAAATTTTTCCTGATTGTACTGGAAACACTAGAAATAAATATTGCTGTTAAAACTGTTCTGCTGCTGCAACACAATGACTGACCACAGATTAAAACCTTGCAAGTTCTGTGTGCAACCTACAAAAATTCATATTCTTCCACTCAAAGACTCAAGTGCTTTTATTATCTTAAGTGCAGCAATATTATCCTTTCTTTCAAAAGTACTGTAAAGCTCTGTGTTTAAAGCATGTCTCAAGTATTAAGGCACCTCTTTAAATTAAGATGCCTCAATAAAATACAAGATAATTCTGCCTTTCACAAATTGTCAGTCAGTATTTACCTATCAGAGACCAACTGCCACATACAACAAATACAACTTTCCACACTGAAAAAAAAGGCAATAAACTTTTTTATACTCACTCTGACAATATACTGGTAAATGATCACTAGGCTGACAGCCATGGACAGATTGGCAAGCAATGAAAGAAAGGACAGGCTCTTAAGGTCACGAATAAAGACCAGGAGGATCATGAATGGCAGGAAACAGAGCATGTATATTCGTAAATCAGTACTCCTTTTCTCAGAACTGCTGGTGGCACTGACATTTATTGGAGCAGTCTTGTTTTCCAAGAATCCTTCATGGACCTGTAGAAAAAAAAAACAAAACACGTTAAAAGAGCAATAGCACTCAGTTTCTGTATACAGTCACATCACTGTTTTTCTATAGGGGCATTTGTCCCTCTGCTTTACCTGCTGCCTGTCAGGCATTTCAGGATCCCTGTACTCCTGGTGCAGAGGGGAAGACAAGGCACTTTTAGCAAGTGTTTCATCCTTAAGACAAATTATTAAATCAGGACATGAAAAATCTGAAAGCATCTTTATCCCACCGCTGACTAAAGAGGAAATCCGCATGACCGGTTTAGATCAGATTCCTTTCAGAAAGGGAGAGTTTGGTAAAATGAATGCAAGCAAGATGGAGCTAGGCCTGAATATTAGAGTTTGAATTTTCCTAAGAAGAGCCAGGGGGTTAGATGACCAACTGCTGTTGTACCTGAGCTCAGTGCCTAATAACCTTATGCCTTTGCCATGCACAGTATAGCAGCACACACACAAAATAATGTTAGAATATGAACCTGCCTGTCTTTCTTTTAATGTAAACTATGTTATTTTTTACTCTTCACTTTTATTAATCAACAGTAACTCAACTTTAAAAAACATGACCTCTGAGAGAGTTGAGAATCCTATACTATTAAACTGATATAAATTCGTGTTTACAGATAAACAGTAGTGCACAATGTGAAAATGTATTAGGTTTTTTGTATATAACATTACAATAGTTGCCTATGGTGCAATTCAGAAGACTGAGTTTGGCACTAGTAACAACTCTCATTACTTCCTTTGGAAAAGTGTTAATGTGACCATACCAGCCAAGATTTATTTTGTGGAAATATATTCTGTGCTTTGTGCACAGCACTATCAAAATGTCAAGAGCTGGTGTGCATTCTGCTTGCTGCAAAATAATAACAGTTCAAATCTGTTTGTTTTAAATCTTATCATGCCTTTTCCCTAGGAGTGTATCCTTTCCTTTTCCTTTCCGTTACATTCGCCACCTTACAAATCAGCACATGACTGTGCTTAATCTGTTCATGCTGCAGAAAGCCTCTGGCTTGATGGCTACGAAAAGATACCTAGACAGTGAAAAAAAAAAAAACCCAAAACCAAAGATCCTTATAGCACCAAGAGACTTAAACAAAAATCGGAAATCGATATATAACAAAACAACTGAGGACAATACTCGGACTCCTCGGTACTGTCAGACAACCAACTACTATAACCACAGTCTTAAAACTTAATATAGAACTGAACTCAGAAAAAGACTGTATAACGCTACAATCCCAGCAAGTGTACAAGTGTAGCAATGCTTAAGTATTATCTTTATCACGTAGTTCACAGGCATGGTCCCAAGACCGATTAACTTATGGGCAATTCTTTCAACATGGTTTGTTCTTTAAAATGTCAGTTATTATCTGTGCCAGTGAAATAATAAGATCATAGATCCTGCCTCAAAAATCCAAATACATTAAGCTGTTGCAATAAGAGGGGCAAGCATTACCATTACAATGTAAGTTTTTACGTAGCTGCAGCAGTCCTAAGGAAACGCCACAATTACCAGTACTTAATGGCATCTATTTTATTTTTTAGGTCACAGTAACTCAGGGCTATTAATTATTTACTTTGACGAAGAGGATAAAGTGGAGAACACATGACAGGCTGGAGATATGGTTGGCAATCAAGGGATCATTGGGACTGTGATACTTTCATGAGGCAGAGGGAGTTGGTCGATAACGTAAAACCAAGTGTATATAAACCAAGTCATTCAAATTGGCAAGTTTGCCAAAACTCAGACTTTACAAGCCTAGGAGAAAAAAAACCTGCACAATTCACTTTATTTCCATTGTTTCAAACAATCCACAAACTCAGAAAGACAGAATTAATTTAAAATTCCTTTCTCTGTAACAAAAAGCACTAGACAGATTTTTGATTATGAAAAAGGGAAAGGTAAAAGACACAATCCTGCAACCACGTGTTTTCCAGAAACTTCACTTTAAATGAAAACAGAGGGCACCAGTCATTATGGTTTCTACCTTGCAAGAATCTTCAGTGTCACTTACACTCAACATCTGTTAGTTTTCATTAAGATAACATTTTTAGAAAGCTACAAAGAGGAGCTAAATACATTTAGAACTGAATTACAGCGAATTGACGCAGCTACCATAGCTCTACTTTGCCAAGCAATACATTAAACACTTAACCAAATTACTTCCCTAATGCCACATGAAGTAAAGCTCTCTGTAGAAGTCTCCTGCTTTCCCACCATACTTAAAATAGAAATACAGAACAAGCACTTTAACAGCCTTTCACTTTAACAACAGTCCCATGCGTTTACTTGCTTGCATGCATTTGCAGGTAGCCAGAGCTGCTCTGCAAACAAGGACGTGTAAGAGGATTTTCTAAGAATTACAATGTGATTTCAGCATGTAAGTCCCATTGAAAACCTAGCTACAATAAATACTTGACCTAGCATGCCTTCAATTTATACAAATATCTGTACCCTGATGAGCTATTAGAAAAAAAAATATTTATTCTTTAAAAAAAAAACCAAGAAACAGCAGGCAGGATACGATTCAGGCTCTATACATTTTAAAATACCACAGTATAAACCAGCTTCTACTCAAATAATTTCAAGCTTTCAACCACATCCGTTTTCTCTGAAGACAAAGACATTCCATTTTTATACACAAACCCCAATAAAAAGTTCCTAAATCAGAAATACTTGATTGTTTTCTGTCACCACCACCAACTTCCAACTAGATATTCAACTGGAGTTTACTGGCTAATACAGCTGGAAAACTCAATGTACAATATTCTGTATAACTCTATTCAAGTTTAGGTCTACTGTGATCAACTACCCTGATGATGGGCTTAAGATGAGATCACACCTCCATGTTGTGTTAGGTAAATGTGGTCATATGAAATAATCTTTATAATTATTTGCCTTTTACTTTCACAAAAATACTGAGGAAAGCACAGAGAAAGAACATACTACAGCTGCATACAAACTCTGCACAACCATCATCAGACGAATACATATTGATGCAGAATCGGCAAAACACCGCCAACTAAAATTATCAGACTGTGACTTCCTGACCCTAGCTTCCCACCTCCCACTCGCATGTTTCAGATGTGAGTTATATTCCTACAGTAAACCACAACAATGTAGCCTGCTTTACAGTACTGTAAGCATGGTTCCACTTCTCCCTGTACTCTTCCCTGCCCCAGCATTCACCAGAGGAAGGAAACGGAGGCTGAACGGATTCTCAAAAATATCATGACTTCCAGGAGCCTGCATCCTGTTCTTTGGAGTACAGTTTAAAGAAAGAAGTCAGGGCATCAAAGACATTCTAGCTGGGAGGAAAAAAAAAAAAAGATGAAATTCAGAACCTGCTCAGCACACATTAATATTTTGAGTAAACCAGATTTTCAATCATAGTTGTCTTGGTCCCAGCTATGAAAAGCACCCACTTCTTGTATGTTTTTAACCCAAAAGTTGCAATTTTAGGTGTGGAATAAATGCCAGCTCCACAAAATTCACAGTTTTCCTTCTGCCCCTTCCTCTCTTACATACCATCTCTCATTTGGGTCACTTTGCCTTGTCAAGTCTCCTATCTACTACACAAGATCATATTCTCAACAGTCTTCTTCATTACCTCATCCAAAAATGGAGGTTTGGATTCACTGAATCATAGAATAGTTCAGCTTAGACAGGACCTGAGAAGGTCTATAGTCCAATCGCTTGCTCACAGCTCCATCAGATATGGGGTCAAACCAGATTGTTCCTCTCCCCATTCTCCAGCTGGGTCTTAAAAACTTCTAAGGATGGAGACTGCACAACCTCTCTGGACAACCAGTTGACTGTCTTAAAAGTTTTTGTTTGCATCAGGTCAGAAACTCTTGTGTTATTTTATGACCACTTTCTCTTGTCCTCCCATTTGACCTAAGTAAAGAGCTTGGTTCCATTTTCTAGACAACCTCTTTGCATTCCTGGGGGGTGAAGAACTCCAAAAGCCAGTTCTTCTCCAAGCTGAACAAGCTCAGTTTCCTCAGCTCTCACAGGTCAAATGGTCCAGCCCCAACCATTTCAGCAGCCCTCTCCTGAACTCACTCCATTTTGTCAATGACTTTCCAGTATTGAGGATATCCAAAACTTGATGGACTATTCTAGCTGTGGTCTAATAAGTGCAAAGGAAAGGATAACAAGTTCCCTCAATCTACCAGCAATTCTCCTGTTCATACAACCCAGGATTCCTTTGCTGTCAGGGCACACTGCTGGCTCACGATCATGACCACTACCCTCTGAGTCTGACCATGCAACCAGCTTTTCTTTTCCCCAGCTAGTTGTCAGTCTGTCTGTCCGTCCATCCATCCATCCAGACCATAACAGCCTTACTTGGATACAAGGATATTGTCAGAGACAGCATAAAAACCTTGCTAAAGTCAAAGTGATGTCTAGTGCTTTCTCCTTATGTACAAATTCAGACTTTTTTTCTTATAGAAGGCAATCAGCTTGGTCAGTCCCTTGGTAAATTCATGCTGACTGGCTCCAGTCACCTTATCCTCCCTCAAGCGCCCAGAAATGTGCTCCAAGAAGACTCAGTCTCTGATTTCAAAGGGACTGAAGAGAGGCTGACTGAACAAATTACTCTTTTGGCCTTTTATGAAGATAAGTACATTTCCTTCTCCTTGGTTCTCAGGGACCTCCCCCATTCTGTATGGTCTTTCAAAGGCTTCAGCTCTTGGATACAGCCCATCTGGTCCCAGACTCCCTCCTTTCTCTTTGTCTTCAGAGCAGAGCAGTAACACTGCTTTAACCACACTTTGACAGTATAAAGCAGAGTAATTCCTTACTCTCCTCCCATCTTTGTTCTGTGCAATCACAGCTGTCATCGTATAAAGGTATTCTGTAACTCTGCTCAGAAAATGGAACAAACATTATTTATTTGTGATAGCCTTCACCTTAGTGAGGTTTGACCAACCCCAGAGCATTATTCTGCTCTAAGTCTTTAGATAAATAACGAAAGAAAATCAGCAACCTACCTGAAACAGACCTGTTTCCCAAAGCCTATCCTATGGAGGATTACAGCTTTGTATAGAGAAAAAACACATTAAATGATTAGTTAAGTTCCACTTACACCCTAATAATTGCTGAAAGTGCACACACTTATCCCAGGCAAAGCACTTTAGAGATCAGCTTGCCACCAGATGAAGAGGTTACTGTGAACCTTAACACTGCTAAAGACAGCAGTATTACCTGGGTGAAGAGGAGGTTTCTGAAATTTACTCTCCACTAGCTATTACTTGCATGCAGCAAAATGTGAAACCTGTGACTTCAAAATTAGTATTTCAATTCATTAAAAAAAAAGAAATTTTTGCAAGTTTCAGTTCAACTGATGACTGTCAAGCTGTTTTCATTATGTCCATTATACACAGGTTTTTGCATTACTAAAGTACTTTCAGGGTGAATTCTATGTACACATACATGCACATGTATATTCCATCTAACTGATATTATGGACACAGTTATACTGATATTAAAGCACAGGAGGACAGTCTATTCCCTTTTGTAGATATATATACATTTAAATCTACTTTATATCAATAAAGCAGCTTGAACAACATCAGTCAGGGCAGTACCACTTACAGGTTTAGACAAGGCCACAGGAAATATCCATACCGCAGAAGTGGATTTTGAGACATGACAGAATAGTGATTCTGTACATTGACTCAGAAGAGGCACACCAGATACGATCCAGCAAAGGTTAATCTTGTAGGAGAGCTAACCAAACAGGCAAGAGTTACTGATGGGTGGGAGAAAGCTGAGTCGGAAAGTAAAATGCAAAAATTATAAAAAGGATCACTATTCTCCCCCATAGAGTGGAGCAATTGGCTGTGGAAGACTTGACAGTAAAGAGCGGCAGAGGAAAACTCTAAGGAAGATGAGATTATACTGATTTGTTCAGGTGCAGGCTAACATTACCATCACTTTGAAAGTGTTTTACTAGATTTTTAAAAACAATTAATCAGGTAGCACTCAAAACTGTTCTAACAAGTAACAAAATACAAAGCAGCAGGAAGGGGGTTTTTTTGTTGTTTTGGTTTTTTTTTTCAACACTCTCATATGCTGTTTAGCTCAGCGCAAGTTTACTGCTGATTGTGTTAGGACAACTATGACTCACTATCTGTCTAACCTAGTCTCCTAAATATTAGAATTAATCTCAGATTCCTATTCTGGACAGCAATCACTTTCAATCTCCCGCTGCTCTCCGCTAGCACATCACTGCATCTGGCAGTCATGCTGGGCCAAGAACAGCAGACATTATATTTAACTGTCTTTTTCCTAAGGAAAAAAACCATAATCTGAAATATCATTGGAACATCAGCCAACTTAGACAAATCTTTTCACTTATCCATCCAATGGATCTGTTCTTGAAAAAGGCGTACATACGTATTCTTTTACGTATGTCACAGAGCTCAGGGAATATTGTTCAATTTCCAATCTGAACGCACATTATCTGCATTTTGTTCTGTGGTTGTCATGACTGTACCTGGGAGTTCCACAAACATTTCCCTAAACAGCATGAGGAAATATCATTATGGTTTTTGAAAGGAAGTCCACAGCCACTGAAGTCACCAGGCATAGTGACTACGAAAGCTAGTGATGGCCTCAGTCACAAGGTGACTTCATCAGAAGTCACTTCAGTTATTCAAACATTAACTTACATGATGGTGTCATGTGTGAAACAGCTTTCTTTACAGGAGTGCTTCAACTAATGCCTCATTTACATAGCCCAAGCACAGCATTCTCCAATTTCAGCTGTATTCAAGAGGATCAAACATTTGTGCAAATCTGGTTATCAGATTCCTTACGTCAGGTACTCAGAAAACAACTAATTCACAACTAGTGACTGCAGAAAATTCAGTTCAACTGATGAACACACTTCTTACAAGAACTATCTCAGAAGCAAGAAATAATTCAATTTCCTTAGTCTCTTCAACCAAAACCAGCTTTCTTGCCTGTATCCCAAAACCTGCTCTTTCTGTCATACAGTCTACGGACTTTTTAACATATAGTTGTCTTTGAACTCATTTGTTCCTCCTAATTGCCTCCTTATTCAGCTCAGAGCAACAGCCAGTACAATACACAAAGCCAGATTGGGCACAAAACCAGTATGCTATCAGGCAGATAAAAGACTGTTGTAATCATGTAATTCAGCCAAAGAAATATTTTGCGGTTCTTTTAAGTTCTGTTATTTCATCATTACTCAGTACTCAACTTTGCAGCATTTTTAACACTTCTAGTTTTATGTCTAAGTACAATTTCCTAAGTTTTGGGAGTTTTGTTCCTTTTTACAAAAACTGGGGAAAAAATCGAAAATCCATTATGTAGCATCCCACTGATGGGTCATCTTCAAAGTGCTGAAGATGCAACAAAGTGCTCCCACACAGCAAGAATATGTTTTTATTTTTTAGCTTCATCAGCAAACTATGAGAAAAGGACACTTTTCCAGAGGAGTCATCAAATATTCACGAGGAAGTTGATAAATGCCAAAACTCTTGACTTAAGGTCTTCTGTTGCTCAGGCAGGAAAAGCAAAGTAACTACGGCATGAAAGGGGACCATGCACTTTTGGGCACAGATTCTTTTTACTACCCCAGTGTGTTCCTGCTCCAGTCCTGCTGCAGTCAACCTCCAGCTGTTTGTTTCAGTTTCACAATTCCTCTCCAATTCTAGACACCTTCACCCATAAGCCCCTTATTTGCATGCTGCCAGGCTTAACCAGAACTCTTGCCACCAACCTGAGTTTCTTTGGTGCCCCAGGAAAATAGTCCTTAGGAAAAGCTTAATTTGAAATTTGATATAACTGGAAATAGGGTCTTGTAGCACAAAGTGTCTGAAAAACACTAATGTAAGGCAGCCAACATTGTTATAAACCCACAGACACTAATCAGAAAAGATTTAGCACCGGAAGCTATACTGCATATCCATTAGTGAGAAGGGTATATCAAACATTTCACAGAATTCAAACGATGAAATAAATATTTAGACTCACACACACTGTATGTCTAACTAAATATTCACCTCAAAGTAATCTGGACTGATGAATATTCCATTCATGTGCCAGAACCATTTTTAAATGCTTTGTCGCATTTTAGTTCTCCAAAATAGTAAATAACGTGAAGGAAGAGACTCCTAAATTTGGGTTGGTACTACTTTTAACTAAGAATATCAAGGAAAACATCTCAGTGGAAGTTCCCACTGGTTCCAGTGGGCTTAATTTGCACACACCAACATGCAAACGTGATCAAGAGTATGGAGCACAATGCAGAGGTATTGGTCAAGGAATGGTATTAGTACAACTATTACTTTGTTTTTCCTTTACCTTAGTTCCCCACCCCCCATTCCCTATATTCACCTTCCTCGTCCTTCTATGTCAAATAATTAGATTTAAAGCAGTAATGATTTTTGTTCTTTGGTGCCCTCTATGGGGCAGATTTCTGCAACATAAAGTTGCCAAGAAGAAACCACAGCCTTCTCCCTCCCAGAGGAAAGAGCACAGGGCAATCTGAATCAAATACACTTGGAAGTGGGACTTCTGAATTGCTGATGACTCTAATTCATTCACAGGGTACATGTCATGGGTCTCCACAGCCACTGCTTTTGCAGAGGCTGCTTTTCTGTAAGATCTTTCAACCTTCCTTCAAGAAAGAAGCAACAGGATTCCTGAAAAGGTTTTGTTTTTTACAAAATCTACAAAAGCCAAGGTCAGTAAGTGTTCAGTCTTGCCTCTTGCTTTAGGTCAAGACACATATATAGCAACTGGTTGATCAGATACGTATTTGATATGAAAGGTTTCAATTCGAGCTTACATTACAAAGGCTGCAATAAAAATCCCACTTCAGAAGGCCAGCAAAAGGACATCAGATGTAAAATCGGATTTTTAGGTATTGAGATAGATTGTGACAGTGGGACTTGTAGTTTTTAAGTTGGGTTTTTTTTTTCTCTCCCAAGACACAAATTACAAAGTATCCAGCTACCAAATATACAAATTCACCTTGTCTTGACAGGATCTTCTATCTGACTTTGAATACTTTTTAAACACAATATAAATGCTCAGCTACAAGGGGAGGAAAAAACATATTATCTTCTATGTACTAACTGCCCAAGGGGACACCCTTCTTCCTAATTAAAGTAATTTAAGCTATGCCAAGACACCATTATTCTATCTTTTGGGTAGAATGAGAGTCCATATGGATGGTTAACGCTAAGTAACCTGCCATACCTTACTTCTCACCCACTAATTACAAAAGTACACATGTTTAGACACAGGCCCAGATTCACCCACATTAGCTTTATGTCAAGTGACTAACCATAATCTTACAAGCAGAAAACACAGCAGAGTACATTGATAGAGTCCTGGCATCTTAATAAGCCCATGGAGGAGAGAACACCACAAGCTCAAAGCGCCTGTGGCTCCTGTCTGAGCAGCCAACCCGTGCTGGTTGCCCTCCCACGGGCTGCCTGCTCAGACACGCAGGCTGCTGACTGCAACTGCCGAGCGTGCAAAGAGGAAGGACCAGGAAGGACCAGCAGACACCAGGGACCTTGTCAACACAAAAATCTCCACCACTGAGAAAATGAAGAACTTAGAAGGACTGGAGAACAGAAGACAAAAAACGTGGATGAAAGCAGAAGCAGCTGTCCTGAAAATAACAGGCGTGGTGTTGTTTGGTTTTATGAGTGACGGATGGCTGTGGGGGATATTCCATTGAAAGGGTTGGGGGCTGTCTGCGAGGTGTATAGGTATTTCTGTTGGGGGTTCACTTGCAATTTTTAATTGACTTTTTTATAAATATGCCATGACAAAATATTTCATTTTTTAGATGTCCTTAGATCAATTTGCACAAATGAATCATGATATTTTTCTAATCATTAATTTTCCATCAATTTACAAACATATTGAAATGTGTTCGCAAATGTTTAACACTACTTAGTATATATGTAATAGTATTTTCAGTAAAACACATTAAAAGCTACATGAGCAATGCTATATAATATTTTCATTGATAACCCAGACAATGTAGTAAGCAGGGTTTAAACATCAATTCCATATGGAAAATCAAAGAATATTGAAGAGCAGGATTAAAATTCAACCTTGAGAACTGTTAAAAAAAAAAATCATTCCGATAAGGAAAAACAAGGGATTCTATAGGTAAGTAGAAACCACCTGTACAGGAAGAACCACCAGAAGAATTGCCTAGAATGCAGCTCTGCAGTAAATGACTGAGAGATCACAGAGGATCACAAGTCAGTCATGAGTTAGCAATGACATGCTCCTGCAAAATGAGCATTATACTGAAGTTTCAAGTCTGGAATATGATCTGTAAGACCAGAAATAACCTTTCAGCTCTATCGGTCGCAAGCAAAACTTCAACTAGAGTAGCATAACCAACTTCAGGGATAAAACTTGGAAAAAAAGAGATAGATGTGACCAACTGCAGAGGGTACACAGAAAAGCAAGAAGAATTATAAGATGGTATCACATCTCCCCTCTATTAGGTAGAGGGTAGACATAATAACATTATTCAAAAATATAAAAGATATCCACAGATAGAAAAGAATAAATTACTTATAGGTAGAACATGAAATAAAGGACTTGCAATGCCGATAAGAAATTTTAAGCTGCTACAAAGAAGCAGCTGTCTAACAGATAAGAAAGCATTGGAACTGACTACTTAAGACACTACAAAAATTTCAATGACAGGAATTTTTAAGAACAAAAATCAGTATTGGTTTAGGTACAATGGATTCTGTGGCAGATGAGACCAGTCTAGAAAAGGGTAGAAACTAAACAAGAACCAAAGAAAGACTCCAGTGACATGAAAAGGGAAAAATATGCCCAGGTCAGGAGAAAAAAAGGAACTCAGCAGAAGGCCTGGCAAAAAAAAAAAAAATAATAATAATATCAGGGACAACTCACTCCTAGACCTTTTTCAGCCTTATCTTCTATCATTTCCACAATTAATTTTTAAATTCAACACACAAATCAGAGGGCAGTGAAGCCAAAAAACATTTGCACAATATCTGAATTTAATTCACATTGCACATTGGTCCCTTCCAACCCTTGCCATTCTGTGATTCTGTGATTGCACCTTTTTACCAGAAGCTCTTTTGTGGAAACCGTGGTAGAACCCATTCTGTGCATCTCTCAGCTTCACATTTTAGAAGTAGTTCTGTTGGACTTTATAAGGATAGGAAATAAAAGTGAGGAAAAATTAATCTAAAACCATAACTGTTTCCATAGAGTAACATTACTCACTTGTTTCACATTTTCTGCCAAGAACACAACATAAACGCTACAAAATCCCAGCTGTGTTATCACCAGGAAAAAGTCAACAATATACCTGAGGAAATAAAAACAAACATACATTATACTTAGGATCCAAACAATTAATCAATTTCTACCTAATACACAATTAGTATTCCTTTTTACAGCAGTCAAAATGCTAGATTCAAATGCCACATTAATCTCCTGAGCACCGCAATGCGGGTTCCTCTTATGCCAAAACAGGGTAGGTTTGTGTGTTTGTTTTTTTAATGTAACATTGAGTAGGCATCAAAGTTTCTCAAAAAAAAATAAAAAGGTACTCACATATTTTAAAGTGGTAAATTCAAAGACTTGACAATGTGGTACAAAAATGAACCACAGGCATATATATTCAATGCACATATAAATTCTGCTGGGGTGTGTTACCCCCTAACACAGTAGTTTTCCACCAGAACCAGAGATTAAATGCCTTATGCCATCCAAGCTACATAAGTTTCAGCAATTCAAGATAACAAACATTTTCACATCATTCTAAGTGGGTCTATATCAATGTATCCAAATACACATTCAGGCACTGTATCTCATTGAAAAAACACTCTAATGATGGTTCAGATTGGTTTTGAAAACCATTATACACAGTGGTGGCCTGAAGACACACTGTAATGAAACTCTTTGCTAGAGTCAGGCATACAGCAGAGATCTGCCTCAGAGAACGGATTTGCTGCAGCACAGTGTCTCTGGAAATCAAATTGCCATTTGTGACTTGTAACTCTTTGGTCCATTACAGAATTGTCATAGTATTTCACTACAAACCAATTGTCCCTCTAATTGTGCTCTACTCCATTCCTATGAAGGAGATCACAAAAGATCTTAAAATACTAGCTCACGTTTTTCTGATTTGTAATTTAAGTAATAGCCAAAACACATAGTGCAAGATGCTGCATCCTTGAAAATAACAGGACCAAAACCAAATTATTCCTCAAGTGAGGAAAAAAAGCACTTTAAATTAACATTGAACAACATGTCTGAGTTTTTGAGTTTCAGTATTGTGCAGTCATACCATAAACAGCTATACAGCAACAAATGGAAAAAAAAAAATAATGGTATTTTTTAAAAGAAGGATAAAGTATTTAAGACAGACAACAAGCTATCAATATCTATATGTCATTATTGCAAAATAAAGCAAATATTTCTCCATTATTTGTATGTTATATTTAAACAGGAATCAAAGAACTGCTTTGCTTCCTTTCAGAATAAATACATTGAAGTAATTTACATTTCCAGTGTCAAACTGCTTAAAGAGTGAACTCTGATGCAGAGAATTGTGTTTATGGTAAAAGAGAATGAAAAATTAAATTACTTCATTACATGAGACAGCACAGAATGCATTTCTGGTTGTACCACACCTCTTCCTATATTACTAAATAGAATGCTTTTCTTCACAGCTCTTGTAGAAAATTGAAATGCCTAACAGGGAGAGACACTCCGAATCCTCTCATGTCACCATTACCAGCTGCAAGAAATAACAAAGAACACTGCACAGACATATTTCAAGCAGAGAGAACACATTCTTAAAGCAGGTAACAACTTAGTAAAAAGGAAATCACCTAACCATTCCAAGTGTAGCCATCAATTTTTAAGAACAAATTTATTAAATTAAATTCTAATGCAAACTTACCGTCCCCAAGAAGCTCGTTTCTGAAGAGCAGTCAGGGGCCCCACTTCCATGGCGTAACTAACTGTATCACTATACCCCAGTGAGGATTTTTTCATCCTGAAATCAAAGAGTGAAGAAAGAACAGAGTTACTAGAAACTATGACGGCCTAGATCCCTATCTTGAAAATACTGGTGGCCTCCCAGGGTTATAAGGAGTAATCACCTGTGGCACCATTCTGCGGCTGCTGAATTTTAGAGGTATGGTTTGAGCTTCTTTCCCCCAGGAAGGGCTATTCAGCACTCTACAAGCATGTGAACCATAATGCTGCTTCCCTCCAATTCAACAATACTAAATCAGTTTCTTACAGAACAACTTTCTTGACAAATCAATCCAAAATTAGATTCTTAAGCTTAAGAAATTCATCTCAAACCTGAAAGTCACAAAGAACTTCAACAGGATTCAACAGATTTTCCTGGACAAGCAATTACAATTGTTTCAGTGATCTTAGTTTATGTACATCTTCAGAGGCCATTCTAAACTACAGAGGAACTCAGGAATGACAGGATCCCTTCATGGTACAATATCACATTAAACTGATTCCAGCTACAGGGACACCAACAGTTTTGTGTTCCTATTCAGTTCAAAAACTTCATTGCACTTTTTAAATACGAGACCTTCCCTCTGCTTCTCTTCAACACCTGACAGTAAGATAAAAATGTATAATAAAAGTCACTATTAATCAAAATACTCTACCAGTCAAATTTAAACAACTGCTTCCCTCCCAGTATAGTACATCTCACTTGGAGGAGTATCTAGTGTTTATCTGCTCACTAGCAGATTTTTAACACTTTCTTTCACCACTACAATTTTGAAGAATCAAGTTGTCACAATCCAAAGTGACAGAGCTCACGTATAATCATTACATTAACAGCAATTCTTAGTTTATCTTCTATTCCTATAAAGTACATATAAACTGGTTATTTATAAATTGGACACTTTTCAAAGCTATGAAGATTCAGAAGCTATGAAGAAAGCTATGAAGATAAAGGAGGACTAAAGGACTGAAGCTAAGCAATTAAATTTGCAGTGAAAAAGATCTGATTATTTGCCAGCTAAGTCAGGGAAGAGGATACCAGCATTACAAGTTAAACCAACTTAATTTTGTGTATAAGCAGAGAAGAAATGTTTTTTCAATGTATTAAAGCAATATTGCACAGCACAGTTATCATATATAGTTGCACAATAAGAATTTGAGTGTTGCTTCTTTGAAGTACAAGATTCTGATCTGAAGAAACTGCGAAAGTGTCAGGACATTCTGCAGGCCAAAAATTAGAAATAGAAAAGAAAGAAAGAAATAATACTCAAACTTAGCAACAGAATGAGTAGTTCCACATTTACCTCTGACATAGACTGTGGCTGCAACGTACCAAGATGTGCATACAATGAACAGATATAACTCCTATGAACACAAGGCTGATTGGTCCAACCTGTTATGAAAAAAAAAGGGAGGACATGGGAGATAAACAGAATTTTTCATGAAAATATGCTGGGGGAAAATCTTTACATTCAAAAATTTCACATTGTAGTAAATAAATAAAGAATTAAAAAATTTATGCAACTGCATTTTTTTACCCTCTCAGAGGAGGATTTGCTACTGATGTTTTATGGCATTCCTTACTTACAGTTCACTACTTGACAGAAGGCTACTCAGGGACAGTCAAGCCATAAAGACCAAATGGGCGTGAACAACTTCACTCCTTTAACAGCTCCATTAAGAGATTTGGCAAAAAAAAAGTTTTCAAGAGAGAACACTGCATATTAAACCACTTTAAAGTGGCAATGTTAATGACAACCAAGGTTTCTTTAAATTAAATTAAATTTACTGTGCCTTAGGAAATGTGTTGCTTGTTACCCGGTATAAACTAGCCTGTGCTATACCCTGTTTCTGAAGAAACACGAGACTAATTTAACAAGCTGACGCTGCACCCTAGCACGTCGGCTATCATCCTAGATCTGGCTAGAAAGAAGTCTGGGCAAAGATAAGACAGCCTCATAACAATTCCCATGAGACATCATAGGAGTCTGAGTGAATCAAAATCTTTCTTTTTCTGACAAAGCTTTTGTTCTCTACAGAAAAACACAAAAATACAATACATGCTATAAAGTCTTCAGAGTGAAGTAGCAACTTTAAAAAAAAAAAATCTCAATAACTTCACCAAACTAAAGAGGAAAAATAGAACACAACTCTGTTGAAGTTGGTAGTGACAAAGAAAAACTATCAAGATTTTGGTTTTCCAGACTCAGACACATATCTGTAGATCTTTCTAGATAATTTTTCTGATCTATGAAAAATAGCTCAATTCTTACCACAATGCCAGCATTTTTTATTGCAAGTGGAAGACCAAGAAGCCCAGTTCCAATGTTTCCCTTGAGGAGGTGGGTAAGTGTTTGTATAAACCTGAGGATAAAAATAGAAAACGTCACATTAAAAGTACTCCCAGATTGGTGGGGAAAACAAAATAGAAACAAACCCATACTCTCTGTCATTTATTAAGCTACAGGGATAATTTGTGAACTTCAACTACTTTAAAGTAGTCCAGCACATTCAAAAAATGTTCTTCTTAATCTTTAGATGTGAGCTCCCTCCAATTGAACATACAAGTCTGACCTTCAGTTCCTTCCTCCAGCTCATGAAAGTTTATTTGCTGTGCAATTTTATTGTCCTTCTGCCTCAGAGTAAAAATTACCAAGTTTCATCAATCCTATTTTAGAATCAATAACATTCAAAACAATTACCAGCTACAAATCACAGTTCTCACAGCCAAAGTGTATAAAAAAAAAAAAAAAACCACTTTACAAGATCTTCTAATTAAACTTTAAAAAATAGATTATTTCCAAAGTCTTCTGAAGTTTCTTTACAAAAAAATAAAATCATTTAAAATCTTCTTTAAACAGTGCCTGGATTTTGAGTGACCCATTCACCTTACAAATGGACACCTTGGAATATTCTACCACCAGTATGTCATTAGCTTCCAAAGAACAGAGAACCTACTCAAAATGGGCTTCTTTTTGGCAGAGCTATGCAAAGTCCTAAAGTATAACAACAAAACTGTCCTGTGGGTGCAAGAAAACCCCTTAAGAGTTCAGTAAACTACTCATGAGAAACAAGTTGGAGGCAACGTTTTTTAACAAGTTGATATTAAACAGTAATACACACGTAATGCCTTCTTCATTATCAAGCTGGTAATGCTTCTCAACTGGCAGGAAATTATTTTCGTGATCCTCATCTGAGATGCCATCTGAATTTTGTTCATCAATTAAAGGCTTCATTACTTCCATATCTATACAATAGAGTTAATACAAATTAAGCATTAGAAACAAACTTACAGTTTAGAAGTAAAACATGACTCAAATAATTTGCCATGCCATGAGGTTTATGGGTATTACTAACTACAAATCTGATTTAGGCAGATAGATACATACACCACAAGTTTGCACAGGAAATTCACTCTTTATAGGGGCACACAGTCTCATCATTATTATTGTCATCATCATTATTACTATTATCATGGCCAAACACTACAGTTTTTCATTAAGAAAAACAACTTTGTATCATCAAAATGTTGATAGCTTAGAGCATTGTGCAACCTAATACAACATACAGCAAAACAGAAAAGTCATCCATTGTTACAAAATGATGAGTTCATCTTACCCGCTATTAGCTATTGCTAAATTAACCATTTAGCCTACTCTCCTTTTCTTATCAATGGTGAGCGAGGGCACCCCCCCCCACTCATCCCATGCTAAAACGGACAGGCAAGATAGGTGCCCCAGAAGATGCCTCCAGTCACTAGCGAGAGAATCAAGATAACAGAATTATGCTGCAAGCTTTAAAAGCTGCAATTTCATGAACCTTTTAAAGTAGCATAAACTGCCACCACAGTCAACAAATGCAATCCCACCATCCAGCTAAATAACAGCACCAAGCAACAGCAAGCAGCCAGTAGTGAACAAAATTGCCTTTCAGACAAAACTAACAGCTTAAACCAGTTTCGTGTTGATTAAATTATAACCATTTTTAAATTACCACAGTTAAGCAAAACAAATCCTGCCAAGAGCAAAAAGATTATTTACCTTACACTTGCCTACCACAGTATCTGTTCATAAAATGTGTTGTGTAAGTCTCAACTTCCATCATTTAAACAAAAAAAAAGAAAGCCCTGTGATTTTAACATTTTTATTAGAAAAAAAAAATTACTGAGCACTTCTCAGCGTGTAAGAGCATACCTTACTGAATGATCACATTATTTACGGAACTCTGAAAACATTGAAGAATACCACAAAATACATTAGCTACATTAAAACATGCTTCACTATTCAGCAAAAATACCTCATAGTTTAAGTGAACATTAAATACCTGAACCACACTAAACTTATTTATTTTGTAAGAAAAATACAGATGCTAACTGAATACCTGTGAAATACGTAACACCACTGAGTTTGTAGAAGCACTTAAAAGAAGGTACGGACAACTGGCATCTTTAATATAGTGGTATATGAACCTGCCAAATACGAGTTTTATTTTGGGGAGTTATGATAAATCTGATAAAAATTACTACCCAGTTTGAAAACAAGATACATGCACAAAAACAGATGGGAAATGCAGAACGTAGTGAAAATTAGCCATTGCATTGCATTTGCGCAGCCAGGTTTTGGTAGCAGGGGGGCTACAGGGGTGGCTTCTTGAGAAGCTGCCAGAAGCTTCCCCCATGCCCGACAGAGCCAATGCCAGACGGCTCCAAGATGGACCTGCTGCTGGCCAAGGCCAAGCCCATCAGCGATGGTGGTAGCACCTCTGGGATAACATAGTTAAGAAGGGGAAAGAAAACCTCTGTATTTTTGCAGTCAGAGAGAGTGAGAGGATGTGAGAGGAGCAGCCCTGCAGCCCCCCAGGCCAGTGCAGCAGGAGGGCAGGAGGGGCTCCAGGCGCCGGAGCAGAGATTCCCCTGCAGCCCCTGGGGCAGCCCATGGTGGGGCAGGCTGTGCCCCTGCAGCCCAGGGAGGCCCACGGGGGAGCAGATCCCCACCTGCAGCCCGGGGAGGACCCCACGCCGGAGCAGGGGGATGTGCCCGAAGGAGGCTGTGACCCCGTGGGAAGCCCACGCTGGAGCAGGCTCCTGGCAGGACCTGTGGCCCCGTGGGGAGAGGAGCCCAGGCTGGAGCAGGTTTGCTGGCAGGGCTGGTGACCCCACGGGGACCCACGCTGGAGCCGTCTGCTCCTGAGGGACTGCACCCCGTGGGAGGGATGGACCCAGGCTGGAGCAGTTGGTGAAGAACTGCAGCCCATGGGAAGGACCCAGGCTGGAGCAGGGGAGGAGTGTGAGGAGTCCTCCCCTGAGGAGGAAGGAGCGGCAGAGACAGCGTGGGATGGACTGACCCCAACCCCCATTCCCCATCCCCCTAAGCCACTCAGGGGGAGAAGGGAAAGAAATTGGGAGTGAAGTTGAGCCTGGGGAGAAGGGAGGGGTGGGGGAAGTTGTTCTAAGATTTGGTTTTATTTCTCATTACCCTACTCTCATTTGATTGGCAATAAATGTAATTAAATTCCCCAAGTCAAGTCTGTTTTGCCTGTGACAGTAACTGCTGAGTGATCTCTCCCTGTCCTTATCTCAACCCATGAGCCTTTCATTATATTTTCTCTCCCCTGTCCAGCTGAGGAGGGGAGTGATAGAGTGGCTTTGGTGGGCACCTGGCATCCAAACAAGGTCAACCCACCAGAACATCTCAAGAAAACATTAAGGTTTTTATGAGAGCTTAAAGATGTCTAACCCATCAGCAGGGCGCTGAAGACAACCCTAAGCAAGAGGAACTTATAAAGAAAAACTGTAGAACAAGTGTAATATATCCTATAAAGCAGAAGGCAGCTTATCCCGTTAGTTAAAATTAAAAGCATACAGCTCTAAACTCTCCTGAAAACAGCAGAGTGTCATCTGAATTTGGTGTCAATAAAGTTGAAAGGCAGTAACGAAAGCACTGGACAGAAGCAAAGATGCCCAGTGGAGATCAAAATCAGAGGTCAGAGACTCAACCAAAAAGTACACTGTAAAGCAAATTTCTACTCAGTGATATTCTAATAATACAACTCAAGACAGACTTAATCATCTTTCACTACATGGCTTATCGTCTATGAATTGATCAAAAGAAGGGTCAGCAAAGGAGTTCCTTCCCTCTACGCCCAGCGCGTTGTGCTGACAGGTTCCTGAGGATGCCATGACCATCCTCTCTCAGCTCCGAGTCACCACTGGGCTCATTCGACACTCACCAAGACCTGCACGCTCTAGGTCTGGGTAAAAGCCTGTCCCCTCAGGGGTCAGGGGAAGCAAAGTGCCAATGCTGGAAGCTTCACCCATGGGCAAGTGACATTTTCACTTTTTAAAATACTGAGTCTAAACTAACAACCTGAAGCGTTTTCACGAGGAACAAGCCAAACTACAAGTGCGCAAAGTCTGTGATCACATGAGTTTCAACAACATATAGAAGAAATCATCGTTAATTACTTTGCCAGTTTTGACCCCATCACGTTCTGTGGGATGCCGTTTGTAATGCTAAACAACAGTGACAACATGCAGCCAGTAAGGTTCCTATTCAGCAGAATGAGGGGACGAGCATCACTCAGGACCAACAGCCCTGGTGAGTATCAGCAATTGCTCCGTCAAGGGAGAAAAGTGAATTTCTCTTCTTCCATTCCAGCCTGATGCTGAAGCATTTGATATATATGTACATCCACACTGTTCACCATGCAACCAGATCACACTCAGAAGAATCTGAATTTTATAGACATCCCATTTTACTTTTCTCCCAACTTCCTGACCCTTCTTCTGATCACAAAGGTAGTCCTTTAAGAATGGATTTAGACATCCTCAAGCATTCCCCTCATTTTTGAAGTAACAAGAATTTTTCTAAGACAAGCTTGAAAATTCATCTGCCCATGCCTAAAGCCATCTAGTCGTCTAAGGGTTATTGTTATCACTATCCCAGCTCTCATAATTAACTTACTGTCGTGTCTACAAGTGCTAAGCAACTCACTGCTCCACAGAAACACCAAGTAAGAAAACAGCCTCTGCCCTAAGGAGTTCACAATCATCCTCAGTTCACCTACTGTGTTATTTTTTTAAGGTTTTTTTTTTTAAACCATTTATAATTTTTAACTTTTACTGTGAAGTAGTTCTGTAGCTTACTGAAGGACTGCTTCAGAGTAGGCTGTCCTTAAATAAGACTGCTTCTGAGTGGTTTTTATGGTTTATTCTGTCATCTACACAAATACCCATCCTGATTATTTCAGTACATTCCACAAATACATAGGAAACACCGTACCAAACAAGCCCAAAGCAAAATACATGTATCTGCAATAACTGGTAGATTTAATTCACACTAGAAACATCTTCAAACAAACAAAAATTTAAAGCACTACAGAACAAGATTTCAGTATCAAAATCTTTACCAGCAAGAAATTTTAAAGATATTTAGAGAACTTCCAAAGAAGTTCAAGTACAAGTCTGTTTTTCCTAGTTATCAGTAGTCCATCAGACACCAAAGAAATTACCTATTTCTTTTTCACCAAAGAACAGCACACTCAGACTGGCAAAATGCACTGAATTTTTCTGGGTTCTACTCTGGCAGGAAAATAAAATAGCAGCTATTTAGAGACTAATGCATAGCAACTATGTAAATTCTAGGTTACATCATAAAAAAAAAGTTTCTTCCCTGTGTACACTAGAGATACACAATTCAGTTCTTATTTTCCACTCTACCATTACAAAATAAATAGGACAAAAGTAGAAGTGAGAAAACTTGTGGGTTGAGATAAAGACAGTTTAACAGGGAAAGCAAAAGCCGCGCACGCAAGCAAAGCAAAGCAAGGAATTCATTCACCACGGGCATGCAGGCAGGGGCAGGCAGGGGCTCAGCCATCTCCAGGAAAGCAGGGCTCCATCACATGTAACGGTGACTTGGGAAGACGAACACCATCACTCCGAACATCCCCCCTTCCTTCTTCTTCCCCCAGCTTTACATGCTGAGCATGACGCCATATGGTCCGGGATACCCCTTGGGCCAGTTGGGGTCAGCTGTCCTGGCTGTGCCCCCTCCCAACTCCTTGTGCCCCCCCAGCCTCCTCACTGGTGGGGTGGGGTGAGGAGCAGCAAAGGCCTTGACTCTGTGTCAGCCCTGCTCAGCAGTAACGAAAACATCCCTGTGTGATCAACACTGTTAATAGCACAAAGTACAAATCCAAACCAGCTACTATGAAGAAAATTAACTCTATCCCAACGAAATTCAGCACATACATTTATCATGGTGGTTTGAATATTTATTTCCAAATCCTGGGGAGGTATAAGCTACATTATTTTTGTATCTGTTTTCCCAGACCTTTCTGCTATTTTATTAGTATCACTTATGCAATAGAACATCCCAATTTCATACTCAATTGCTTTCCCAGATGAAAGCTGTCAGCAATCATTGATAACAACAGAAAAGCAATGCATCCTAAGATATTTACTTTGAAAGACCATATTAAAGTTTTATTTATGAAGTAGCTCAATGTATGTGGCAACATGTCCTATACAAAACTCGAGTCCCAATAGCATGGAATCTCCCATTTGAAAGCAGCAGCTGCTGTTCTGTAGTCACCACATGCAAGAACTGAAAGTATCTACACACGTACCTACATTCTGCTTTCAGTACACACCATGCTAACCTGTCCATCATCACTGGTCTACAGGTTGAAATGAATGAAGATTTGAATGTCACTAAAAGTTATCAGAATGGCAGGATCTTTGGCATTACTTTAAATGTGCTTCTTTCAAGCACAGGCAGAAGCCAGACAACATTAATGTGCTAAGCCAGTAAGTGTCAAAACAACGTTTTTACAGGGAATTTCCTTATGTGAAGAACATAGCACTGGCTGTTCCATCACGTAACCTAAATGTTGAAAATGGGTCTGTTTGACCTTTTGAGAAATAACCTGGAGAAAGAAGGTGATTTTCCCTAAATGTCCCACTAAAAAACTTTTTAAAGCTGCATTCAATTAAAATAAACATCTGTACATGTTTCTTTTTACAATCTTTGCCACCCTTCATTGCACAGTATTTGCATTATGTAACTGATTTTATTGCTATTAGTTTACCACACTGCTGTACTTCTAAAACTTCTAAAATGCTGATCAAACTGATCATCGTTAAAAGAAAAAAAAGTTCATCTAATGCAGCTCAAAAATACAACCAGGCCTTCCAAAGCTCCAAGACCATTGCCATCAGCTTTTCTCTGAGGTGGTAGCTGGTCACAACAGCAGCAAAATTGCACAAAACTAGAGCACAGTGGAAGGCTTAATTAATTATCTTCTATGACTGGCCTTTTTTACCAGATCAGAGACATTTATTTTAACCCAGTTATTATGCAGACATTTATTTGTCTCAGCATATGCCTGGGTACAAAGAAATTATTTTTTTAAAAAACAAATCTGAACTTTAATATAGACAACAGTAAAGAAAAACATTAATTATTGTTAAATATACTACCCTATATGACACAAATTGTGTATAGGTCACAGTAAGTCTTGAGAAGTGTCATGTACTGCTACAGACTAAATCTCTTGCCTCTAAAATATATTTGCGGGTCAGCAGGTAAAAAACAGTAGAAATCCAAGACTTCTGAAGAAATTAAATCCAGAGTGAAAGAATCTGATTTTAGACCAAGCCCCCAGTAGAACACTGTGTCTGTAAGATGCCACAGAACAACAGCCCTTTAAAATCTACATCCATATATGTACATTCTTTGTGTTGTGGGACCAGTACATAACCATAACAGTACCTTGAAATCTCTTCAGCCATCCTTTAGCCTACTAGTCCTGGGCAACAGATAGGGAGGGAACTAGAGCAGATCAGGTCAACTATTTATCCGAGTTCTCAGAAATAGCTTAAATTAGACCTCAGAATATCCACTTCTTATCCATACACTCAGGCTGGCAGTTTGCTGATGCTATTCTAACATAACAGCTTATTTTAGAATAAATTCTACTAGAAGAGCTGTAAAGCACAGCTACCAGCAATCAGCACCACTCATATTGCAGTATCTACACCTACTACAGGTTCCCCTGAAATACTGCATTACATAAAATACCCCAACAATGCTATTTAATCTCTACTGTAGCCACATAAATGCTCTCGAATTGCCTCCTTTACCTCATTACTGCTGTATAGCTTTGGCCTAAAACATGTGAATCCATCAACAGTAATGGTACTGGGACATAACACAAGGTTTGGATCATGCAACTTTCTAAGCATGGGTTTTCGTTTGACAATAGATCTCTACCATTGGAATACGGTGGATATACTATAGAGTCTATATCACACTGACATCCAGATTTGTGTAACATCCACATTTAATGGATGCAAACTTGTGGTCTAGAGCAGCACACCAGGCAAGAAACCTTGAGCTTTCCCTGCCCCACAAAGCAGATATATACTCACAAAGTAGGAGAGCAAGAGCTTTGCATACTTGGACCTAGCCTGAAATTAACTGTTCTGGAAAGCCCAGTCACTGCCAGAAAACTAACTTTGATTTCTTCCTAGAAAGGTCCAATATGTGCAGTTTAAATACGATCTCAAACTCCAGCTGCAAGAACGGCATATGCATGCCGTACCTGAATCAGAGGTGAAACTGGCTGCCTGCTGTCTCATGAAGTACACGGTGCAGAACACACCTCAGCTTGCCTTAGGTCCATGCTCCACCAAGCTGCCCAGGCTGCATCCAAAAACCCATATGCTATTAATGATCCAATCCAGTGCTCAGTCACAGGACTGAAAATTTTGCATCATCTTTATTCAGCACAACTACAAATGAGAAGATTCATTTCTACACACCCTTTTGTTTTTACTTAGCCAAGTACCAGCCAATTTTCAGCCCTGTTTTTCCTTCAGCTAATATGAATTTCTTTTCTCCTCCTGCCACCACAAAAATCTTTTCAGATCAAATGCTGCCTTCAGGTTGTCTTTAACAGATGTTTAAATATTTGTCACTGTTTCTGCTTTATTCTGTGAACACCCATGTAAGCAGGATGCCAAAAAGCTCTGCAAATGCTGCTACTATCAAGCAAGGCAACACAAAGTGCATTTCAATCTCTCCCAAAAATACTACTGCAATGTTAAACTGATCCCTTAACCCACTGGAGAGATAAATCACCAATTCATTACAGCTATGCATCATGCTATAATCATGCACAAGTGTCAACACTGTATCCTCAAAGACCTCTGAAGAATCTCAATCATCAGTCAGCCTCTAGTTACATAGTGAGAGTAAATCTGTAGTGTTTAAATTGTTATGACTGGTATTTCCAGTTTTTTATCTTCCAGTGTATTTTTCTATCTCCCAGAATTTGGCAGCATCTTGCCAACATTTATGGACATACTTCCAAAGACACCTTTTAAATGTTACTATATGTACTCAATTCTAAAGCTTTTATAACATGTTCAAGTAATCCTTTGATCCAAAAGCTCTGTAAAGACATAAATTTTCACCGAGAACTTTAGTTAATTTTTCTGTACTGCTCAAGCAATTAGCACTTCCAAAATTAATTGAACCTCTTAGCACCACACGGGGTAAAACTGATCTCCATCATTTTCATGTTATGGGTGAAACAGAGGCAAAAGGATGAAGCAGTTTGCCAGGGCTGCACAGCAAGTTAAAGGCAAAGGAGATACTAAAAACAAAGACAAATACAATCTCACATTGTTCTTTCAGAGAAGGTCACCTCGCAGACAAACTCCTTTCTAAAATCCCTTTTCCAAATCCAATTTAGCAAGATGATCTAATATTTTTAAGTGAGGGTTTTGAAATCAATGTCATTGAATAGAAAGAACTGTATTTGACGTAGAAGCATAAAAATATTTGTGGGACAAGATATAGCTTATCATTATTTAGGTCAGCGGGTTTAACTCATTTATGGGAGAAGGAACATACAGGTCTTGTTGCAGCACCATTTCACATGTATATTAAATGCTTGGCAAAAAGCAATAGGCAAAGGGGGTAATGGTACTTCACTGCTCAGGCAGCTTCTGCACAAGAACACACTAACATGGCCAGAAACAGCACAAGATTCACAGTCCTGTGGAATGTGTTTATTAACCAGGGGGTGACCCCATGCCTCTGTAATAGGGATACAGATTCAATTTAATAAGCAGATGTTTTGACTGCTGTATAAATTCAGAACCACATCATCTTTAAGCCAGCCTAAAATGCGGTTTTATGCTAATATTTTCTCACAGGCTATAGAATGCTGTATTCATGATCCAGAGGGCATGCCCAGAGCCTCTGTCAACTAACCAAGCCTGTGGCTGCTCTTCTGGGACAAGGTTAGTGATCGAGTCTCTGAAGAGCACAGCTTTCCAATTCAGTGATCTGAAAAGGGGCTCTCAAGAAAAAATTAGTTACAAAGAAAACACTGTTACTGATTATTTTCAGAATCTGCAACCAGCTCAGTAAGCAGCTCGCCGTATAGCTCTGTTACTCCCTCAACCACAGAAATACCTGTTGCTCCACTCCCCAAACTTCAGCCTACAAATAACCTTCCCAGAAATTCTCCATAAGGCATCAAACGGTAATGCACAGCATCGTCCACCAAACACACAAGAATCCATCAAGATCTGCCACATTACTCAGCCATGCGCTTCCACAACTGCCAGAGAAGTGATGGATCGACACAAAGTGACTATGAATGGCAGTGCTAGGGGCACGCTTGTCAAGACTGAAAAACTTCTGTAGCTTTTTCTACTTCAAGGGGGAGCTAACAGTCAATCCCATTCAACCATATGCACGCCAGCTCCCTTTTTATTTTCCACTATCGCAACCCCTACTGATACAAGAGACATAAGAACAAACAAAAAAAACCCAAAACCTCATACAAAAATGTATTTTCCAGAATGAAAATTAAAAAGGAAAACTCACCTGGTTTAAAAATTCCATTAAATACTAATAATTACATTTTCCAGAATAGTAAAAGTTAGTATTAGCTTTTGATGTGTTTGTTTTTGAAGAACTTTAAAGATATGCTTGGTGCAGTTATTGAATCACTCTTTATTTTTCTTTGGAAAATATATCTTGGTGTCATTTATTTCTCTTCATTACAGACTGTAACTTAATAAAATAGATTTATGCTGCTTTATGGTAGAATCTATTAATCTTGAGAAGGGTTTTTTCTAAACAAATGCTTAAAGTCAGTAATGCCACTCAGTAAGCAGGAAGAAATGTTTGCTTTCTCATCTTAACTGTCCAATCCAGAAGGCCAATAAAATGAGGCACCTGAATTAGTAAACCAAAGCGTACACAGGTCTCTACAGTTTATTATACGCTTTCAGAGAAGCGCTTTTACCCCAACCCACAATGGATCATTTATTTGAAAATATGTTAGTCTTAAATAATGCACTGTCCTGTCCAGACCAAACTACACATTGCTACATGATTAACACACTTTCAAGTGAGGACACACTGGTAAGATTTAAATTTTATTCAGTATTCAACAGGACCAAACCATGTAAAAAACTTCTGGAATCTTACCAGGTGTTGATCTGCATTTTTAAACAGTGATCCCATAAGAAAATCTGGTTCTAAAGTTTCTAACAGAGAAACTGTCAGATCTGTGAACCCTAGCAAAAAAAAAAAAAAAAATTCTTTCTGCCACCTTTGCTCCAGAGGTGGCAATCTCTCATTGCAAGACGGATCAGCCGCCGGCACAGTAAAATCTGAAGCACACCTCCTGCTTCCTCTCACTACCACTGGACAGGATGAATTCTTGAGATTACAGTGCAACATAGCGTTGAGATGAGATCTGCAGTCTGCCCAGTCCAGCCCAGAATCAGCTATACTTTACAACTAAACCTGCTACGAGTTATCTTTTGTCCACCTATGGACAGAGGTGAACACCTATGGGCCCTCCCACACTCAGTTTTAAAGGTCCGAAGACACACACCCCAGAACACCCACAACCTTTCATCCTAGATAAAAGCATCACCTAACGATGAAAAGAGAAAGTATGTCCTAAACTTCCATGCAAGACCGTGACTTCCCAAGGAGATCAGGGGCCAGCCCGGTGAGACTAACGCCCTCAGAGAACTGGCCCTGCCGCCCTGAGCGGCGCCTTCCCGCCAAGCGGGGCCGCGGCCTGCGCTCTGCCCGCCACCCCGCTGTAGAGAGCCCCCGGCCGGCTCTCCCTCTGTGAGGAGGCCGCGGCGGGAGGAAGAGCCCCGCGGTCCCTGCGCCGCGCTCCTCTTCCCTTAGCCCCGCCCGGCCCCAGGTGCTGCCGGACCGGCTCCGGGGCGTTCAGCCCCCGCCACCCGCCTCCCTGTCCCCGGTGCGGTGGGGAGGCCCGAGCCGCCGCCGCCTGACACGGAGGACCGGCAGGACGGGGCCCACCCCTCCCCCAGGTGGGATGGTTCATCCCGCCCGCCTCGATGCGCTGAGCGCTGCAGCGCATCCCCCGTGGGCCGAACCATTCCGCCGAAAGGGAAGGGGGGTGGAAGCTGGCCGGCCGCTCGTCACGCTCACGCCCCCTCCCCTCCGCCCCGCGGCGAGCCGCCATCCCGCTGCCCCTGGGCTGCTCCCGCCGCCGAGCCGCACGGCACGCCTCACCCAGCTCCTCCCTGCCGGCGCCGTCCATCTCCCCGCCGTCTCTCCGCTCGCCCTTCCGCCAAGGTGGAGCCGGCCGGCGCGTCGAGGCGCTGCGCATGCGCCCCGCCCGACGGGCTGCGGTCCCCGGGAGCGAACCATAGATACCAGCCGGGAAAGACAAGACCTGCATGGAGCGGCGTGGGTGTTGGTCCTCCAGGCTGGGTGTGCAGCGGGCAGCCATGCCGAGGTCTTCGACGCCTCCTCCTGACATACGCCCTGCGCTTTCCTTTGTGCCCTGAAACAGCAGCACCCGAGCTGCTGGGTGCCCTGTTGGGCATCTGCCCTTCGAAGGACATGGCGCCTTCACAGGCCCGAGCAGGGCCTGGCTTGGCCGGGCTGGGCTCCCCGCGTCGGCCCTGCGTGGGGTCTCCATCGCAGGAGGTTCCCCCCTCAGGGGCTTGGGCCTCACTCTCCACAGAGCTCCCTTCTGCCTCCTGGGCACCGTGGCCCCACTGCGCTGGCTGTGGCTGTGCACAGCTTCCCAGCGATGGGGGTGCGGGAGCTCGGGCCTCCCCTCATGAGCGACCATCAGCGAGAGCAGCGGGGCCTGAGGCGAAGCGGGCAGCTACTCACTGTGTGCAACAGCTTGTACCGTTACAAAACACTGGGTAATTTGTGTTTGCCTCCCAGCGCTAGCAAATTAACTTGAATTTTTTTTTTTTTTTTTTCTGTCAGAGCCTTTCAGGAGCAGCTGCTCTTACATCAGCACAGGTTTTCTCATGGGAATTACTGTTACTCCACGGGTCTGCTGCAGCTCCAGGTCTGACAGCCCCATAAAGCCCTGCTGACATCTGCTGCCCTCTTCAAGGCTTGGGAGCCCACCTTCGGAAAGGGCACTGCAAGCATAGAGCCAAGATCAATAACCAATGACTGAAAACAAGGGTGGGAGTCAAGAGTTCAGTGGTGCTTGACAGCTCAGCTTGTCAGTGACTTGCAGTTTGGCCTCCTGAAAGCCAATCAGCTTCAACAAGTTCAAATTATTTCCCCTATGTGAAACAAGAAGTGATTCAAAAAGGATATTTGTGAGAATCATAGTTAAACATGGATCAACTGTTGGAACGAGAAGAGAGTTACTAATATGAAATGTTATCTGTAGCATTTTCATATCATTTCGTATCAAATTACTCAATTCCTGAAACTGATGTTCCACTTTTTGTGGATTCCACAGGAACACTGCATCTTCTCTGCACACTCTTGTAGATAAGAACACTACTTCTTAACTTCACCAATAAGCAAAATAAACGCCAGGGAAATGCAGATAGTGAAACAATGCAAAGCAGCATGGATTTAGAAATCCTCTGCTTGTGAGTGAATTTTTTTATCCATATTAAAACAGTATTTCTGTAATTCCTTATATATATTTTTCTTTTTTTAATCTTTGAAAATCTAATGTGTCAAGGTGCTAAAATAGATTTCAACCATACTCTCTCATCAAAGCTATAATCGGAACTCCAAGTCACTCTGAAGTGATACTCAGAATCCTTGCTCTCTACTTGTACAATAAAAGCTTCTATAACTCCATGAACTTTTATTTTCATGGTTTGAAGACCCTAATATAGGGCTGGTTAGAGACAGGTGGGGGAGAAGGGAAGGGATGTTGTCCTATCTTAAAGAAAGACATAATGCTCCGAAGGGTTTTGAACTGAAGTTACACTGTCTAGCATAAAAGGATCACCCTTCGATAGCAGTTTCTCCCAACAAGCTTAGTCTATTGTGTATTTTGAACACTTGGAGACTGATCCTCCACTAAGCTGGCACCCACCCTTTAACTTAGCTTTCATGCTGGTTGCTCCCAGAATAACCCATCGGTATTTTTTCATCAAAACTTTCAAGGTTCTGCCTATATCTGTGGCTGATTTGACTTAAGTAATAAAGTTTCTAGCTGTTGGATTCCTAAAACAGAACATTTTTTTTTTGCAATGAGAATGTATGTTAAAATAATTTGTCTTTTGTCTGTACAGGAGAAATGCAAGAATCTTCTGAAGCCTCTCAAAAGCTTCAGTCATCTTCAGACAGGCATCATTAATTCACTTATCTACAATTAATATGTTGTACTGGGGAAGACATTCCTTTTCAATTGTGAAATTTATATTTCATTCCAGGTACCATGCTTCTCCAAACTTTCATTAAAAAGAAGAGCCATGTAAGTGAGCTATTACTTGGCTTCCTCAAACTTATTTTGGAAAATGGTTCTCAGTAGTTAATCTGTGATTGCAGGTTATCAATTTAAGGAACTGACTCACGAATTACAACATTGGAGTCAAGGCTTTACACAGCATATATCTATTTTCTTTATATTTGTGGGTATTCTGTATTCTCCATTGTTTCTAACAATGCCAAAATTTGTTCAAAAAAGCATATTGGATCATTAGTATATATTCAAAATTTGTATTTAGTTAAGAGTGTTTGTTCATTCTCCCTTGTCACTGCATTTCAGGACTTGGCTCACAGTAAATCCTGCGTAGATGGTGAAAAGACTTCAAGGACATAATGCATCTTTATTTCACATCCTACCCATTCAAAACCAATTTGTTTCTACTACTTGCCACTGTTTGCATCAAAGTTCCTTCTTCAGGGAAGAGGTTTCTTATGTGTACAGAGAGATTTTTCTAATATGCTCCAAAAATTGTATTATTTTCTGAGTAACAAGTGGTAATTGATGAGTATTCAGAAAACACAGTAGATACTGTAATGTGATCGATATTCATGATTTTCTAATATGCATTTGTTCCTCATTGGTAAGAATAGAAGTATTTGCTTTAATGCAAACATCTGGTTAAATTCTAGTCATCCATCCGTCATTGCAAAATTACTTCATGATGTGAATATTGCAGTCACCAAATGCTTATTTACTCTAGGCTTCATATTCTGAATAGTATATACAGCTTTCCTCTTAGAAATCATGGATTCAACTCATGTTGGTTTTCTGGTTCAGAACAAGGCCAGATGGAGTACAATACCGAGCTTCTTATATTATTTTCTTTTTTATTAAAAGCTAACCCATTTTCAGGAATTTTTTTTGTCTATTTCAATGCTCATTATTAGAATAGCTGCGCTGCTAGGGCTGTCTAAATCCAAGTTTAGTCTCTGGCTAAATTTCCACACTTTTTAAGGGAAAAAAAATACAAGAACAGACTAAATATACAGAAATACTGCTTCAGTGTACAATCCCTCCACACAGATGCCAGCTAGCTTTAGGTTTTGGACTGCTCCAGTCTTGAGGGACTTTTCTTCCATTTCTTCATGGGATGGTTTTTTTGCAGTCCTTTATATCTGGCTTCCAGACCATCCAGTGGCAGTGAGTCCCATAATTTAATTATGTGTTATGCAAAAAAGTGCCTTTTGAGCCCACTAGCTGATATTCATCTGATAACCCCTAGTTTTGTAATGTAAAAATAATTATTGCATTTACCTTCTCTTAAATCATTCTTGGTTTTACAGATCACTGTCATACTCTCCTCTGTCTTTTCTAGATCTTCTGTCTTGATTTGCATATGAGGACACCAGAACAGCAGATATACAAGGACGCTAAAAGCCCTTCTGCGTGCATCTGTTTTTTACTTCTGCTCTTTATAACAGTTTGCATTTTAACTTTTACTCAGGTACGAAGTTAGAAGGTGATTACTTTTTATGATGTTTTAATGAGCCATTGGTAGACCTCGATTATGTTGCCATCTGTTTGTCTGTAGACGATAATCCTGTCTGATGGGCAGATGATTGGCACTCTTCCAAGATTTATATCACTGGTTTATATCGAAGAAAACATTTTTAAATCACCTTGAATATGAATACAGCATCCACATTTCATTAGATCCTGGATAGCACATTGCTCATTTGTGTATCAAAAAGCAATAGCTCCTGTCATTGCATCACTGGCATGAAAACATGCATATATGTATATATGTCTTTACCGCTTTCCAATTCCTTGGTCACGATCATCAGCTTCCTTTCATGCAAATTCCTTACATTCAGTCTGTAATGGCACATTTCCAAGGATTCCTATTTTTGTTTTTTCTTGGTACAGGTATCAAACACTGGACATCCTGAACTGTCTTTAAAAAGTCAATGTCTTAATGGTCATCATGCTAAAAAAAAAAGCAGTTGATTGATAGACTGGGAGACTCTTTTAGAAGGAGTTAGGTTAATGTGTGTGAAGCAGGGTCTGTTTTGTAACACCTTGCTATGAAGTTTCATGCTATGCATGGAACAGCCTGCCTTTCTTTGCCATGACAAGTCTTTTGGAAGGAGGTCCAGAGGTTGATTTTCCATTGCATTTCATAAAATCACAGAATGGTAGAGGTTGGAAGGGACCTCTGGATGTCATCTGCTCCAACCCCCGTGCTGAAGCTGTCCAGACAGCTTTTGACTATCTCCACAAAGGGAGACTCCACAGCCTCCGTGGGCAACCTGTGCCAGTGCGCAGTCACCCTCACAGGAAAACAGTGTTTCCTGATGTTCAGAGGGAAACTCCTGTGTTTCAGTTTGTGCTCACTGCCTCTGGTCCTGGCGCTGAGCATCACTAAAAAGAGCCTGGCTCCATCCTTTTCGTACCCTCCCTTCAGGTATTTATATGTGTTGATAAGATTCCCCCCGAGCCATCTCTTCTCCAGGCTGCCAGGCTGAACAGTCCCAGCTCTCAGCCTTTTCTCACAGGAGAGATGCTCCAGTCCCTTAATAGTCCTTGTGGCCCTTCACTGGACTCTCTCCAGTATGTCCATGTCTCTCTCGCACTGGGGAGCCCAGAACTGGATGCAGTACCCCAGGTGTGGCCTCACCAGCACTGAATAAAAGGGAAGGATCACCTCCCTCAATGGGCTGGCAACACTTTGCCTAAGGCAGCCCAGGGTTCCGTCTGCCTTCTTTGCAGCAAGGGCCCGTTGCTGGCTGACATTTAACTTGGTGTCCACCAGGACTCCCCAGATCTTTTTTTGCCAAGCTGCTTTCTGGCTGGGTCGCCACCAGCATATACTTATGCCCGGGGATTGTTTGTGAGGTGTGTGGCTGGAGATGGCCATCGTGTTGTCAATATCACCAATTAAGGACACAGGTCATGAAGAGACCATTGTGTTCAACAGCTAAGCTCCAAACTCCAAAACTGCTGTTCACAAGTTTGATTGCTAAAGCCGCGATGAACACGGAAATGTTAGATGGTCCTCACTGGAATCTATAAAACACTGCTGTTGAGCAACAAAATGTTAAAAGCCTGGTGTGTGTTGACTGTCTCTAAGCTTTGATGGAGAATAGATACGATTTCAGAAGATGCTACAGCTATCAAACGTGCTGTTGGTGGTTCATACTTCAAATAGAAATTATCAGCGCAGTTCAAACATCAGAAACATTTGAGAAAGCTTCCAGGATTTTTCCCAGCATGAATTGTTATTATGTGGCTAAAATAAAATATTTTTTCTGTCACTTAATGAAAATAAAAGATCTATATTTGCATATAGATCAGTATATACTGGGACTTATCAGTCAAGTGTTGCCAACATCAAGGTTCGCTTTTGTTGTTTAATTTGGTGGGCTGCCAGTACCAACTTTCTTTCAGTGCAGTTCAAAGTCAAAGTACCTTTAGTAAGTAGGTCACTTGGGAAAATACCGCAAATGTTCAGATACTTGGGAATCTTTGTCAGTTCTTGTATCATTTATCTTAAATTTTTAAATAAAAGCAGATGCAGTGCATGACAAACTTACCAAGTTGCCCTAGAGGAGATCATATGATAATTTTGGGCAGTGTTTTAGATTTACAACACTTTTCCATATTATCCCGCTAACTTCACCAGTGCTGCAATCTGAAAAACAGTGCCTGAATTCAGAGGGTGTGCTAGAAATACAATGCTTCATTTACTCTAAGCATCTAGATTGACCTACCTTTGTGCTGTCCTGGTTTCATCTGGGACAGAGTTAATTTTCTTCCTAGTAGCTAGCATAGTGCTGTGCTTTGGATTTAGTAGTACAAGAATGTTGATAACTCACTGATGTTTTTAGTTGTTGCCAAGTAGTGCTGAGGACTTTTTGAGCTTCTCCTGCTCAGCCAGGTGCATAACAAGCTGGGAGGGAGCACAGCCAGGACAGCTAACCCAAACTGACCAAAGAGCTATTCCATACCATAGAACGTCATGCTCGGGGTGGGGGGTAGTTGGTCGGTGGTGGGGAGAGTGATCGCGGCTCGGGGAGTGATTGCTGCTCGGGACGGGCTGGGCATCAGTTGGCGGGTGGTGAGCAATTGTGTTGTGCATCATTAATTTTGTACATTCTGTATATTCTCTTACCATTCTCATTATTACTATTATTATTATTTTCTCTTATTAAACTGTCTTTATCTCAGCCCATGGCTCTAACCCTTTTTTCCTTCCTGATTCTCTTCCCTATCCCACTGAGGGAGGGGGGAGTGAGCGAGCGGCTGCATGGTGCTGAGTTGCCAGCCGGGTTAAACCACGACAATGCTCGTGAATTTAGCTAGATGTCTACAGTTCTGCACACGACCAGAGACACTTCAGGTCTTGAAATCTGTCCCCAACATATGGTCAGTTGTGTCTTGTACTAGAGTACTCAGTAATAAAAGTCTTACTGCCCCTACTTGGGACCTCTAACCAGATTTCTGCAAGACTCTGTCCAGGCACTGTCAGGGGAGAGTCCTCTTCAAGTCAGCTCCCAAAAAGTACTGTGGGCGAGAACGCACAAAGTCCGGCTCCCTCCATTTCCACAGTCCCCCAACGCTACTCCAGGAGGCCTTGCACCTTCAAGCAGCCCACATGTCCTCATGCGCTGTTTCCAGGGCGTTTGGTATGCACACAAGAACCGATAATAGATGACAGAAGAAGGGAAAAGAATTGTGGTGGTGTAAGACAAATCCCTCCCGTTTTAAAAGGGAATTCTCCCATTCATAGTTTTCACAGCTAGATATAATACATCAGCCCAGGTCTCTTCTGATGCCCGTGGCTGTAATACCACAGAAAGACATGGCCCACCAGCAGAGCCTTAAGGTGGCTGTCAGCCACCCTCCCACTCCTGCGGTTCACGTCAGCTTTGGGAACTCGTACAGCCTATGGCACAAAGCATCACTCCCAGAGTCTGCTCTGATGTATGAAAAACTTCCAGAGAACTACAGCTCAGAGCAAGTGGAAATCCACATCGCAGCGTGCACTGCGGGGGCTCCTTTCATGCGCCTTGGAGGGATTCTCCCTCCACCAGCTGCAAGGCTCTCCCGGCCCTCGTATTCCTGTGAAGTGGTGTTCAAAGAGGAGTGTGACAGGGAGGAGGATTATCTGCCTTACTGAGCTTCTTGAAGTAAAAGTAGTGGTAGGACACCATAAAACCAGAGCCAGTTAGTGATTAAAAGATGATACTGAACATATTTTTTAGAGCTGCAGGAAATGTTAATTATAGGAATTAAAAAATAGCTGCATAGGTAATTTCCATTTAATTCTGAGGAATATCCAAATCCAATCAAAAATCAAGAAAACAGCACCTCCTAGGAAGAGCCAGAAAGCACTAGGTGTTAGGAAATCTATGCTCATTGGGCAGCTGAGCACTGGAGTAAGTACATCTGTAGGATTTTCCCAGGATCAGTTTATTACTCTGAAGTTTGCAATTGCTCTATATGTGCAAGTACCTGCAGTGGTACTGGTTTGTTCAGTGAACACGGTAATCCAGCTCTTTTTCATCTGCTCTTCGCTTTATTTAATGCTCTATGAAAACTAAAAAGTGTACCATTTGGCATTTATCTTAGAGGTTCAGGTCAGCCACTCATATTCAGGAAGCATTTAGAAGCTGTCCTTCTCATTTAGAAGTTTTAGAAGCATTTAGAAGTTGTCCTGTCTCCACCAAAGCCATCCTGTTAGGGTAAAAATTAATCACAGGCGGTGTCTTTATAGCCAGACCCAGTGTGAGTAATTCAGAAAATAATTGATGGCTTGTTTCTGCCTACGTAATATATTCATACTGCGAGCAAGCAACAGTCCACCTGCAGCGCTGCACTGTAGCTGTGGTACTCGAGAGCAGCCACTGTTTCTGCCCCCTGCGTGCAGGCTCCTGCCCATCGGGTCTGCCTAAGCACGGATTCCGGTTTCTGCTCCTTTTTCGAGCTGCTCTGCTTTACACAGTGGAAGTAGTGCTGACCCACTGTGGTGGGCTGACCCTGGCTGCCCACCAGCTGCCCACCAAGTTGCTCTATCACCCCCTGCTCAGCTGGGCAGGGGAGAGAAAATGCAATTAAAGGCTCATGGGTGGAGATAAGGACAGGGAGATCACTTCCCAATTACCATCATGGGAAAAAAGACTCGACTTGGGGAAATTAATTTAATTTATTGCCAATTAAACAGCAGTACAATATGAACAAATCTAAAAAACACCTTCCCCCACCCCTCCCTTCTTTCTGGGCTCAACTTCAATCCTGACTCCTGTACCTCCTACACCTGCACCATAGAGGAATCGGGGATGCGGTCAGTCAATAACACTTCAGCTCTGTCTCTCCTTCCTCCTCACACTCTGCCCCTGCTCCAGTGTGGGATCCCTCCCATGGCAGACAGTCCTCCACGAGCTTCTCAAACATGGGTCCTTCCCATCGGCTGCAGTTCTTTGCAAACTGCTCCAGAGTGGGTCCCTTCCACAGAGTGCAGTCCCTCAGGAACGGACTGCTCCAGCGTGGGTGGGGAAATTAACTCTATCCCAGGCAAAACCAGTACAGCATTCCAGGTATGTAAGAAATGGTATCCAGAATAAGATGGATGAAAGTGGATGTATTGGGTTTGCATGGCAAGGTTTTGGTAGTGGGGTGGCTGCAGGGGTGGCTTCTGTGAGAAGCTGCCAGAAGCTTCCCCCATGTCCAGCAGAGCCAAGGCCAGACGGCTCCAAGGCAGACCCGCTGCTGGCCAAGGCCGAGCCCATCAGCAACAGTGGTAGCACCTCTGGGATAACATAGTTAAGAAGGGGAAAAAAATGCTGTGCAACAGCAGCCACGGAGAGAGGAACTAGGGGATGTGAGAGGAGCAGCCCTGCAGCCCCCCAGGCCAGTGCAGCAGGAGGGCAGGAGGGGATCCAGGCGCCGGAGCAGAGATTCCCCTCAGCCCCTGGGGCAGCCCATGGTGGGGCAGGCTGTGCCCCTGCAGCCCAGGGAGGCCCACGGGGGAGCAGATCCCCACCTGCGGCCCAGGGAGGACCCCACGCCGGAGCAGGGGGATGTCCCAAAGGAGGCTGTGACCCCATGGGAAGCCCACGCTGGAGCAGTCTGCTCCTGAAGGAGGGGGAGTGACAGAGTAGCTTGGTGGGCACCTGGTGAACAGCCAAGGTCAACCCCCCACAGTGGAGGAGGAACGAGGGGAAAGGAGAGCAGTAAAAAATTCTCGCTTTTTGTTTTATAGGGAGCTCATTTGATTCATGAAACGTCAGTGTCACAAACGAGCAGCCGTCATTTCAGCTTTTGGTGTAAATACAATTAAATGGTGTCTTCCATTCACAGAGATGTGCTGCTACACTGTAATTAGAAACAAATCTTACTACATTCTGACAAAAACATTTTTCTCCCTAAAGATCTGATTTTTTGTGGACTGCAATATTTGCTTTTGAATTGTCAAGTTGCATAAAACTGTGTGTCCCAAAGCCCATAAATAAAGCATTTAGCAGAACAAAAGGATGAACTAACAACTGCTATCTTCTTCTGGGGTACTTACCTTGAGTGGCATTTACTTTGTCAATACAGTGAACACCTCCGGTTCTACGCAGAAGTTCGCTCTGTTCTTTACTTCACAAAGAAATTTTCAAAATGATGAGCTTATCCATCTTTTAGACGTGCTGTATATTTAGACTGAGACTTAATAAAAATTTGTATTCATTTAATGCTGAATATTATACTTAGCTCTGGACTTCCGACAATAGAATGGAAAGCTGGTTCATGCAGTACTGGTACCCATTTACAGTTACAGCCCCGTATGTAATAAAAAAAGAAATGACACTATTATCTTCATCCATTTTTTCTTTTTACTAACCCTTTTCATCATTCCTTCCTCTTCTTCTCTCAGCTTAAGTTCTGAGATAAGCTTGATGTCAGAAACAAAATAATGAAGTATTTAACAGCTGTAGAAAGGTGAGACTACACAGAGGGACTGAGGTGAGAAGGAACTGCTTTTTGCAGAAGCCATTGCTGCTTCCAGTAATGTCTCTGCCACTGCTGATTTGCATTAAAGGACAACCCACAGTCTGGAAATAAAAAAATATCTATCTTTAAAAATCCACTGATTTACAACACCAGTTTATGTTCTAAATAGGAAAATTTTGGTGGAGACCACTATTGATTAGCAAGGCGCAATCATGACTTGAAAATTTGAAAGGTGATAGCCTCATGCATGTGTGCCAGTCCTGGTTTGTGGGTGGGCTACAAGCCCCATTATATAGCCATTTGGACTGCGTCTATACCAGTAAGCTTATTAGACGGTGGGTATAACCACTGTTCTGTGATGACCTATATTAAATTCTAACCAAAAACCTGGCCTGGTTCTGGAGCTGAGCTTGCTCTTTCACAGAATCACAGAATGGCAAGGGTTAGAAGGGACCTCGGGAGATCATCTAGTCCAACCCCCCTGCTAAAGCAGGTTCTCTAGAGCAGGTTGCACAGGACTTCATCCAGGTGGGCTTTGAATATCTCCAAAGAAGGAGACTCCACAACCCCCCTGCGCAGCCTGTTCCAGTGCTCTGTCACCTTCAAAGTAAAGAAGTTTTTCCTCATGTTCAACTGAAACCTCTTATGTTTGAGTTCGTACCCATTGCCCCTGGTCTTGTCGCTGGACACCACTGCAAAGAGTCTGGCTGCGTCCTCGTGACATCCACCCTTAAGATATTTGTAGGTGTTGATGAGGTCCCCTCTCAGTCTTCTCTTCTTCACGCTAAACAAGCCCAACTCTCTCAGCCTTTCCTCATAGGGGAGATGCTCCAGTCCCTTTATCATCCTAGTTGCTTTCCCAGGCACAGCTTACACATGGACCATTCCCAACAAGGAGATTGGATGTGGCTATCCCATTTTGGAAGGTGGTGGACTTCAGGTATATGGGCTGTGTTCTGTTAGTTCTGTTAGTTTTTCCTACCTCCTGCTCAGAAAAAAAAAGACCCTGCCCTGTTGTGATTACTAATATAGACTTTGTTCACTGGTATCGATGCACTGAAGAGGGGGTCAGCAAGCAGGTGGTTCCTGAAGGAGCCAAGCAGTTGCAGAGTCTCCTTTGTCTGTAGCTGGAATACAAGCAGAGCATGGGCAAGGTGGAGAGAGGAAAGAGATGCTTGCTGTACAGTTGTTTCATTTGGGGGATGCAGACACGCCTGTCTGAATTCGGGCAGCAGCAGATAATGAACAGCAATGAACAGCAGGGTTGCAGTGGTTAGCCCAAGGGTGCTAACCCTTACTGTTAGCAAAGGACTGCACCGAGGAAATCATTAAAATATCTGTAGTGGAGAAGGGACTAGACTGTACCTGTTGGGAGACTGAACTTTGGAAGCCCGGGTTTGGTTTTGGTCTGCCAGAGTATGCTCCTGCTTCTGCAAAGTACAATCTGCCTTCTCCGTGTATCATATTCAAAGCATAATTTCAGCTACAGGTATCCAAGATCTATTAATTACCAATCTTTTCAGTTTGACTTGTTTAAGTACCTTCTCAGACAGGGAAAAGTGCTTCAAAAAGGCTTGTTTCTTTGATAAATAATCAGTTTTATGGTGGGTTTGGTGGACCAAATGAGTACAGAAGTTAAAGGCATCAGTAAGACTCATCCCAAGGAGAGTATTAGAATATTAAATGATATGACGGTCTGAGTCAAGGGATTTGGGCATGCCTCATCTCATGGTAAACATTATTAAAACTTCCTAAGGGAAAGATAATTAAAGTATTGATGAAGTTTTAATTTTAACAACATGACTTAATGTCTTTTGTAAAAGGGGGGTTTATGGAAACTTTCCACATTTGACTCTCATTTAAATAGTCCTTTGTAGGGAGAAGATGAAAGACAATTTCATTGAGATGGTCTGAAGTTGTTAATGTCGCTGCCCCATTTTCCTAAGGAAAAGGAGAAAGAAGAAAGCAGCAAGAATGGAGAATACAGTGTCAGGGAGCAGCGGGAGCAGGTGCTGGGCGAGGGTAGGCGAGGCAGAAGCCGCAGGTGATGGCAGTGCTCCCCCCGACACGGCACCGTCCCACAGCACCCAGCCAGAAGAGCAGAGCAGGGCCAGCAAGTCAGCAAAGCAAGTCAGCAGGTCAGGATCAGCAAAAACCAAGAGCAAGTGCCTGAGCCCAAGCCAAAGGGCAGGGGTCCCCGATGAGGCCATGTCAAAGCTAACCTTGCACACAGGCAGCCAGACCCCAACAAGGACCTTCATGTATAGGTTCTGGTCTGGGTGTTCTTATTTGTACCTTTTTTACTGAAGAATACATATGTTAAGATGATTCAATTGGCTGCTCCGTGCCCAGGCAAACTCTGCCAGCAGAGTTACTGAACAAACTTACTTGGCTGAAGAAAAGAAAAAAGAAGATAGAAAAAGGTAAGATAAAAATAAAAGATAGAAAAAAGGCAAAACAAACTCCAGGTCAAATATCAAGACATTGCCAAAGCTGGCAAAGGTGAGGATGAGGGCTCCTATGGTCCCTCTGTCTGTTTCAGGGAAGCTACCGTAACTCCCACGATGGGGATGTGAAAGCACGCTCGTACTGCAGTGCACTTCAAGGTCCTACCAGGACGTTATAGAAGTCATTTGTCAGAGGTGTCAAATTATACTTCTTTCTGTCTATGTTGCTATATTAAAACCTTCAGTAAAGGGGGTTGAGTTAAACCCCCTTTTTTCTTATTTTATTCACCTGTTACTCTTAATTTCTTACATGACTAGCTTAGACCACTGTTTACTCAACCCACACCCCTTTTGGCTGAGATCAGTATGGGGTTTTGTTTCAAATTATTACATTTCTTTATCTTTTTACTTTGGTCAGTTTTTACGAATAGTTTTAGGCAACAGGCTGGACCACATTTCTGTTATCATGGCTAAAGTTGTATCTAAAGAGCCAACTGCGAAAAATTCAGACTTTATGTTTTTTAAAAATGTATCCACAAATTGCTCAAAGACATTTCTATGTTGTACAGTCTTATGATAGCACAGTCTATAGTATTAATCTCCACCAGGGAAGAAAGGAAGTTCCATTATATGCCACTTAAATAAGAAAAAAAAAAAAAGAGCAGCCGAGGAGAAACTGAAATATAGAGGAAAAAAGCAGCTTTCCCTAAAGCTACACAGAAGGCCTGTGACATTGTAAGGACTTGAATTCCACCCTCTTAACATACAGGCTCATACCACTCCTGCCCCATAAAAGCTTTTGGCAGCTCTATTTTTAATAGACCTCACGCATCAGCGCTGCAGATGAAAGTGGAGAATTTCCTACAGCAAAGCCGTTTAGAGGCAGAGAATTAACACAGTTATTTTTAAAATCCCGCTCCCTCATCAATTCATCACCACCACTACCAATTCATAAAAAAACCCCTTTCCAGTTCAGTGAATAACCTGCTTGTTCACGCTTATACAAGTGGTGCCAGACCTGTCGGTGTGCAGCTCCAGCGGCAGCTGAGAGCTCCCCAAGCGCAGCCCCCAGTGCTGGTGCTCCCAGTTCCTCGCCAGCTCTTGCCTCCCATCTAGTGGCTATATCCATGCACCGAGTATTTTATTCTGATTTTTTTAAATTAATGTGCCAAACAAGTAAGAACTTTGTCTGTAGTCGAATAATGCAAGGCAATAGCCCACGTTCTCAGAATTTTCTAAAGACCTTTGCCATGTATCGGTAACCCCAGTTACTCAAATATTGTTGGTTCCTTCAAAAGTCTTCACAGGAGCTTCAGAGTTAGGAGATTAAAAACATAAATCCTGAACGTGGAGTTTTTCTATTACTTCCATGATTTTGAGCCCTGTAAGAAAGCCGCATTCACAAACCTTTCACTGCCACCATTAAAACAGAAAGCTTACTTTTTGTCTCAAAGTGCAAGGTTAAAATCTTGTGTGGAAAACTCCCCCCATAACAGTGGCCTGTAGGGAAAGACCTAAGAGATTGGAAGAACAACAATAAAAGCCCAAGAACGAGCACAGACTCTTGACTTCACATCCTACAACAACTACAGAACTATAGACCAGCCCAGGCTGGTCCAACCTTTTGTGGGAAGAGGAGCCTAGGCAAGATCATCTAGCACCCTGTCCAGTCACATCTTGAAAACCTCCAGCAAACAATTAATTCCTTCTCTCTGACTCCAAGCTGACCTCCCCCTGGTTTGCACAAGCCATCATCCCAAAAAGGTAGAGACTGTAGCTGCAGCATCTGAATGAAGAACCACACCAACTGAAGTCAGACTTGAGTGTAGATCACACCTCCAGAGCTGCGGCAAGGACGTAGCGGGGAGGACGCCAAACGGCCGAGACCGGTTCCTCACTGCTTCCACAAAGCAACTGCATGTTCACGAGGAGGGCTGCAGCTAGAAATGGCACCCAGCGTCAGGGAGAAACTGCTGCATGTGGGAAAGGGAGGGCAAAGCAGATGTGCTGCTAGGGGATAACAGGGTCCAGGGGCCTGGGTAACCAGGGAGGTTGTTCTGGCTGCCTTGGTTCAGCTGGGTTCTCATCCATTTGGGATAACTACCCAAATTAATACAACTTTTACTGGACATCTTGAAATATTAATCATTCACCCTGTTGAGGAGTATAGCAGGCAGAATATAAAGCAGGGAGTTAGCCCGTGTGAGAATACACGGACATGCGTAGCTAATCAATAGGTATTTCTAGGTCTTAAATAGGAAATATCTCCTTTTGGGTTCATTGCAATATAGGGCCTATCTATTTCTGAATTATATTCACCATCTAAGCATGGCTCAGAATTTATATAATCTGAGATACTTTGCATTACCAGCATGTACACCTATTAGCAATAACAGTAAATTAAACAACGCCAGGGCACAGTCTTAGACACAAGCAAGTGGCTGTTTATGCTGTTTAATTGTTAGGATGGACCTTAGGGTATTTTTATGCTCAAAGTTTCCTAAATAGCTCCCAGGCATAATTTAGGACTTGGCACAGGACATGAACCACTCTCAATGAAATGGTCACTCTATCTTGGAGAGCAAAGAGGGTTTGAAAGTTGACCCCCATGCCAGAGAAGGCATTTAACATGGTACTGCAGGCATTGCCTTTGGCCACATCCATGCTGATGGGAAATAAAAGAGGCAGACTGAAAGTTTAAATAATGTTCCCCTACACACATAAGCTCTAGATTTTGGTGAGCTTCTGTAAACAGCTTCTCTCCATCATGATTTGTGGAAATCGGGTTGCTTTGGGTTTTTTTGCTGAAGCAAGCAGCTTACACAGTCCAAAAGTGCTACCAGTGTTTGGAGCAGTTGTAGGTAAAAATTCTCCTCTCCCCTGAGAATGCAAGGAAATAGTAAAATTTACATGTAGATTTAGTTTCTTATTCATCTTGCTATTCTTTAAATAAAGGGCAGGAAATCCCCTGGAGGTGTATATTCTTCAGTAAGGAATAGTGTTCTGGATCTTTAAGGAATAGTGGTATAGGGAAGCATTTCCTTTATAAAGCGAACAGCTGAGTTCAATTTAGTTAATTTATTTCCAAAGAGATCTAAGTAATAACTCTGAGAATGTGTTTGACATTTTTAACCAGTCCTGGTTAGGTTGTATGCCCAATAAAGACCATGCATGAAGAAAACCATGCTTTTTGCCTAGAGAATTACAGGAATGACTAGTGTATCACAGCTGTGTAAAGAATTAATATTGGATGATTATAAATGAACACACACAAAGTTGGAAATTTGTAAAGTCCTCTAACTGCTTGCCCTTAAATGCACCAAGTATCCTGATTTTAAAAGTCAGCCTGAAAAGAAACAAAAGTAGTGAAAAGAAAGTACTGACAAGGATATACTAAAATTGCTAAATCTCTCTAAGAAGTTACCTAGTTAAATTTTATTCCAAAATCAGCCATTATTTTTTTTTCACTTTGCAAATCTCATTTGATCTATTTCTGCTTTGAAATTTAAGTGGCAGCTTTGCAAATGGGTAAGTCTGACCTTTAGTCTCTTTTACAACCCTTCTTCTCTTTTACATCTAAGAAGATCTAAAGGAGCTTCGCTATAAGCAGTCTGATCCAAAGTCCGCTAAAGATACTGGGAACCTTCCTACAGCTTCAGTAAGTTTAGTGTCAGGCCATAAATAGCAACAAATCCAAAAGGCTAAAGTACTGATACGAACATATCGCTTCACTATTGAGGAATCTTATATTTACTTGAGCCTAACAAGTTTTATAAATAGCCCTATAAGTAAATATATGCAGAACTAATATTTTGAGCCAGTTAATTTAGTAACAGTTTCCTGCACTGCAACTAATGAGATCTCATTGGAATAAATACTATCGTACCTGATCCAAGGCAGAAGCATAATCAAGTGTGTTTGGGGAAATAACATACTATCATCAAAAATGCCAACCAGGTCTGTTTAATAAATGATACTCCAGTCAGAGTCCCCAAACAAAATATCCTTAGAGCCCAAAGGTTCTTGAATCTGCTTTCCACTAATGAACGACATATGTCCAAATCTGTAACCTCTGTAGTAGTCAAAGGCCAGATCTAGGTCTCAGGAGAAAATGTTCATAGAATGATGGAATATCTCAAGTTGGAGGGGACCCATAAGGATCATTGAGTCCAGCTCTCTGCTTCTTGCAGGACTACCTAAAACTAAACCGTATGACTAAGAGCGTTGCCCAGACGCTCCTTGAACTCTGACAGGCTTGTGCCTGTTATGCCGTGACCACTTCCCTGGGCAGCCTGTTCCAGTGACTGATCACCCTCTCAGTGAAGAACCTTCTCCTAATGTCCAATCTGAAGTCCCCTGATGCAGCTTCATTCCATTTCCTCGTGTCCTATCACTGGTCACCAGAGAGAGGAGATCAGCACCTCCCTTCCACTGCCCCCCATGAGGAAGATGTAGACTGTGATGAGGTCACCCCTCAGCCTTCTCTTCTCTAAGCTGAGCAAACCAAGTGGCCTCAGCCGTTCCTCGTACATCTTGCCCTCAACACCTTTCACCATCTTGGTCGCCTTCCTCTGGACACACTCTAACAGTTTGATGTCCTTATATTGAGGTGCCCAAAACTGCAAACAGTACTTGAGGTGGGATTGCACCAGTATGGTGTAGAGTGGGACTATCACCTCCCTTGACCAGCTAAGTGTGCTGTGCTATGTTGTTTGGAAAAAAAATTAAAATCATGTTAAAAATTCATACAATCATAGAATCATAGAATGTTTTGGGTTGGAAGGGACCACTAGAGGTCATCTAGTCCAACCCCCCTGCAGTGACCAGGGACACTGCTAACTCGATCAGGTTGCTCAGAGCCCTGTCCAACCTGGCCTTGAATGTTTCCAGGGATGGGGCCTCCACCACCTCTCTGGGCAACCTGTTCCAGTGTTTCACCACCCTCATTGTAAAGAATTTCTTCCTTATATCCAGTCTCAACCTACCCTGTTTTAGTTTAAAACCATTACCCCTTGTCCTGACGCAGCTGGCCCTACTAAAAAGATTTTCCCCATCTTTCCTATAGGCCCCCTTTAGGTACTGAAAGGCCGCAATCAGGTCTCCCCACAGCCTTCTCTTCTCCAGGCTGAACAAGCCCAACTCTCTCAGCCTGTCCTCATAGGAGAGGTGCTCCAGCCCTCGGATCATTTTTGTAGCCCTCCTCTGGACCCGCTCCAACAGTTCATGTCCTTCTTGTGCTGAGGGCTCCAGAGCTGGACGCAGTGCTCCGGGTGAGGTCTCACCAGAGGTCTCACCAAAATTGCTGTGGTGTACTTTCTTTTTTTGGCTGAAATCACCTGTTCTTCTAGAAACTGAGTTCCTCTAGACACCATGCTACAGTGGTGGCCATGGTGTGACTGGTGCTGTGCTTGAGACAGAGTTGGAAGCATTACTAGCAGCAAAGCCCCAGCTGTCTCTTTATCTCTGGTCGTAGTTTTGTGTTGAGATTGATTGGAAAATAAAAAGGAAAAAAAAGATCCTTGCAGATTTCAGCAAATGAGAGTCTTTAGTGTGATGTCTGTGCAAGGATAGCATACAGCTATCAAGCTCATTTTCACATGTCAAGCCCATTGAGTTTATATCCAAACCATAAAACTTGTTACGTGTTGAAGCCTGTCTAAATGGTACAGGATTTTCTAGTGATGATAATGGATTTGTGCTGATATGTGCTGTGCTGTAAATACTGATAAGCAATGCTATTTCCACTGAGATGGAAGAACCGTGTCTCTGTGTTATACTCTATTAGCCTTTCTAACTACATCTAAGCAATTAGCTCCAAAGACTTCTTAACTCCTTTTATCTCTATAAAGGTATTCTGTTCTTTGTCTTTGTCTTGGTTGCATATTTGATTAATTCACATTACATTCTTAGGAATCGCTGGTGGTGTTGACACAGGAGACTACTCTTTTTCTGGCATAAATAGCGAGATGCTCACAGGTCCACTGAGGGGAATTTGGGAAGAAGATACACTTTCATGTTTTTAGGTTCCACTTTGAATAAGTAAGAAAAAAAACCACACCACTATTAGATGGTAAAGCTAGAAGTTAGCAGACTGAGAAGAAAGCAGAAATCTTGGAAACCTCTAGAAGCTGAAACTTGGTGGCATTTCAAGTGAACCAGAATTTGGGTAATATAGTGAAATATATTCCTTATAGAAGCATGGTTTCCAGAACTGATTTTTGTGTGAACTCAACACCATTAACTGCTGTTTCCACTCAGAACCTGAGCATCAGCTATTTTTCATATTTGTGTCACATTACTCAGGAGACTGGAACTCTGTTCTTGAGTGCTGGCCCAACATCTTCTCAGCCTGAAGTCAAGCTCTGGAAATGGAGTTTAAGTGAACTCAAGATTTCTACATAGATACCAGATGTGTTCAAGCACAAGCCTGTATAAGCAAGCCCTTGAGAAGGAAAAGCCATAAAACACTGTTCTGATTTCTGCTGCAGAGTAATTATGGAGTCCTCTGTAGAGCTGAACCAGCTACCTTTGCTGTGTTATGAAGATTTAGACTTTATCCATAAAAGATAGGACTTTGTATCAAAAAACAGCTCTCATCTGTGCTGCTTGCAATTATGTTGTGGCAAACACAGGGTTGACAAGCAGTGTGCGAAGAACTGTGTACGTGCCCTTCTTGGTGCCTTTCTTCTGCTTGAAAAAGCCTACTTCAGCTATACATATATTCTGCAAAGAATGTCTATGTGTAGGAACTGTACACCTCTACGTCTTGAGCTGCACCATCTCAAACTTGGGGCACTGAGACCAGTAGATACAGGAAGGCAAGTAACAGCACTAATTAGCTGCATCCTGCCTAAAATATTGTCTCCCGTCATACAGAAAGATCCCTTTGCAACATCCACACATACCCATCCAGGTCGCTTTAAGCAGTCCTAAAAAAAACCCAAAATTTTCAGGCCTTGCCTGATCTTGGAATTTGTTTCTGTTCAGCAATGATTTGTCAGTAACAGATACAAAAACGCCAGTAGTTATAGCCATTCTTGGTTGGTTCATCATTTAATAATCAATATCTTTATCTATTCCAATGCACTGCTGGCCACAAAATATGGGGGTGACTTCTAAGCAGAGAGAAAAAAGCTTAAATATTCCTAGATAAAGAGCACATGTCTAAATACTGTCTAAATACTATCTAAATACAGCAGGACAGGATAGTAACAGCACATGTTTTAATATAAGCCAATAGTTCTTCCAATGCATCTGTTTGGACACTTTTCTGGAAGGAAATTAGTTGGAGGTTCCAACGGCATTTGCGTGAGTGACGTTTGCTTAAGTAAACGTTTGCGCTTATTTAAAGGTAAAGGTTTGTTTGGTGGTTACTAATTGCTTGTATTAATGTTCAGTCATGGCGAGGCCAGTTTCTTCAACAGTATCCTAATGGATTTAATCCCTACAGGATGAAGACATAACCCAACAATAAATAGGACTGTTACGGCTGCTTGGTAATGTTCTGCTCCTTGAGGAGTTCATGGTTAAGGAATAGTCCTAATGAAATACTGTAATGGCTCCCATTATAGGAGTTAAACTGTGCAAATTAGAGCAAAAATTAGAGCGAAATGGCAAATGTCTCACATGGAGGAAAACAGCTGCGAACAGTATTGCTCTGTGATACCACTTGGGGACAGCAGGAAGGGGATTGTGAAGGGCCCTGCTCTGTCATCAGTCGGCCAGTGTGGCTGCAATGGTGGCATAAGACTCAAGGGAAGTTGATCCTGAAGTGCTAATGTGATGCAGGTGGTGAACCCTAGCAAAACTGTTCCCAAGTCAATAAAAGATGTTCCTTTTTTTTCCCTGTTGTTTTTTTTTTTTTTTTTTTTTTACAGACTGGAGGGCAGGGGACTCGGCGGAACATTTGGGCTGCCTGCAGTCATGGGACGGACTTATCATTTAATGCCATTTGCAAACGCATTGAGCTCGGTCATAAACTAGTGAGATTTCTTCTCCTGATGATTCCTCCTGGAGGATTGCCCCACTCTGCAAGTGGGAAGAGCCAACTGAAAATCTACACCTGAGACAATATTTCTTTGATTAGCATTTTAGTGGATACAGAGAACAGGTAAATCAGCATTGCCACTCCTGAAACGCAAAACTCATGGAACAGCAGGCGGGTGTGTAACACTCAGCAACAGCCCCCAGGCAATTCTCAGGCTCTTGAAAAGCTGAGTCCCAGAACACTCTGCTGAGATATTTTGGTAGGTTTTTTTTTTTACAGATAAAGGATGTCAGACCTTGGCAGGTGGTGTGGCTGGCTCCAGCTCATACAGTAGTGTTTCATTAAACTGTTGGGGAAGGAGAGAGAAAAAAATTGAGTTGTCACATTTTAGGGTAAGGCATTTTCTTCTTATCAAAAAAATGCTTTCTAAAACTCCAGCTACCAAGAAAATCTTACTCTATGTGGGAGGGCATGGAAACATTGCACAATAATTTAAGGATCTTCAGTTAAAAGAATATAAGAGGATCCTCAGCTTTGCTGAGGATCTCACCCCATAAATCAAATAAATCATGAAAGGAGCTGATCCCTAAATCAATGAAATCAGCAGAAATAGCTAAAGCAACGTTATCCACAGTGATATAACAACACGTCTTCAATTCCAAACTTAATGTGCTGATAAAAATGCCTTTTTTCCATTAAGAAATTTAAAAAAAAAAAAGGTTAAAGAATCTACTTTTATTTCAGAATACCTCCTCCAGAAATGTGAAGACAGTGCATTTAGCGTGCAGCGTGGAAAGAATTATTCCTGACTGATTTCCGGGGATGTTTTATTCTGTTTGAATTCCAGTAACTTTGCATATCTTTTTCTCACATACTCATAGCAATGTTTGTATCTCTCTGAGTGCCTTTCACATGCACAGGTGCACTGGGCAAGAATTTATACAGACTATTCCCTTTCTTCAAATTCTGCCTGCAAAGTGCTTGTGATTGGCTTGTATTTGCAATACCAAACCTACCGGTCTAGTGTTTATGGCCAGCAAGGAATTCAAGCTCATCCCATCACTGCGCACTCGTGTAGTACCTGTCTCCTGTCTAATCTGTGAACAGAGGTTTAGTTCACCCTAACTTTGTTCCTTTTGCATTGTCACTGGAACAGATCATTAAAAAAAAAACGGTTGAAGTGTAATTTTCAACAAAAAAGCCTCATCTTCTCAAATATACAACATCTAAATGCTTCTACTGCCTCCTCGGTTTGCTTAGCTCTTCCAGAGTCACGTTTACACCTTATGGTCAGCTTCTGTTCCTAGCTGGTGCTCTGGCCAGCCCTGAGGGTTCCCTGGCGGCACAGGGAGGGAAGGGAAAGTGATGCCATGAATGTCTTGCCGATGGATGGGGCTTGCTCCAGCAAGCATAGCAAGCCCTGCAGCAAAGACCTCTTTTCACTGAATGCTTTCCCAGTGGAAAGCCTTTCACTGGGAGAAGATGTTTTGTCATTTAATTATTAGGGTTGGTTATGTCTGTTATTTCAGTTCATTTACAATTTTCATGTCCTCAGATCCAAAGTTAGCTTCAGCAGAAATAATTGTCCTCAGTTGACTGGGAAAAGTAACTGAGGGATGGGGCTCTGGGCAACCTGATCTAGTGAAAGATGTCCCTGCCCATGGCCGGGGGGTTGGAACTAGATGATCTTTAAAGTTCCCTTCCAACCCAAACTATTCTATGATCCTATGATTTAAGTCATGTTATACCTTCTATTTCAAAACAGTTTTTTCCATCAGTTATCTTTTTTTTTTTTTTTTTTTTTTTTTTTTTTGAGTTTGCAGACAGTATGTCCTGGGAAGTATTTTGTATGGTACATAAGATGTGTGTGTGTTTGCACATGTGTGTGCCCCTGGTTCCATCTTGATCTCTCCAATCTAAGGCCATCACAGATGTTTCCAGCATCTCTCCACTGTGACGGAAGAGGTAGCTCCCGTGCTGCCTTTCTCCTCAAAGCTCATCTCACTCACCCCAGAGGGGAGCCTCTTCTGTCTTTCCAACCTGCTATGAAGAAAAGAACTTCAGGAACTGTAAGCGTGGTAAATCCAGAGAAATATTTCCCTGGTGGGTCGATCACACACTTCCTAGGGATGGAAGATGTCCAGTTCTACTCTCAACAGTGGGAACCATCATTCTAAATGAAATGGGCCAAATAAATCCTGAGTTTATGACAGATTATGTTATTTAATACTCAGTGAACTGGTCTTCCACCAACAGAAGGTCTGCAGTGGATAGGTCACAATAACCCAATCGCTCACCTCTGTACTGTGACTTAGCCTGGAGTTGAAGGGGGCACAGGCGACAAATCAGAGAGTATTTACGACAGAGGAGTCAAGCTGTGGTGGGCTGTGCCATTCAGTCCTCAGTATTATGTTTGAAAACTCTTATAAGTTACAAGTAGTCCAAATACTCCTTAAAAGTTAGGTGAGGAGTTACTCGCGCAGAAATTGGTTTTAAAATACAATCTTCCAAACTCACGTGGAATGGAAAGCAAGCTCTCATATAGCTTTTGCATTTTAGTTTTGTTTGGTGCTTGCCTCCTTTCTGGCAAGCAATACATTTATTACAACACTGGCCACATAATCTTTTGTCTCTCTGTGCCCAGGAAGAATGCAGTTTTCACTGACTATATTTTAATTTCTGTTTATTTGCACAAAATGCTTTCCCTCATGTGATAAGCCATTTTATTTTGCTGCACAGGCCTAAACCGGAAACAATTTCAATGGAGTTCTCCTGGGGACAGAGGAATGGAGCATTAGGATCACTAATTATGTTTCTAAATATATCTCATAGTAGCCTAACAGGCTGCAAAGAATTCCAATATCTATAAGGAAAAACTGGACAAAAATAAAATCTTATTGACAAAAGCCAACACATGGCTAATACAGATGAAAGGTGGAAATCTGCCAGTAATGGCAATGTCATTTTCTTCCCAGTTATTCTTAGGGGCAATGCTCAAGTTATTTCTCTAATTGACCCACTTCAGAAAAAAAAATAATCTTTTCTTGCCAACTATTTACTGACTGTATTTAGCATGGGATATAAAGAAATCATATTGACATAGGTTAGTCTGTAGGGTTTAATTAACACAGCTGAGAAGTCTGATGCCCTGAAGGCATAGCTGCTTTCATATGGTGTGAGCTGGTAGAGCCAAAGCTGAGAGGAGAGCCCAAGTGCCGATGATGAATTCTGCATCTGTCAGAGAAGGGCTGCTGGTGACCTCCTGGAGTTAATGTGTCAGGTTAGCACATGCTCCTTGCCATGCTCCATATGGCTCACAGCCTTGTGCAGTAAAGCATTGCGTTAGGATCAAAATGAAAATAACCAGGCAGGGAATATTTGTGAATCTGTCTTTTGTCTTCTACAGAGGACAAGGGAAGGGCTTCAGCCTACTTCATTTATATCATATATGCACATACAGGCAAGAATCATCTGTTCTCATCCTTCCTACTGCTTTCTTTTCCAAGTCCTGCCTATAGCCCAAGTAACCCACTCAAGCCAATGGCTTGATTGCCAGCCAAGGACACGTGAACAGATAGCCCTGTGAAAGAGAGACCTGTGGTGGGTTACACTGCTCCTTTCTGAGGAAACGAAGAATCCTGGTGGCTAGATCTTTCACTGTGAGAGTTTTGCAGGAGACATTCAATAAAGTGGTTTCAGGTAAACCTCTAGAAGTGGTTTCAGGCAGCAAAAAGAATAGCTGCTCCCTCCCTTCCAGAGATACTTTCTTACCTTTAATATTGGGGTTTTGCTTTCTTTGTCCTCACTTTAGGAGAGTACAGGACGGATGTTAACAGGGTAACCTTTCCCCAGAGGTGAGTTACAATAACTGAAATACCTGACAGCCAGGTGAATTGACCCCCTTCAGAAAAAAGGGCCAGCTGTGTCAGGACAAGGGGTAATGGTTGTAAACTAAAACAGGGTAGGTTGAGACTAGATATAAGGATTAGATATTAGTTTAGACTAGATATAAGGAAGAAATTCTTTACAATGAGGGTGGTAAAACACTGGAACAGGTTGCCCAGAGAGGCAGTGGAGGCCCCATCCCTGGAAACATTCAAGGCCAGGTTGGACAGGGCTCTGAGCAACCTGATCGAGTTAGCAGTGTCCCTGGTCACTGCAGGGGGGTTGGACTAGATGACCTCTAGGGGTCCCTTCCAACCCAAAACATTCTATGATTCTGTAAAACTGCTTCAGCCCTTCCTTTGGAGTCCACTGGTTCAGTCTCAGAAACATAAATCATTACCATGAGAGGTACCCAAGCCAGTTCTGAACAAGCCAGCTGAGGTACCAAAGGCCATTTAACAACCCTGTCCAGGCCTGCAGCAGGCAAAGAAAGCAGAGCAGACCGAGGAGGGAGAGCAACGTGCAAGGGGAGAGGCAGAAAGGCTGGAGAAGCCTGGTGAGCAACCAGCACCCCTCGAAAGCTGTCAGTGAAGTGTCTATGCACGAGTTAAATTGATTGTCCCGCATTTCATTCGTGCATGTGTGTGCCACTGTGTGGGAAGCTTTGGGGGTATACATCCCCTTTCCAAAGGAGCAATTTGCCACTAAATTGGCCGCTGAAAGGCAAATTGCTGGTCTGAACAGAGGCTAAGTGGCAACCTGGGTTGTAAACCAGCATGCCTGCAGCTTATGCAAGGTAACAAGAAAAGCTTTCAAAGGAACAAGGTGATGGTGGCAGAAGTGGATGCACGATGGTAGGCAGACTTTGTGGACATGCCAGTTTTCCAAACACAGTGATGGCGTTAATAATGATGATAGAGACAGTATCCAAGCAAGCCTTAACTTTTGGTCTAAAGGACAAAACCGAGTCTGAAATATCTGAGGATGTTTAGCAAGAGGTTAATGCCTCAGAAATGACAAACTGAACGTAGAAAGTAATTGTTAAAACAGCCTTTAAGCAAACTGTAAAAGCTGTATAATGTTCCCATAGCCCACTGGCCTGTGCTGCTGCGTGACCACCCCAGCGCATACAAGATCCAGCACTCCTGATACTGGGTAAGAAACATCTGCTATCATAACTGCCAACAGAAGATGGTCCTATCTGACCATTTCTCCTTCTGCAGGAAGAGTTTACACTACTTGCAGGTGTCTCACCCATGTAGAGTTTGCTCAATTTTGCAGGAGGAATCACCTGAAGGAGTTTTTGGGATGGCCAGATCCTCCACCCATGATGTTAGTCAGCACACTGAAAGACAGAATCATAGAATCATAGAATCATAGAATCATAGAATGTTTTGGGTTGGAAGGGACCACTAGAGGTCATCGAGTCCAACCCCCCTGCAGTCAGCAGGGACACTGCTAACTAGATCAGGCTGCTCAGAGCCCCATCCAACCTGGCCTTGAATGTTTCCAGGGATGGGGCCTCCACTACCTCTCTGGGCAACCTGTTCCAGTGGTTTACCACCCTCATTGTAAAGAATTTTTTCCTTATATCTAGCCTAAACCTACCCTGATTTAGTTTAAAACCATTACCTTGTCCTAACGAAGCTGGCCCTACTAAAAAGATTTTCCCCCTCTTTCCTATAGGCCCCCTTTAGGTATTGAAAGGCCGCAATCAGGTCTCCCCGCAGCCTTCTTTTCTCTAGACTGAACAAGCCCAACTCTCTCAGCCTGTCCTCATAGGATAGGTGCTCCAGCCCTCGGATCATTTTAGTAGCCCTCCTCTGGACCCACTCCAACAGTTCCATGTCCTTCTTGTGCTGAGGGCTCCAGAGCTGGACGCAGTACTCCAGGTGAGGTCTCACCAGAGCTGAGTAGAGGGGCAGAATCACCTCCCTCGACTTGCTGGCCACGCTCCTCCTGATGCAGCCCAGAGTACGGTTGGCCTTCTGGGCTGCCAGCACACATTGCCGGCTCATGTCCAGCTTTTTATCCACCAGCACCCCCAAGTCCCTCTCGGCAGGGCTGCTCTCAATCCTTTCTTCCCCCAGCCTGTGTTGATACTGGGGGTTACCCTGTCCCAGGTGCAGGACCTTGCACTTGGCCTTGTTGAACCTCATGAGGTTCACACAGGCCCACCTCTCCAGACTGTCCAGGTCCCTCTGGATGACATCCCGTCCTTCTGGTGTGTCAACCGCACCACTCAGCTTGGTGTCATCTGCAAACTTGCTGAGGGTGCACTCGATCTCACTGTCCAAGTCATTGATGAAGATGTTGAACAGCACCAGTCCTAGTACGGACCCCTGAGGGACACCACTCGTCACCAGTCTCCATCCGGACATTGCGCCGTTGACCACTACCCTCTGGATGCGACCATCCAGCCAGTTCCTTATCCACCGAACAGTCCACCCATCAAATCCATAGCTCTCCAATTTAGAGAGAAGGATGTTGTGGGGGACCGTGTCAAAGGCTTTGCAGAAGTCTAGATAGATGACATCCATTGGTATTCCCTCAATAATAAACACTAATAGATTATTCTCATCAGGTATTCAAAAATTCTCAGAGCACAGCAAATTTAATTTTGAATCAGAGACTTCTGGGTTATTTCAGACATTGTTTTTGCTTATCTGAATATTTTTGGCACATTTTCTATTTCAATACACTTGTCATTTAGAAGTATATTTTCCAGAAAATGTGTTGAAAATTATTTGTACGTAATTTAGCATCATAAAAGCAAAAGCACCCATTTATAGTAGAGGTAGAGAGGTGGGCCTGTGTGAACCTCATGAGGTTCAACAAGGCCAAGTGCAAGGTCCTGCACCTGGGTCAGGGTAACCCCCAGTATCAATACAGGCTGGGGGAAGAAAGGATCGAGAGCAGCCCTGCCGAGAGGGACTTGGGGGTGCTGGTGGATGAAAAGCTGGACATGAGCCAGCAATGTGTGCTGGCAGCCCAGAAGGCCAACCGTACTCTGGGCTGCATCAGGAGAAGCGTGGCCAGCAGGTCGAGGGAGGTAATTCTGCCCCTCTACTCAGCTCTGGTGAGACCTCACCTGGAGCACTGCATCCAGCTCTGGAGCCCTCAGCACAAGAAGGACATGGAATTGTTGGAGCCAGTCCAGACTGTATATAGGGAAGAAATTCTTTACAATGAGGGTGGTAAAACACTGGAACAGGTTGCCCAGAGAGGCAGTGGAGGCTCCATCCCTGGAAACATTCAAGACCAAGTTGGACAGGGCTCTGAGCAACCTGATCGAGTTAGCGGTGTCCCTGGTCACTGCAGGGGGGTTGGACTAGATGACCTCTAGGGGTCCCTTCCAACCCAAAACATTCTATGATTCTATGATAGTAACACAGAATCATCCGGTTGGAAGATGGTCTTGGGGTTCTCCTAACTTGCTCTTACGGACTTTGAGGGAAGGCAGTTTGCCAGCCCGGTACATTCCAGTACTTCACCATCCTGACCACTATTATGTTTCTTTTTATCTTCAGTATGAATCTTCCATGCTCAAATGCAAGTATATTCTTTCTTGTCCTAGCAACCATACCCTTACTTTTAGTACAAATACATATATAGTATGTATTTGTAGGCATATAGTATATACTATATATGTGCTATATACCATATGCAATATTATGTATAATATATACTATATAGTACATAATATTGTCACAGATGGAGTGAGAGAGAAGCAAAAATATAGTTTATTGATATAAACCAGTGAGTTAACAAGGTTCAGTGGTAAATGCAACAGTGGTTTAACAAGACCTAATGGCAAGGGACACTTGTTTATTTACTGCATAGAGGACAGGGTCAGACAAAGCTGACAGGGAGACCCTCCCGTTGAGTCATGAGGTTCAGAAAGGACTCCCTTCTTTCTAAACTCCTTCCTCAGAGAGGAATCTAGGTGCTGCTGGATCCAATCCTAGTCCCAGACTTGGTCAACAGTTTATGTCGAAAGGATTATATATGCGCAGTCAATCCTTTATATCACTTAGCTAAGGTTTCAGAGGTAGAATGCTGTTAGCCACTTACCAAGACTCTGTTGTGGCAAGGAATCTCTCAGCCTCGAGGAGTGACCTTGAGAGGTGTCCCTGCTCAAGGGGAGATCCTGGTGCACAGCCTGCTGCCATGCAGGAGAGCTCCAAGGGCTCTTGGGCTGCTCACTGTTGATGGGGGTAAGGTGATTGGCTCATTGGCATACCGACCATGGATTTGTTCCTTCACTGTGCTTAGGAGGATGCATTGCACAACAACCCTCGGATACTGTGTTGTATGTGTCTCCCCCAAATCTGCTTTGAGCCAGATGCAGCCATCAAGATCAGATGCATCCATTAGGACCATCACTGGTGATTATCACCTGAGCAGCGTTACAGGAGATAAAGCTCAGGTGGGGAGGTGTGGGGGAAGCACACCATCACAAATATATACTACATATGTGTAGTATATATGTGCTCTATACTATATGTGATATACATAGTATGTGCTGTAGGCTATATTATATATAATATACTATATAGCATATAATATATACTATCTACTTTATGTATCTTATCTTGCTATTTGCAACTATCATGGCCATAAAGAGGTATGAGGCATCTAAGAGCAGCTGAAAATCCAAATAGTTATTTGTGGTTTAAGGCAGGTAGGAATCCTTTAAACAAGTTTTTAGATTTAGGCTTCTGAACAAGTTAAGCCTGTTTGAACCTGGAATTGTTATAGGTGGTGAAAACTCTGCATAGCACAAAAAGTGAAGGAAATTTTGCTATAGTTTATTTTTTTACTTGGGCGAGGCTAGATGAGTCTACTGCTGCTGTTTCAGCCAGACGTTGTCCAGGAGCTGCAAGCAGATATCAATAATTTGACAGTGCCTAACGAGGGGACATTTCTCACTCAGAGACTGGATTCTGGCAGGTTATTTGAAGTCTTGAAGTATTTGGGCCAGGCAGACAACAGCCTTTGTTGGTGACACCATCCATCGCAGTTTTAAAAATTGAAGTACTTCAGTACAGTGGCAAGATTTCATTCTTTAAGTCTTTTTTCTTTAAAATTGTTAGCCTGTTTATTTTCCTAATTACCCTGGAAAATAGCCTGGGTTTTATGTTTCTTTTTTTGTTAAAAATCTTCTGATACTAGTTCTGAAACAGGGTTGTCTCGCACATTTGCAGGGAAAGGCATTGCCCATCTGATTAACTGTGGAATTGGAAATATGAAAGGAAATAGATGAAGTAATATTTTTCTGTGCAAACCAGCTTACTGGACTAAGTAATTAGTAGAAGATAAATGCAACAAAGATAGCTGCAATATTTCCAGATGAAAATGTGTTGTCACGTTAGTACTAAGAATAATAATAATGAGACTCATCTGATACACAGCGACTGTGTCTTTTTAATTACCACAGTTCTCTTTCCCTCATTTACTGTCCTAACATAACTGCTGAAGAAACTTCATTTTAAGGCTGGAACTAATACAATTAGAAATATCAATTTCAATCTTAACTGAATTCACCCAATTAGTTAGTATAATTAATAGCCATTTTAAAATCAGTTCCCATTAGAATACGGTGGGACCTGACTCTCACAGGATCAATAACCATTTTCTGGTTTTCGGTAACCAGAGTCTGGAATAACAAAAGGTAGAGGAAATACATAAATAGCAACGTGATTTGAGGACTGGATGTTTGGAATTCCCATAAAACATGTATTTGGATGTCAGAGTGATCACGCTGGTTACGTATCCCCAACTGGTGTTTTCAAAGCTTTGTACTTGTGTGTCGTCTTACACAACATCAGACTTTCAGAACAACTTAGCTTCCATTTAGGCCCAAAATACATGATCAAATATTTTTGGGTGCATTTCAAGTGGTGAGGTTTTTTTGAAACCTTATTTTCATGCCTTTCCTGGTGCATGAAGCTTTCAAAGATATGGTTCTGATTACGGAGCTAATTCTGGTCTGCCAAAAACATTTGGAAAAATCCCAGCTAGCTCTCTGCAAGGCAATACCAAAGTGTGATCTGGGGAGAGCCCACTCCTGGGAGAGCTCCCAGAACACAGAATGGATGGAGACCTCAGTCGCAGGTTTTGCCTAGGTCCTCCAGTGCTGTTGCAGAAAGACCAAACAACTCCCAGGTGCCCTCATCCCACGTGTTAGGCCTGGCAACATCTACCTGCAGTTCCGTGGTATGAAGACAACACAGCAGTAGGCTCAGAATCAGCTCTTACAACATTACAGGCGCCCCAAAATGTGAATACAGACAAGAGTAACCTCGTTGCAGGGCTGCAGGGACACCAAATGGCATCCAGAGGACACCTGTGCCAAAGTGCAAAACAATGTGGCTACAGATATGCAACTTGCCTTCAACTACATGGACTTGGCCTGGGGGTCAAGGATCATGCTCCTTTAATCGTGTAAACGTGACCTCACCATACAGTCTGGATGGTAACAAGATACAGGTGTCAGGACTTCAGCCCTCTTAACAGCCTGAGGACACATTTGAGGTGTACTCTCCCATTAGTCCCAAAACTTGGAAAAAACCTGCAGGAGCAAGATGTACAACAACTGAATCATAAAGCATGATAAAACTGCTAGGTTGAGGTTGCATCTTCAGTTTTGGAGTTTTGTACAATTTAACTACATTTATTTTCAAACTGACACCTCATTTAGAAGATGAAGCTCTCTAGAGCAAAGAGAATTGTTTTAGTTATATTTGGAGAGCAACAGCCTTACCAGGCTGTAAGCACAGTAGTAGTACAAATAAAGATTTATAGTAGCACCTTTTATTTTTACTGATTTAATGTATCATTCATGAATAAAATTTTCAGTAGAAAACTAGGTAGCAATCACCTCTCATCTTGCTTTTGGTGGAGTTTAAAGGGTCAGATTCTGTGCCAATGCTACATTCAGTCTGCTGAAGTAACTGGCCCTGTACTAATTTATACCAGCTGCTGCTTTGATCCATTTGTAAAAGTACAGCAATTTGTCAGACACATCCATGGTCGATGGTACAGGTCTTTTATGTACCAGCCCAGCTGGTACTATTTCTTCCTTGTAGTTTCTTATTTTTAGATCAATACAGTAAGTACCATTAAGTATTCTAATTTTAGGCTTTTATGCCCCATTATATTACTTTTAAATTGTCAGCCAGATGGTATAACAGGTAACATGATGGACACATCCAGCACCAATTAAGACTTAAAAGCTAATAATGGTCTAAAAATACAGATGATTGGAATTATCTGAGAATAATTATATCAGAGCATCTTTAGACACATGTAGGTCTTTTATTCTAGTGGTAAATGATCTTATCCTATGGCTCTCTTGCTCTCCACAAGTGCAGCTGGAGGTAAGAAGGATATTCCAGTTTTGAAAGTGGTGGAGACCAGCAGAGTGATCCTTGTTCTCTAACTCAAGGTAGGACAAAGATTCCTTCTCAGTCGTGTTTGTCGCACATTGATTGGAGACACCTGATATAGCTCCGGCATGAAAAAAGATCTAGAACTTGGAACAGGTAGAAAGGAGACCAAGAGATGCACATTGAGACTTTCAGCTTTTACAGCTAGAGGACTAATAAAGTTAATTCCTAACAGAAAATCCAGACGATGAGGATAGAACAAATATCTGTGAAGGAAGCCAGGTTTAACTGTGCTGCAAAAAGTCTGTGCCAGTGTAAATTACTTCAGATAAACAGCTTCTGACTTACAGTGACACAAGCGAGATCTAGATATTCTTCGGAATACATTATTTATATTTTATATTTGGTTTCCAAACATGTATTTGTTGAATTAATCAGCATTTTGATTTTTTTTCCCCCTTACTCCCTTTTCCAAGTTTTTTAACTCACAGGAAAATGAGGAAAGAGAACATTTTTGGATACTTGGCCAAAAGACTCAGTGGAATAAAGCTGCCCAGGAATTTTTTTACCATTTTTTCTGCTTTTTTTTTTCTTTTTCCTTTCTATAACTTTATCTTCTCTGCTCTTGGAAGAATTTCATTCCCCTCTTGCCAAGCTGTTTTGGGGTGGTTTTTTTCAATTTAAAAGGTGCAAAAAAGAAAGCTGAAAACTGTTAAGATTGTTCATTCTATTACATTTAATGCTAGAAGAGGGGAATGAAATTGGTGCACATTCCTTCCTTTCCATGCTTTCATACAGCTGGAGAAGATGGCTATTTCAAAGTGTACTGACCAAACTGGAAAGCAATATAAATAAGAGTTTATTATAATTTTGACATGAATATGAATTTACAAGCACAGAAAAGGCATTAAATATATCAGCTTAGATAAGAATCAGCTGAAGATAACATAAAGGTGATTATTATTTGGAAGAATAAACACAAAGGAGAAAGGAAATAGTATCCAAACTATGAAAACTTCTAACATATTTTGATTTTAAAAGTTGAAAGTACAAGCATTTGTTTGTTTCATTTTAAAGATTAATTGAAGTGTGAATGACGAGAGAGAAAGCATCCTCAGTTGAAGGAAACCAGCTGAGAAATTAATTTCCATAAGAAATTAGGATGATATAGAGATTCTTTGCAGTATTTTTTTTCTCTGACCAGAGTAATTTCTATAATTTCTCTTGCTCCTGCTATTCTGTACAGGAGTTTGCATAAGCAGAAGAGAGTCTCTATTTTGTTTAATTAGAGCTTCATTATTTAATCTACCCAAAAGTGATTCAAAGTGTTGGGCATAAAAGCCCTATAATAGCTGAATAAAAGAAATTTAGTCTCCAAAACTTCCTAGCTGTAACTTAGGTGTTTCTCATCTCTCTGTCACTATAAAGCAACCACAAAAACTTTTCACCCCTATAATCTGGAATTGGTAGATAATCAATACCTCCCACACAGCAATAAGTGAAAAAATAAGTGTTTAGGTTACTTGGGCTATTCCTAAAAAGAAAAGAAAAGTCATTCTTTCCAGAAAAAAAAAGTCTACAGCAGATTTCTCTCTCTCTCTGTGTATGTGTATGAAGATTCTAGTCTGACAAGAAAATTACGTACTTGGCAAAGAAAGACTTAAAAATATAGGGCTTGCCTTGCTGGGTGGGCCTGAATGGCTGATTGTCATGTCTAATGTTTTGAAAGGTTTGAAATATGTAATTTTGTAAGACAGTGGGACCTAGATCCTGCCCGTCTCTGAGAAAACAGCCTAACAAAGCCCTGGGATAAGAGCTAGCAGTTGCCCTTATTCAGAATAACCCTCAACTTGCCTTGTTCTGCTGCAGCGGTTGCTCCCTGAGATACTAGGGATAGAGAGTCTGGATTTTGCCTCACATTAGGCAATGGTGTTTCTATCGTTCTCTTTACCACCCATTTACAGGTCACACCAAGCAACCCAGGAGGTAGAAAGTCTATTCGCATTTTATTCTAGAGCTGTTCTAGAAACACAGCTCAGCGCCCATGTCTGTTTAAGACTGCATCTTTTCATACACTATTTAGTCTTTCTAGCTCCTCAAGAGCTGTTCCTTCAAACCCTTTCTAATTAAGTGACTAAACCACACAAAAGCCTAGAGGTAGTTTAAGAATTTGTATGCTATTTTATGCAGGTATTAGGTGGTGTGTGGAGCAGTAAGCATCAGGGTATATCTTGGTTTGCAGGGGTTGTTGCAATGAGTTGTAAGAGCAGCTCTGCTTACTCGCCAACAAGTACATGTAAAGTCTTTATTTCTGCATGTGGCACAAGGAGATGAGAGAAGGTGCTGAGAAGTTGTGCCGAAGCACCACCATTCCCTGCTCCCATTTGGTTTTACATTTCTCCATGGGCATGGCTGTGTCATTCCCCAGGGAATACCTGGGACACCTCCTGCCCAACCAGAGTCAGAAAGAAAGCGAAATGCAGGTGGCCCAGTCACCATTGCAGGTCTCAAAATAAGCTGCCCCTTAGTATCTCAAACTCATTTTGCTGGTAAAATGTCCCAATTGTGGCACTCAGCATTATTTGCTTCAGAAAAAAAGGTGGGAAAATCTATCTCCAAAAGATGACTTATCATTATGGAGAATGGAGTTAAATCCAGTTGGAGGCCAGTCACAAGCAGTGTTCCCCAGGGCTGAGTGTTGGGGCCAGTTCTGTTTAACATCTTTATCGACAACATGAATGAGGGGATCGAGTGCACCCTCAGCAAGTTTGCAGATGACACCAACCTGGGTGGAAGTGTTGATCTACTTGAGGGGAGGAAGGTTCTGCAGAGGGACCTGGACAGCCTGGATCGATGGGCTGAGGCCAACTGTATGAGGTTCAACACGGCCAAGTGCAGAGTCCTGCACTTGGGTCACAACAACCCCATGCAGCACTACAGGCTTGGGGAAGAGTGGCAGGAAAGCTGCCCAGCAGAGAGGGATCTGGGGGTACTGGTTGACAGCCAGCTGAATACGAGCCAGCAGTGTGCCCAGGTGGCCAAGAAGGCCAATGGCATCCTGGCTTGTATCAGGAATAGTGTGGCCAGCAGGAGTAGGGAAGTGATCGTGCCCCTGTACTCGGCACTGGTGAGGCCAACCTCGAATACTGTGTTCAGTTTTGGGCCACTCACTACAACAAGGACACTGAGGTGCTGGAGCGTATCTGGAGAAGGGCAGCAAAGCTGGTGAGGGGTCTGGAGCACAAGTCTGATGAGGAGCGACTGAGGGAACTGGGGTCATTTAGTTTGGAGAAGAGGAGGCTGAGGGGAGACCTTATTGCCCTCTACAACTGCCTGACAGGAGGGGGTAGTGAGGTGGGGGTCGGTCTCTTCTCCCAGGTAACAAGCAATAGGACAAGAGGAAATGGCCTGAAGTTGCACCAGGACACGTTTAGGTTGGACATTAGGAAAAATTTCTTCACTGAAAGGATTATCAGGCACTGGAATGGGCTGCCCAGGGAAGTGGTTGAGTCCCCACCCCTGGAGGTATTTAAAAGACAGGTAGGTGAGGTGCTTAGGGACATGGTTTAGCTGTGGACAGATATGGTTGGACTTGATGATCTTAAAGGTCTTTTCCAAACAAATGATTCTATGATTCTATGATTCTGTCATTAGAAAGGGGTCTCTGTGAGCAGAATTCATCCTCTCTCCAGTGGAGGAACCCACATCCATCTCGTGTGGATTCATGAAAAGCTCCTGTCCAGAGTCCTTGCCTTTGTCTTGTCGCAGGCCAACTCAGCTTGGCAGGTTTTGCTCTCCCGGTGTCGTTTAGCTTTAGCATTAGGTGAAGCAGGCAGCAAGGAAAGAAATGTGGCAATGACACTGCAGAAATCACGGTGAGCTCTGAGCCAAAACCCTGTGTACAGCTCCATGCACCCTGGGCCAAGAAGGATAAATTCAGCTGAAACAGGCACTTTGAAGGGTAATTATTTCAGTACCAGAGGAAGAGAAAACCTGTTCTGGGAGGAAAGCTGAGCGCTGGGCTTGCTTAGTCTAACAAAACAAGAGCTGAGACGTCGCTGGCTTAGCAGATAAACAGCAAGCAGAAGAAATATTTAAGGTAAAGAAAGAACATGTAGCTGTAACTGGTTTTAGTCTTCATATTGGAAGAATGTTTTTAAACTCTGACTGAGGTTGGAAAAAGCTTTGAAGAGGATTAATAAGGGAAGGGAAGGAAAACTAGTTTTACGTTTTGCCAGTAAAAAAAAGGATGATGTACGATGGCTTTCTGTACCATGAGAACCTGGGCCCGATGATCCAGAAAAGGCTTTCACAGCTCCTGAGCTCCTTTATGTCTCTGCTGAATTTTAAAAAACTCTCCAAAACTCTTGATATATCTTCACAAATATCAAAAACATAAAGAACCACACGGGGTTCAAAAGACCTGAGCATTTAATGTGGAAAAAAGCTGTTTGGTTTGAGTTTTTTTAATATTAGAGTTCTTTATCTATTAGAGAAGCAGCATCTAACCCAAATGCCTTGCAGATCACTTTCCAATTCATGACACATTCTCGAATCTTTGTGAGTAAGAGTAATTGAAATCTGCCCATGCCACTGGCTGTTACCCTATAAATAATATCAAAGATTAAATCGATGCTTAAGTGAAGATATGGAAGGGTCTAATTAAATTAAAGATTACAATATTAGGTAAGGACAAATAATTATGGTTAAAGCAGCCTATACTAAGTGATAAAGGAAGGTTTTACTATAGCATTCTTTTGATGTGAATAACAATCAAATGATACCTATGAAAACTCTAAACGCCTTAATGCATAATTAAACATAGACAACAGATTGATATTCACCAAGAGGCAATAAATATTCATTTGAGAGCAACACTTTAATACAGCCAGCAGCATTAAATAATTATTTATACATAGCAAACTAATCTGGACAACAGAGCAAAGGAGAAAAAAATACCTTTTCCAGTTTTTACCCTTTGGAACATGCCACCAACTTCCCTTTAGATCCGGTCTTGTCTCACTGGCAATAGCGTTGTGTGCTTGTCAGAAATCTCAGTTGCTGTACAAGCAATGCAGCTGCCTGATGAACACCACATTTTGTGATCTGGCTCTAACACTGAATGTTGCCTCAGGAGAAGTTTCACCGAAACTGTTACCAAGAAAGTTCAGACTTCAAAAACTAAATCTGGATCAAAGTTGCCTGCAAAGGAGGGCTGTAAACATTACTGCATGTGTAATAAATGTCCTAATAAATGGTTATTTCAGACAATACAGATTTTTTTGTGACTCCAGTAGGTGAACAGCTTGTCCATGACCACAGGTTATAAACACTTTTGATGAGCCTATGCTTGATTTACAACTGTAATATATTTGTAACGATTGATAATGTATTAACCCTTTAGAAAACCCTCCATGAACAGAATCTAAAGACTTAGGCAAGTTTAAAACTCTGATGTTCTTGGCTGTATTAGTTGTGTCAGAGGCTTGTTACTTATTTCCCACATTCCCCAGAGAGTAAAATAAATTGTGATTCATGGAATTATAAAAAGGTGTCATGCACTGCAGTCATAGAGTAATTTTAGGCCAAAACCCAATGCGTGTCAATGTAGATGATGGACAGATTTTCCCACACAGGCATCAGTGTTCATAACTTTGTCTCAAAGTGGTGAATGAGCACTTCAGGGTTAACGCTGACTCGCGCAACAGATACCTGTAGAGCGCAGAAGTTACTAAACCAGAAATATGTGCTTCAGTAAATCAAAAAAAAAAAAAAAAAAAAAAAAAAAAAAAAAAAAGTAGGGAAACATCTTTGGAAGCAGTGATTTTAAAAAGCTTCAGAGAAAGGAAACAAGCATCATTCTCTGTTCATCAGTCCAGTGCCCCTGGCAGCTCCCTTGACCACCATCCCACCCCACATCCCATAAGCTCTCAAAGTCTCCATGAAATTAGTCCTGCGGAGAACTTGAAGCCAGAAGAAATCCAAGCAAAAGGAGAAGCTGGAGTGAGATGTTCTCTCTATAGGGTCTTACTACATTTCCTTGAGCCTTTCTCATAAAAAACAGATGAAGAACCTGAAAGTAACTCACAGTCTTGAATATCGCTGCTATTCCTGCAAACTCCTTCCATGGCCCCTGCAGTACGTGAAACACCAGATTTCCAGTGCAAAGACCTGCAGTAAATAGAGGTAAGACTGGGCAAGGGGTTATATTGCCCATCTGTTTACCTCTTCAATTTTTCTAAGTCCTTTTTATTATGGTTTTTTTTTTTTCCAGGGTTTATGTGTTTTTGAAGGGACACAAGATGGTGGAGTGACATATTCTATCTAACTTCACAAAGAGCAAACATTTCCAAAAATTGACTTTTCAGGGCAAGCAGTAGATGGGCTTTCTGGGAACTTTGATTTTCTCCATCAGAATTTTTCTGCCCTGCTTTCCAAGCACCAGGCTGAACATGCCAGCTGCGATTCCACCAGGATCCATGAAACAGAGACGTCCAATGCAACTGATATTTGGCTCTTTTCTTCAGTTTACAGACTGCATATCTTTACAATGATGACTGTCAGACTTTTTAAAAACTATTATCTTATCCTGGCAGGAAAATGGAGAGCAATAAATTAGCAATGGCAAACATTTCCAAGAATATGAGAATAATGTTTAAGTCTCATTTTTATATTGGTGTCTGATGTGACTTGAAATATCTATCTGCTATTTCTGTTAATGTAACCTTGGAACAAAGACAAGAACAAGAAGAGCAGCTTCCATTCCAGACCTTGCAATACGCCAAGAGTTCCACCAACACCACAGCAAATGATGCAGCTCCCAGGTGACGTGTGGGTCCTGAGCTGGAGATAGAGCTGAGAAAAGCTCAAGCTCCTCTAGTTTACACCAGGTAATGCTTTCCCCCAAAAGCTTATTAGGCCCCTAGGAAACACCTGCATATATAAACCTAATTAAAACACTGACTTGCCTACAGAGCAGCTGATTAACTTGCAGAAAATATTCATTCTGTAACTATATGTCCTTTCTGTGCTTCTGTTTATTCCCTGAAATTATTCTCTTAGTTTCTTCTGTGGACACCTGCCTGAAAACAAGTGTAAAGCCAACACTGAAAACTGGCTCAGTCTCAGAAATTATAAACTTCTGGCTGCTTTCTATTTGTACAGCACACAGAAATTCAGAACAAATAATTTGTACTGAAAACAGGCAAAAAAACCCTGAATTCAGAAATGTTTCCCCAAACCACTGAAGTTTTTTTTAAGAACGTGGACTGGAGTTAGAGTAAATCTGGTCTCATACATAGTTTCAGTGGTGGAGATTTCACTGTATTTGTGCCTCTCCATTTGGGAAACAGGCAGGAGGACTCGAGCGCTTGTCAGAGCCAGTCTCATCGCCAATACATTCACAATCCAAAAATTTACCGAATATTGTTCTTAAGAGCCATCTTTTTGCTGTGGGTACTCGTTCCCTTCCATTCGCCCATCAACAATGATCAGAAAACTGCTCTTGGTCCTGCCCGCACCCTGTTGCTGTGGGCTCTGCTGCCATCAAGTGGAGACCAGGATAAACACGAAGGACCCCATCTCGTAAACCCCGGGTGCCGGTGTATTCACGCCTTGGGTGTCGCCCAGAGGCCACGGGGATGGACAAACCCCAGCAGAGAATAGCCAGGAGCTGCCCTTGGTCGCTGATGGCAAAGCTGGCTACTCCAAAATGCTGCACTGAGGTCTGTGCCTTAGGACAGTCAGTGAGCAGTTGTGCAAGTCCGTTCTTTGTGAGAAACGAGCATCACTCATCCCAGTCAAAGTGTTTGAGTCAGCAGGGTTATTTGTTATACTTGTACATATATCTCAAACCGTGTATAGATTGAGATGACCCTCCCAGAGTGTCAGGCAACCGCAGGGAGAGGGCAGGCGATATGGGGCCGAGGGTGGTGATGAGGTCAAGGGCAGTGCCCTTCCCAACACAGTGATGTCCCACAGCACCCAGCCAGAAGAACAGAGCAGGGACAGGGATCGAGGCTGGCCACAGCCCAGGGATGGCCAGACCAGCCTGCGGTGATGGGCAGGTCTCAGCCTGGCAGGAATTAAGTTCACATTTCCCATCAACCTGAGCAAACACCGCAAGTATAGGCTGGTCCCAGCGGTGCCTTTCCCATCACCACTGCTGAAGCCGAGCTGCTTTGCAGCAAAGTGTGCACAAGCACTCAGACCAGCAGAATGATGTGCTCCCCTTTGCTTCCTCTCCCTCTGGGCACAGACATTTCTTGTACATTTTCTTTTTGGTGTGGAGAGCAACTTCTCTGTTTGTACCGTTCACAGCACATGGAGACTTACCTGGCTGGTTTCTGTGTGCGACAACATTCAGAGTTACATTCACCCCACAGATGTGAACAAGAAATATGCTGAAAACCAAAACAGTAAAATAATTTCTGCCTTGTAGACTTTTAGTGCTAGTATGCATATAACCACCACTGAGGATATGTTTTCAAAGACTGAAAGTGGTATAGAAATCTTTTCTCAACATCATCTGGTGAGTGCAAGGAGAGCAGCAAATAGCAGGAATTTAACTGCTTCTTTGGCAGGAGCAACCCCATTTCCCTTGGACATCAGGCACAAGGGTGGCCAACACACCAGCATAAATCACACCATCACCAACAGTGACCACCCAAGCACCATAAAATCTAAAATCACTGTTCAGCTGTTATCTCACAATAATTCCAGAGGACAGCCCAGCCCTCTGACAGCAGGTTCCTCCTGGGAGACAAAGGGAGCTTCTAGGGTTTTTTTCCTAAAAGATGTGGAAACCACATCTGCAGACCAAACTACAATTTCAAAAGTTTAGGATTGATGTTGCCCACTGAGAGGTTGTTTTTTTTTTTTTAGTTTAGTGTAGACAATTTATATTGCAAAGCTCAACTTTTTTAGGAATGACACTACAGATCAGCTTTTCTGGTTCATGTTTACCCAGGATTCAATCAGCAAGGATTCAGTCCAGCTTACAGATACATTTCAGCAAAATATTCATCCATGCCATATTAATGTGATGCATGACATTAGTGCTGTGATCCCTTTACACATTTAATGCTGGATTTGTAGCAAATGAAAGAAGTGGACACTTCCATAAAGTGTGTAAGGCACAAAACAGTCACAAAGTTCTGCTTTTTATCCCAGGCTACTATATCATATAAGTCTTTCATAAACTGATCAGGTTCCATCCTAAACATACGCTTTTCTATTCCCTTTAGTCTCCATAAATTTGCTTCTCAGATAGTTAAAAAAAATATAATTTCCTAACTAAATTCTTTCACATGAGGTGGTTTGGGATTTTTTTTGTCACTTTTGTCTTCCAGTCAGTTTCGTCTTCCAATCATCTTCACTCAGTGAATATTTTCTTCTTTCCCTGGCATGGCTGTCCTCATGTATTTATATGGAGCATCTGTATTTCTTGCTAACCTCTGGCTGGGAAGGTTAAACAAGCCAAAGTCTTGCCAGATGCTTCTGCATTAGTAGTATCGAATCAGCATGTACTTGCCTTCCATTGCACAAATGTGTACAACCAAAGAAAAGAACGGCAATTGAGAATAAGGACCAAAAATATTGGGAAAAAGGGGAAGCCACTCAGAGCCCTGTAAATAGGGATGAGAATGTGACAGATGTCTCTGTTCTGCAACTATACTGAAAAAATCACAGCAGTAATTTGGTCTGGATTGAAATATAACAACATTTCTATTCAAATGTTTCTACAAAGTTAACTGGGACAAATAGTTTTGGTTTAAGTGGAAATCTCTTCTTCAATCCTAAATGAAACATTTAATTTGGTTGTCTTTTGGATTATTTGGTCTTTTTATAGGCCTTGCGCTCCACTTCCTTGTTTAGAAAAGAGGTCTTTTTTAGATGTCATTTAAGAATTCAGAATTTTGTAGGTTTCAGATAGATAACGTCAAAACACATATTTCAGCAATACAGAATACTTAATTCTGAAAATGTCAAAATGAAATGGGTTGACATTTTCACAATTTATCCTCCTCTTTTGCAGTGTTAGCTATTTATCAGATTCTACATGACCTCACAGTTTGCTTAACTGAAATGTCCAGCTTTGGCAAAGTTGCTAATCCTCAGAAAAGAAGAAGTTCCATATCTGCCTACTGGATCTGCCTCATCTTATTCTCCATCCTGCAAAAAAAGGTGGTTGATAGCGGTATCAGCAAAATGACAAGTAAAATGGAGATGGTGAACAGGGTTCAGTTATTATCTGCTTCTCCCAATACAAAAGCTAAGAAATATCAAATGTAGGTAGCAGATGACAGGTTAAAAAAAAATAGTTTCAGTGTAGAATTCCTTTGCACAGAATATTATGGAAACTAAAGAGTTCACATGGGCTAGAGGGATAGATTTATGAAAGAGAAATCTTAGAGGATGGCTAAAAACATAGCCATCACCTCTGGCTCAGGAAGTCCCCAAGCTGCAAATTGTTGAAGAATATTTTGGCAAATTATTGTCATGTTCTTTCTCTGCTCCCTGCGGATTTACTTCTGGAAATTTTCTGAGGCAGGATACTGAGCTAGATGGACCTTTGATCTGACCCACTCATCTGTCCTGAAGCACATTAGTGCAAATAACGCAAAGAAACAGAGTTAATGAAAGAACCAAGCTTGGCCGCGCTGCCTGTTGAGCACAGCTGTGTTTCAATGGTACAAACCCTATTAAAAATGTCACATTTGATGTCTGCAATGCTTTTCTGAGTTCCTACTGAAAAGTGAGCAGCTGTCCTTCTGGGAGGCTTTAACAACCCAGATATTACGTGTTTTATTTCCCTATTGGTAGCTTGTCCGATCAAACTGTTTACCGTACCACACTAGTCTACTTTATTTCTTCTTATGTAGGGATTCAGATCTGCTGAAAACAGCAGTGTCAATAAATAAGCAGAAGGCAACCTGCTAAGATCTTAAAGCAAAAGAACAGAAGCGGAGAGGGGAAAAACTAATATAACCTCATTTAGGCATTAACTCAATTGCTTCAAGCCCATCAAACACCAATACTTTATATTTCCCTTCACTCTGCATTAACATTTAGCCCAGCATGGGGGTGAAGCCACTCCTCAAACCCAGCTTTCCCCACTCAATGCTGATTTCATTGCGTTCTTTACGAAATGGGCTGGCAGCGTTACTCTGCTTTCTCTTCTAAAATGAGCAGAGAGAAAATTAAACTGATTACACTTTTTTTTGAAGCCTCAGTCCTTTAGTTGGATTCTTAAGCATCATGGTGACAGCTGTTGGTCTCACTTGAATACAGAGCCTTGAAAAAGTACTCGAAAATCTGCTCTGCGATACATAAGCACCATGTGGAAATCACTGTCAGTGGAGTTGAAGAGCCAGTGCGTGGAGCACTGCAAGAAGCGTCAGGCTAAGCAGGGGAAATCCCTGTTTTTGTAACAGCTTCTTCATTAATTATTACTCAAAAGAATAATTATTTTTGCCATTTGCAGAAGCATATTTAGTGTCTTCCCAAAGAAAAAGTTGATAATGCTATAATAAATACAAAAATGAAAGAGGTTCTTAAGCCTTGGTTCATGGATCACTTGCTAGAAGTTTGTAGGGGTAAAAAAAATACAGTTGGTACCTTCTTCTGACTCCCAGCTGCATTAAAAACTGCAGACATTCAATCTTGTCAAAATATTATTTTCTCTGTCAACAGCTGCTGATTCCGTTACTGGAACGGTGCAATGCTGTAATTGGGAGTTTATTGTCCAAAGGGGGTGACAGAGTTCACAAAAGATTACATGAATCACATAATAAAAAGCAGGGTAAGGTTGCAAAAGAAACATTATGTAATGACTCATTGCTTAAGGACTATGTTAATTAAATGTTAATCAGGACCTGAATTGTCATATTGAGAGCTACGGAGCCCACTTAAATTTGTGGCCCCAATTACAGCTACAAAACACTTGGAAATGCACCCAATGAGACACAAAACACATGGTTGAAGTACTTGGGCATAGTTCTTCAACTCAGTGCATGCTACTGCTTCAAGGGGGGGGAAATTCGAGAGCCACAAAACCGGTGAGGGGTCTGGAGCACAAATCTTATGAGGAGCAGCTGAGGGAACTGGGATTGTTCAGCCTGGAGAAGAGGAGGCTGAGGGGAGACCTTATCGCCCTCTGCAACTGCCTGACAGGAGGGGGTAGTGAGGTGGGGGTCGGCCTCTTCCCCCTGGTAACGGGCGATAGGACGACGGGGAATGGTCTGAAGTTGCGCCAGGGCAGGTTTAGGTTGAACATTAGGAAAAACTTCATCATCGAGAGGGTTGTCAGGCTCTGGAATGGGCTGCCCAGGGAGGTGGTGGAGTCCTCATCCCTGGAGGTATTTAAAAGAAGGATAGACGAGGTGCTTAGGGACATGGTTTGGTGGTGGGATTTCAGGGTAGGTTAAAAGTTGGACTTGATGATCTTAAAGGTCTTTTCCAACCAAAGGGATTCTATGATTGATTCTATGAGGAAATAAAATCAGGGTGGAAAAAAATGCTGGAGAACGAGATGCAGCCGTAAGCCTTTACGTCACAGAAAGATAGAATCATAGAATAGAATCATAGAATCATAGACTGTTTTGGGTTGGAAGGGACCCCTAGAGGTCATCGAGTCCAACCCCCCTGCAGGAGCAGGGACACTGCTAACTAGATCAGGCTGCTCAGAGCCCCGTCCAACCTGGCCTTGAATGTTTCCAGGGATGGGGCCTCCACTACCTCTCTGGGCAACCTGTTCCAGTGGTTTACCACCCTCATTGTAAAGAATTTCTTCCTTATATCTAGCCTAAACCTACCCTGATTTAGTTTAAAACCATTACCCCTTGTCCTAACACAGCTGGCCCTACTAAAAAGATTTTCCCCACCTTTCCTATGGGCCCCCTTTAGGTATTGAAAGGCCGCAATCAGGTCTCCCCGCAGCCTTCTTTTCTCTAGACTGAACAAGCCCAACTCTCTCAGCCTGTCCTCATAGGAGAGGTGCTCCAGCCCTTGGATCATTTTTGTAGCCCTCTTCTGGACCCGCTCCAACAGTTCCATGTCCTTCTTGTGCTGAGGGCTCCAGAATGCTGCTGTCGGAGGAATAGTGAGAGGCGGGTAGGTGGGGAAAGAAGAGAGGTGGCCACTGTTCATAGGAAAGGTGCCAGGGAAGGGGGCAGCCAAGAGAAAGGTTGGGCTCAAGATGAAGGAATCCCACCACTGCCCTGCACTGCAGCAGTCCACCCTTGCTTCTACCCTAGAGCTCCCATGCAGGGACAGCCGCTTAGACTGGGCATCTCCAAGTAAGGCTGGGATGCACTTTCATCCTAAAGCAGAGGTCTAACATAAGCCAGGTGTTGGACCAGTAACTGGGAAGCCGATACTGGTGGTTTACTCTGAAACAGAGGGTCATACTGGTGTAGGGGTGGCTTCTCGGCGGGTGTTCAGAAAGTCCCACCTGGGTGCCTTGTCTCACCAGGTGAAGGTCCCTTGTTTCATCTCTGTTCCTCAATTCCTATTCAGTAAAAGGAGAATAGCTCCCCTCCATCCTAAAGAATTCTGTGACACTAAATAAATGCCTGGATATTCTGAAATGACTTCATGGAATGAAGTGGGATAAAAAGCCATGTGGAAAATCTCAAAAGGAAATTAATAATTTTTTGTTTTCAGAGCACGTTTTTAAAGTTTTACAGCAATAAGGAATAGTGGTCATTCAGTGAATGAGGGAAAAGCAAGACATTGTAGAACTGCTGATGAAAGAGGTCCTGCAGAGAAAGAAAAAGTATTTGGTAATGCATGTGATAATTAAAAACTACGTAACAATGTAGCTGGACAAGAAGCCTGACAGGATTGTGCAGTGTTTCATTTTTTAGTGCTAGTCTTGCAATTTTAATAACATTCATTTACTTCTGACTGTGTCACACACATCAGAGAGATCTCAGTTCACTAAATGATAGAGCTTTCACTCCTTAATTGATCTAAAATATGCAGCAGTTCTTTGCATAGGGTAAGATGCACTTTTTTGAAAGTACCTCTTTGTTAAGGTACTATCAAATACTTCAGAGATTTGTATCTCAGTAAGCATGCTGGGCACTGAAATTACTGTTTGCTTCATAAATACAACAGTAGGGTTGATGAATCCATCTAAGTTTTTCTCATATGTGCATATACATATACAGACACACACACGTGCATGCACTTGCACACACCCACACACACCTCCCTCTGTCATTACAACTCTCTTTTTGCCTGACTCTCTCTCATTGAGGACTGTTGTGGTTTTTTGTACTGTGTCCTGGTTTAACCCCAGCTCGCAACTCAGCCCCATGCAGCCGCTTGCTCACTCCCCTCCCAGTGGGATGGGGGAGAGAATCAGAAGGGTAAAAGTGACAAAACTCATGGGCTGAGATAAAGACAGTTTAATAGGGAAAGCAAAAGCCACGCACACAAGCAAAGCAAAACATTCACCACTTTCCATGGGCAGGCAGGGGTTCAGCCATCTCCAGGAAAGCAGGGCTCCATCATGAGTAATGGTGACTTGGGAAGACAAACACCATCACTCCAAACATCCCCCCTTCCTTTTTCTTCTTCCCCCAGCTTTACATGCTGAGCATGACACCATATGGTCTGGGATACCCCTTTGGCCCCTTGGGGTCAGCTGTCCTGGCTGTGCCCCCTCCCAGCTCCTTGTGCCCCCCCAGCCTCCTCGCTGGTGGGGTGGGGTGAGGAGCAGCAAAGGCCTTGACTCTGTGTCAGCCCTGCCCAGCAGTAACGAAACCATCCCTGTGTTACCAACACTGTTTTCAGCACAAGTCCAAAACACAGCCCCATACCAGCTACTGTGAAAATTAACTCTATCCCAGACAAAACCAGTACAAGGGTATTTTAGAATTTCAAAAGAACCTCAGTGATGTTCTCCTGCAGCACGCTTCTCTTTAAAAATGTTTTCCTTTGCCATTTCCCCCCGGTTCAGTGGCCTCTGCAAACTTGGCAAGAGGGCACACTCTGTCACCTCCCCCAGACTGTTGGTAAAGATGCTAAATGAGACAGATCCCAGGACAGACCCCTGCGATACCCTGCTTGTTAATGGCCTCCAGGGTAGAGTGTGACCCATTAAATGTGACCCTTGAAGCCCAATCATGCAAGCAGTTTTTACCCATTTAGTTTTACCTCCATCCAGATCACAGTACTGTAACTTGAATCATGCTTGTTTTACTCATTTTCCTGTACACAGTCCTATGTAACCAGCATCAGAAGTCTTGTGTAACTAAGGTGCATATAGGTGTACATAAGAATTTGTGTTCTCCTAGGAGACAAAGTAAGTTGCATCCTAAAAAATGTCCTTACAATAACAGTAAGAAATCTTGTTAATGAGATGACTGTGAGAATGCTGCGAGACAAAAAAGTCTGGGTTGACATGGCACAGGAACACAAGAAGACGACAGTCATTAGCAGAGACATTGAAAGAAAAGAAGATTACTTAGAAAAAAGTCAGTGAATGCTAATTCTCTGCTGCCCATCATTATTTCAGGGAAACTGGACACATTCCAAAGCCAGGCACTTTGTGCATTGCTATGCAGCAATGAAAAAGCCATTTGGGGTCGGCAGTAACTGTAAAATAAATGGACAGCAAAGGAGTCCCTCATTACTCAGCTTGACTGGAGACAGAAGAATATTTGATGATCACTTTTATATTCTGTCCCTGAAGGTGACCACAATTAAGCAAGCCGAAATGGTGATGGCTAATGGGATGCCACTCAGATTCAGACGTTATGTAGAATCCCATAGTATGTGAAGTCAGAGCCAGTAACACATTTCTGTGGTCTAATTAAAAACAATAACGGAAATTTAATGAACAGTGTGTTAGTGCAATGGCAGAAATCTGTATTAAAAAAAAATTGTCCTAACGAGAAGATGGAACATTTGTGAGAGCTAGAAAAAAGCCCAGCTGGCCAAAGGATCAAAAGGTCAAACATATTTCACTATTGCTTTTAGTTTCCTGTAGGAATTATAAACAGAAGGATCTCCGAGAAACTTGGTGCAAGAAAAATAGCTTTAGCAGCACCTGAAACTGTACTGGGTAAAGGTATTTCAATGGCATTCATTGTAGCCTGAAAGAAGAAATTGCTCACTTCTCTGGGTGAAAAGTATTAACCTCTAACAGGCAGTGAGTTAATAAAAATGACTTAAGACTTCTTTCTGGCCTTAAACTCTGCGAATCTATGAATACCAGACGACACCTGTGCAAAGCCCACTGCTTGTCATTCATGCCGTGATCTTCTTTCCTGAAGTATTAAAAGGACAATGTTCTTCTCTATCTGCCCACTTGCACGTCTTAAAAGAGTTTGCAATCACATGCCAGAGACTTTGTGAGTTGTTGCTACCCACTGGGTGACCTGCCTGGAATCTGGGAACTTGGGATATCTGCACTGAACTGCAGCTATGCTGCTCCCAGCATGTGATAGAAGTGGAAATATGACTAGGCCCCGGCTCTTTTATTTTTATCAAATCCTTCTTTCCAAACCATGGATTTCACATCGATCCTGTAGCGCTCACAGCTCTGTCAGGACACAAATGGCAACAGTGGCTGCAGAATGAGAGCCCTGGTTTTGCTCCCATCACAGGACACAGGAGGAGGCAAGGGCATCTTTGAATGAAACAACTCCTTAACCACAAAGTTTTAAGCACATGCTAACATGAAAAGACCTTCCACAACGTAGGGAGCAAAATAGAAGTGCCTGTTAGGGAGGATGTTAGGAGAAGGAATGGTTTTCCAAAAGCCAAGTGGATGGGAAGGCTGACAGGCAGAGAGAAGGAAGATTGTTGGGAAGTCCTCCCTCAGTGCTCAAGCATCCGCATTAGGGAAAGCACCCCAGGCCTCTCCCTGACTGCAGAACTCATCTGCTTCCCTGGAGGGTCAGAGGGGGCTTATTGCCCTGCTGCAGCCCCGATCAGAGGAGTCTGCAACTCGTGCGCTGCCAAGGGCTTTCCATTTGCACCTCTCCTGCTTTTCCCTCGCAACACTCCGGTCTGCCAGTCGCTTTTCTGTGCCGCAGTGCACCTTCGTACCCCGAGTATACTGGGGCAGAGTTTTGTACCCCTCTATCCAAAATGCTGTCATCCTCCCAGCTTTGCACTCCCAGTTCTGGACCACAGCCATGGTTGTTGCGCTGGATTTCTCATGAGAAACAATCACTACCACCGTGTGAGCCACCCTTTTGGGCTTTCTCTCCCTCTTCACCCTTTGTTTTGTGGCTTTTATAAAGCGTATAACATTGTTGGGGAACATGTAGTGCCTAGTAGCTGCCCATAGGAGATAGCAGCGTTTTAGGTAGCCAACAAACATTGCCCAGTAATACATTTGCAAAAGCTGAGGAGCCAGTTAGTTAGCACGGGCAATGTGTGTGCGATCAAAATGTGCTCTGAGCAGTACGATTAGCATGAGTAAGGGTGACTAATAAGCAGGTGGACTGCATCAGGGTTAAACCATATAGTTACTGTAGGAAGAATATCTGTGAGGGATCTCCAGCTGCACTGGAGGGGACTGTCTGGGAATGCCCACCGCCGCCACTGCTTCACCTCCCACCTAGCTGCCAGAAAATTCCATTTTCCCTTTCCCTTTCTCATATGCCTTTTCTCCTTCCTTTTCTCCTTTCCCATTTCCTTTTCTCTTTCCCTTTTCTTTTTTCCCCCTTTCTTAAATTTGTGGGTTTTTTCATTTTTCCTTGAAAATGGTCATTCCCACCAGAGCTGATGCCCCTTGGTTCTTTATATCATCACTCATATCCAGACACAGTCTCTGTAAAATGTCCGTGTGGATGTTGTTGGATAAAATAGCTGGGTAATCAGTCACTTCAGTGATTTACTGCTGGTGCCGTGGGTGCCTAGGGTTTCTACTTTTAGGTTTGTAACGATTTCCTCTGAATTGATGCCTAACGAGCCTAAAAGGTCTTGCTGCTTCTTGTCTGTTCTTTCTGCCTTTAAAAACTCTCATCCACACAATGCTGTATCTTTGTCTCTGAGCCAAACATTTCTTCTTTCATAAAACTGTCCTCTGCCTCTCTCGCATTCATCGCCTGGAAGAATATCTACTGGACAGTTACTGAGTCAGGGGCACTGCTAGTCATCTCTGCAAACTGTTTTATTACCCCAAACCCTTTAAGTGTAAGGTTTCAGAATAATTCCTTATAGCATTTTCAGATGGTGAAAAATGGGGTGGAAGTCTTTATCACGTATACTTGTGAAACTGCAATCTTGGCATTTTTAATATCGCTTCGAGATCCTGCTAGACTTTACCAAGGCTATTGTGGGAGGCAGCATGCACCAGTAGACAAGGCAGTGTACTAAGACTCAAGACTGCTGGTGTCTATTCCTGTCTGCACGACTCCCTTTTCTGCGGTTTTTGGCAAGTTATTCCACCTCTGTGCCTCAGTTTCTTTATCTGTGCTAAAAGAGAGCATTGATATCGGATTCTCACTGTTATCTGCAAAGTACTTTGATTGTAGAGATGAGAAGGGGTTTAGCTAAGTATGAGTGGGTTTTGTTAGATCCAGCTTGTTGGCAATTAAATCTTTATGAACAAATAGGTCCTAAAATTAGACCATTGTGAGGTCAGCTTATTTCATTTCACCAAATCTAGGAACTTGGTGACAACAGTGGAGGGAAGCTGCTGGAAGCTGCATGGAGGGGTCAGGTTCTGCTACTGTTCTTTTATACAATCAGTGCAAATGAAACATTTCTGACTACCAGTTAATTATTAGGGGTGTGACTTATTTCACCTGTTTTACCCATCTAGAAAATAGGAGTCTAATTCAGACATTTGATTTCTTGTTATAGTTGAGGCAGAGAGAGACGGATTCCTTGAAGAGCAGCCCATCTAACTGTTAGGATATTACCCTGCACAATGGCATCTCTATCTGGTACCTTATCTGCTAAGCATACTCTAACTGCAATGTCTTAGCATTGTATGTACAGATTTGTAGTTGTATTTCTTTGGTGGCTCATAATCTTTTTGTTGAAAAGTAGTCTGCTGAAATCCTTTTTCTCAGTTGTTTTCAGGTGACATCCTCTTGGGTGACTGCAGAAACGCTTTCCTTAAATTCATGATTTGACATTTTATGCTGCTGCATTTTTTTCCCATTTCCAGTACTTTGAATCTAAAGATCATCTACTTCTTTCCTGCGTGATATCCCGAACCTCCTCTATATTAATCACTTTCCAGAACACAATGTCATACGCGAGTTTTGTCAGCACATTTCCACATGAAAATGATGTGAAAATATTTAAGAAATCAGTCACTAGGCTACTCCTTGAGGAACTCCACTCCTGACTTTCTTCCACTCAGTACATTCCCCTTCAAAAGCACCTACTACTGTCTCCCCTCTAACTAATTCCTTATTCACCTGAAATTTCTTCCACTAATTTGCATCTTTTCCAATTTCCCATATGGTGTGGTGGGCCAGACAGATGACATTGATGGCATTTCTTTTGTCTAGAAAATGAGTTAGCAAAAAAGGATGTCGGGCTATTCAAATGCAATTCACATTCAGTAAACCCAAGGTGCAATTTATCTCATTCTCTATTTTTTTCATTGTCTTCAGTTTCTTTTTCCATCAAAATATGTGTCAGGGCCCTGAGGGCACTAATAGGCCTTAATTGCCCTGACCAGCCTTGCCTGAGGCCTCCACCCACCCCTCACAGCTCCTACGGGAACCGCCAGCCCTGGCTGTTCCCTGACAATATGTTCTTAAACTTCTCATACTTTTGAGATGAGAATAATGGGCCTGTAGTTACATAAATACCACTTTTAACCATCCTTAAATAACATCACTGCATTTTCGTGCTTTCCCTGACTTGAGATCTGTGTTGGAAGTACTGCTATTAGACCGATTGCTTTGCGTATTCTCAGGTCTCTTTACAGAGAAATCTGTAATGGAGATGACACACTCTCCCTGACCTGAACTCATCAATCTCTGACGTTTTTGTGTTCTGGTAATTTTTATTTTTATATTCTTAATCACAGAACTGTCCTGCCTTTGCCCATATGTTCACTGTCATCATCTTTACTAACAACTAAGAAGCACAATGATAATTAATGCTTCATCAGAAAACTTCTTTCTGTAGATCCTCATTTCATTTGTTAGGTACATGCCTAACTTAGAGGCCAGTGGGAAAATTCGCATGTTTGAACACTTCACTCCATTGGACACTTGCACCCAGTTGCCCATCTTGCTGTCACAAGATTAGTGACATTCTGCACTTTAGCTCACAAAATGTAGTCTTCAGGCATCTCAAGGAGCTGACACAGGTGTCAAGAGGCAGTTTCCAAGGCTAAATATTGGAGCTTGCATTTTAATACATTACATTATTACAGGCAAATATTCTCCTCTAGCAGCCATGCACCATATGGTTATCTAGCTTCAAGCAGATTGCTAACCCCAGACCACCTTAATGCAAATAAATCATGGCATTCTCTTAATATATTGGAGACTGCATCTGTTATCCTGCACCTGTCACTACTGCGGCAACAGAATGATTTATGGTTCTAAACTTCAGCTCGTTAGGAAATGGCATATGGATAGACACACGTGCCACCATCAGTTTTGGGGATAGAGAGAAATGTAGCAGTGTCATAAACTTCAGACATTATTTCCTGATGCTATCAAAGCTCTCGGATGGACAGTTCTTTTGAGAAACATACCTAGAAACTGGCTACTCACCAACATCTGCATGTTTCTTTGGTAACTGGAGCAAGGCTTAGCATCTGCTGGTTTAACTTGTCATACATGACATGAGGTTCATTTAAAACATTTGTCCATACTGGAGAAATACAGATCAGTATATAGCTTTGGAGTACAAACAAGAAAAGAGCTTCTTTAATTATTTGTTGCTTGTAACTCAATTTAAAGGTGATTTTAAAGGAACTGACTGTGTATATATATAGAGAGAGCGCTTTGAGAAAACAGGCCTACTATTCATTCAAGAACCAGTAATGAAATATATTCATAACTTGGTGAACAAAAAACAACTGCAATCTTGTTTTTAAGCTGCTCTTTCTTAAAGATAGGATGAATTTCACCTAACCTTACCAATCTACTAATAAATCTCTGGTGGCCCCATGGACAATGAAGGGCATTCCCATTTTAAAAATAGATGTCAAAGATAGCTACCTCTTAAGTAAGTGCAGAAGACATTTTTGTACTATGTGCCAAAATTTGATCATGTGAACAGGATCAACCCCAAAACTTTTCTAAACATTAAGGTTAGGAATTAGCATGTCTAGCTCAGATTAAATTGTTCATCTGCCTGTTTGCCTTCTTTTTTTTCCACAAACTCCTTGCCCTAGCTCCCATCTACCAGTTGATTGTACTATCATATATTACCAAAAAACCCTTTTTGATGTCTGGTCTTTTCAGTGTTTAAACATAACTGCAAATTCCAATTACATCATGAAAACAACTCAGGTAGCTTGAAAGATTACCAAACACTTTGAAGATATTTACTTGGGATGGTTTTGTTTTTTCCTATTCCTCCATTTCAGCTTTCAGAATTACCACACTGTATGCTTGGAGAGCAGCAGCAGATGGTTTTCTTCATTATCACATTAAGTATAACACCTTAGACAGCAAAATGAGAGGAACGAGAAATGCATTTCTGCATAGTTTTTCTTCTCTTCCATGACCAAATTTGAGCATCTGAATCCCTAGTGCCTAATAATTTTATAAATCAGTACAAGCAGACCATTTTTGATTGTGCTTGTCATTCATACCAAGAATCTATAAATGACGTCTGATCTGGTCAGAATTTTTCTGTAACAAATTGTACTGGAGGCTTTCATTCACATTACTTTTTGATGGGTACTTGCCTGGCTTCATGCTAGCTTGCCTGCTTCTTCAGCAGCCACCAAGATACCTGAAAAAACTTCAGATTCCTCAGCTTTTCAGCTCCGTGACTACAGAAGATCAAACGTGACAGCTAAATTCACTGTTTGTTCAGAAAATTGCAGGCTGACTAATGAAGAGAACTACTGCACTTAGTATCATAGAATCATAGAATCATTTAGGTTGGAAAAGACCTAACCTAACCCTGCCATCCCACCACTAAACCATGTCCCTAAGCACCTCGTCTACCCGTCTTTTAAATACCTCCAGGGATGGGAACTCGACCACTTCCCTGGGCAGCCCGTTCCAATGCCTGACAACCCTTTCAGTGAAGAAATTTTTCCTAATATCTACTTCAGTAGTTACCTCTACATTCAGGTCCTTAAGAGCCTCATCCTGTCCCACATAGGAAAGCCTGTTGGACCTCCATCTCCAAAGCTCTCAGACCCCATCACAGGCTACCAAGCAGGATATTATGAAACAGGAACCCTCCAGATCCCTGGAGTGTATCTGCAGCTAAATATTGAGGAATTTTGGCTCCATTCAAATTTCTGGGGTATTAACTTCTCATCCCAGTTTTCAAAACTATTTTTCATAGATGTAGAATTTGCTTTGTCAGCAAGCTGTGAACTAGATACCTTGCACTAACAGATGTTACTATGCATCTCAGTAGACATCTCACAGCTCACTAGAGTTTTTATATTTGTTTGATGCCATGCTACATGATTTGCAGGTTTTTACATGTGCAAAACTGCACCTATGGTACTTAACAGGATTTTCAAAAAGGCCTATAGACATCTGGTTCCACTGATTTCAAATGTGCTTTTGCATTCTGTATATTGAAAACAAACATTTGTGAAGTTACTATTAACGCCTCTATGGCAAGTGCTCTGCAACAGAAGACAACGCTCCCTAGATTAGAATGTTTTATAGTCTCTATATATTACGAGAATTATTGATGTTCTACGGTTGTGCCTAGAAGGTATTTAAAATGCAAAATTATTGTCAAATTTTTAGCAAATTATTACTGTTTTCTAAAAAATGCATATGAGGTTTTCCATCCATGAATGGAAACTGGTCTTTCAGAACACACGTAAATAAGCTTTAGATTATTGGCCCAAATTCTGCCTTGACATAAACACAATAAAATCTCAGTACTTTACTGAGAATTCATAGACTGTAAATCAAGACAGATTTTGGGAAGTGCTGAGCAACAGAAACTTACCAGCCTTGGAAGAGCTATAAGTCACAAATTTAATTTTTCTATTAAAACTGAGCTGGCTTAGACAAAGTGCAATTCTCAGTCAACAGCTTCACCCATATAACAAACAAAAAATACTATGCCAACCTTATGCTTCCAAATGAAAATACATCATCAGTGTTATTAGTTATTTAAGGATGGATCCAAAGCCTGTGGAAGTCTGCCACTTATTTTAATAGACTTTGGAACAAATGTTTCAGAGTCATAAACAGATTAATAGTAAATAGAAAATACTACAAAAAGCAATCTCAATCATCCTTCATTGGTTTATAACTCCTACAGCTGGAAAACTACCCTATGGAAGTTATAAACATATTTCTGATGTGTGAGACTGCATAGGCAGGCGAATCTGCATAGAGAAATAAACATTCTTCATGTTTTATCTTTTGTTTTCTGCATTTGGCATGTAGGCTATTTCAACTTGAAACACAGAAGCCTGAAAACAAGTGGGAAAGTTGGTAAAAAATGTACCTTAAGTTTCAACATTCTGAATGAAATAGAAAAGAGAAAGAAATCACTGCTGTCTGAAACCATATGAGGGAACGCTATTTTTAGTTGAGTTTAAATGTTTCTGTAGATTACCAACAGTTATATATGAATAGACTTATTTAACAAATCAATGGCTGTCACATTGATATTATTGGGGAAAATGACTAATCTTACCAATATTCTAAGTTTAATATTAATTTTTATGATATTTAGTGCTTCTCTTGCAGTTCCAGATTCTTCGAATACGGTAGTAATGTAGTAATTCCAGGCTTCACTGGAAGCTAATTTAAGTTTCTAATCCCTAGACGTAAAGAGAAAGCAGCATGCCAAAGGCCAAAAACCAAAGAGCTAACAAAAGGATCAATTAAATCTGTAGGGTTTTTTTATCCCAAATCATAGTTATTGGAACTATTAGGATTTAGCAGTGCTGAACTACTGCTAAGGATACAAAAAGTCCATGCTTGCATCACTTGGGGTCTTATTATATTCTCATTATATCATTATATGACTATATTCTCGTTTATGCTATGTTAATCAATGGAATTTGGGGGTTGAAAGTAGAATTTGGTTTGCGAGACAATTTCTCTTACGTTATTGGCAGGCTCTTTCCCCTGCTCCTGAGATACTTGCTAGTCTCAAAACAGACTGGAACCCCGGGCAGTACCCCCGACAGTCAGTTTACCAGAATCACTCAAAAAGACAGCAGCAGCAATGGTAAGAGATTCAGAAAACATGACCGGCCATAAGAAGTTGAAAGAACCAGGGTTGTTTAGCCTAAATGAAAGAAAAGAGAGAATGTTTGTATGCATTTATATAAAATATTGCCAAAAAGTGGAAAAGACTAACTTGTTCTGTACTCCTGGGATGGACAGGATGAGAAGTCACAGGACTAAACTGCAAGAAGGATCATTTAAGTTAGGTATCAGTAAATGTAATTTGATATGGTTTTATAAGAGCCTGTCCCTCACAATCCCTGCCACTGAATGCATATCAGGGAAAAAGAATATTTATATTCTTGGTAACAGAAAAAAAAAAGGCATTCAAGCGTAAATCTGCATTGTTACCTAGATTCTTTGGTTTGTGGAAAGTGAAAAGATCAAGAAGACAGAAAAGTGGAAAGTAAGTGGTGACTTGGATCTGCTTTTTCCATACCTTTCAAGTGTACATTTTATCATAATGAATCCATAAAGCAGGATTTCCCACATCCTAGAGGAATTGTCCCATCATTCCAATTCAATTAAAAAAATTAATCAGTCTCTTTTTGAACCACACTAATCCAGTCCCTTTTAAGACATTAAGATCTAATTTATACACTCAGTCAGAAGTTTCACAAAACCAGTTGCATTACAAGACTTTGATGTAAAGGGCTTATTATGCCAACCACCAAAATTATAAAGAAAATTCTGCCAATTGCAACTCCTCTTTTCAATCCAACCTAGAAAAATTATGTAGTTACATTTATTTACTCCTTTTACCCAGAGGTATCAAGGTGCTTGAGAAACCTTAATTATTCTCACAAAATCTAACAAGGTAGCAAAGCGTTAGCATGGCCTATTTAGACCACAAGAAAATGACAAAAACTGAGTCACTTTCTTGAGATTGTGCAGAAAGTAAGTGGCTATCATTAGAGAAGATTAAATAATTCTTCTTTTCTATTCACTAGATAGCGCTTCCTCTCTAACAGTGATAACATCGTGATTGTTTATTTGTTGCAGAGTTGCACTGAAATAATTCCACTACATTGCAATAACTGATGGAAATGAAATGAGAATCTGGTCCATCAAGTGTGGCATTTCTTCTTCTGTTGCCATTTGCCCTTTGTCTCAATTTTTACACACAAATTTGGTGTTTCATAATAGTGTCTGATCAGATCGAGCTTCCAGAGCATCCAATTCACTGAAGCTGAAAGTGGAATTCCTCAGTAGGGAGAGCTAGACTCAATGGAAGCAGTAAAAGGTCAGCTGCAAGATATTTTGCTTCCCATACTGCTTGTGGAAATGATATTATTTGTGCAGTACCATAATAGGATGGATCTCCATTTGACAAGGTAACAATACAGAAACCTCACTGTGCTAATACCATCTTTCAATAATGTCATTACTTCATTAAATGAGGTTCCCTATTCTTTAATTAAAATTAAGGAATAGAAAGGATTTAAAATTATTTAATTGCTGTCCACCTGCATGTATTTAGAAAAATAACAATGGATTATCTACAGGTTGAGCAGAAAACTCATTACAGCGAAGAGCCTTTTCAGAGACAGTGATTTGCAAGTTTGACTTCTTTGGCTGTCATTAGATTCCACACCGAAGATAAAGCACCGCGTTGAATGCTTTTATTAATGTGCTCAGTTACTACCTGGGATGTTACACCATCAGCCTTGACATGCAAAGCTTTCTGAATGACAGAGTAGAAAATAGTTTTTTCAAAACAGTCTTCAAGGTTGCTCTCAAATAGGTTTATAGAAATGAAACCGTATCAGCCAGTTTCATTTTGGTGAATCCTAGTGAATCAGTCTTTGCTAAGTTTATGTTTAGCTGACTTCAATATCTTTTTGTCTCTTGGACAGTTTTAAAACTGTATTAGGTTCCTGAATTACTATTGCTAGACACCATCCATACCTATTACAGCATAGAAATGAAAGATTAAAAAAATAATGCATAGTGCTTCTATTTGTGATTCAGTAAGTCTAGTTCTTCTTTGTCATTCAGGAGTGATTCTTAGGGGATGTTTCTGAATGCTTTGACAACTCCAGTTCCAAGCTACCCTACCAATCTGTCTACACCAACTCTTCGGCCAAAATTTGGGTGTAGGAGATATCATTGTTAACATTTTTGCTGATGGTTTAAGATATACCTTATAAGCTATATCTGAGTTTCTTCAGATTCAGCTGATCATGTCCTGTCCCCTGTCCTGATGACATTTAACCACTATGCTCCACCCTGTGTATTAAGCCCTTCAGATAACTGCAGATGAGAACAGATCTACAGCAAATGGGAACAGACCCTGGTTCCTCAGTGGCAACCAAAAGCTTTTCGTCCACCTAGCAGAATATATACAGCAGGTTTTTTCCACTTCCGCTTTACCTCAGTTGACATTAATTAATGTGCAAAGTAGTCGTATAAATTTATATTATTGGATGAGTGGCTTTCATTGAGTGCTCACCTGGGCATCTCTGCACTGCTTCTCAGAGGACCGCTTAAGGTAGGTAAGCAAATAGATCTCAAATGTCTTAAATTTGCTTCAGCGAAAAGTTTTCAGCTGAAAACCATTATTATTAAATTGGGTCCATATATTCCTTTGCAGAAGAAAATGTAACAAATCAATCAAGAGAAGTGAGTTAGCTCCGCGATATTTTTCAAAAGAAGTTTATCTTTAAGCACATAATGGTGTTTGTTATTTCATTTCTGAATTCTTCTCAACCTCTTTTTGATATCGAGGTGCCCAGAACAGTTCATTGTTGTGACAGCCTCTAATATCTAACAGCCATTTAACACCGCTGTGCACTCTGGTCTCCTCTACCTTTTCACAGTAGGAGTTATATATTCTCTCTGCCCCAAGGGCACGAACTAGTCGGTAGTTCTTTTTTTCTCTTATTTTGCTTACTTTTTCTAGGAAGACAATATGATCAACGTCTCCCTGGAAAATGTCAGGCAGCATTTACTCCACTCTAAGTCATCTATACCAGTTCCCTTCTAAATGTATTAAACAAACCAGTCCTCCTCTTACTACCAGCACTATTCTTACTCATTGGTTGTACTGCAGGAACATCCTGTTAGGCACTCCAGCAACACACAGCGAATAATTGAACCTGTTCTCAAGGAAAAAAAACAAGAAACGATGGATATGACAAATAAATGAAAGGAAGTGACACTAATAACAGGAACTAATAACAGGAAATATTTTATGCCAAATTTATTACAGAGGGAAAAATGGAGACAACTAATGTAATTCTGGTGACAGGTAGGTGAGGTACTCCGTATATGTAATTACAGACACGGTGCTCTCTTCTCCAAAATATGGGCAGGCCAGTCTGCAAAAGGCAGTGCATCCTGGAGTGTGAATCCTATTTCTGGTCTGCAGGCAGGAGGGCTTATAGCAAAGTAGACACTGAGCCTTCAACACATTTGTAAACTCCTTCTACCCTATATTGTGATTTTAATTACCAGATGTCCATGCACTCCCAGTTCTTCATAACCAGCTTGGTATTTGGATACCATGATCTCCTCAAGGGCATGAACAGACCCTTAGTGTAACATAAGTTCACTGGCTTTACTGTTTTCAGGAATTCACATTTCTTTTCATATCTAATATCATCTGCCCTCTGGTGCATTCACAATTCATCTCTGAATTGTGAGTATGGTCATAAAGTTTGAAGGGCAGTAATATTCTGAAAACTAATATTCTGAAAAGAAAGCTCAAATGGCACTGCATGGATGCACCTTTTATTGTCTCCTTGGTGCCTGTAATGCAAGCTGTTTACTTTGGCATATTTGAAAGACCACACTGTTATTTGTCCCAAAACTTGCTGCAGATTGATTTGATAATCATGCGAAGTTCCTTCTGTTTCTGATGTCTTCAGTATTAATAATTCAACTCATTTATCAGTGGCAGTAAAGGAATGGAATGCCTCTTGCTGTGCAGCGCCTGCAGAATACGAGTGAAAGAACTTTATCAATGTTACATGTCCAGAAAGTGCTATGAAACACTCAGCATGGTTTCTATATGTCATACTTCTGATTTCACACAACTGTAAACATTCTATTTGGTCTACTTTTATGACTTTCACTGCACTTTCGTAGTCCTTGACACAGATGCATTCAGTCTGCTAAGAACACAATGCTCTAATGGTCCCATTGAAAACCAGAACATCAGAAAGATTACTTCCAATCCTTTGTTAATTATAAATTTATATTCTGCTTTTAAGAAACTAAACTGGAGGAAGACTCAAAATTATGAGGTTTAGAAATCTACCTGCATGTATTTACCGCCATGTTTAAGTGATTTTTCAGGTGAAATTGTCAGAAATGTAAATAAAAAGAGTCAATCTTCCTCTGGAAAAACTCAGCTCATGGTTACCACTTGCATCCACTTTCAAACTTCACAGGTTCTTGATGACCTACTCTTTCTACTTCATTGGACACATTCTGAACCAGTGTGACTCATTTTCCTGTGCTGGAGATCATGGCATATCACAACACAAGAGCTACTAATCTCAGAGTCACTATACAGTTAATTTGGAAAAGGAAATCAGCTTGCCATACAGCCAACTTAACAGGAGGTAAGTAAAACATGGATGCATAATTGTCTTTATTTTGTACTCCTTACTTTATCTATTCATCGAATATGGGTAATGATTTTTTTTCTCTATACCCTCTAAGCCTCTATGTTCATAAACCTGGAAACTGGGCGCAAGTTTTACAATACTCTTTGTATATTGATTGGTATGCATTTCATCATATACATATGTTCATTTTTTCCTTCCAGTCCTACTTCAGTGCTGAACACAGAATGAGATGTGCTGATACACAGTTTGATCCATTATGAACCACAGTGAGCAAAGCACTTGGATATTTTGATGCTTTTAGGACTTAGTGAAATTACAATGAAAGTGCACACTAAAGTAATGGCCCTAAGCTTAGATGTTTCAAAGGAAAGGGGAGAAGAGAGGAGCCACCATAGGCAGCAAAAGACAGCTGTCATGTTCAGGCACAGTGCCATATAGGGTAAGGATCCCCACAGCCCTTGGGTCCTTTGAGGGCATTCTCTTTCTTTACAAGTTCAGACTGTGACCACCAACACTAAAAATGCCCTGTTTCCATCCTTCGTGCTGTAGTCTGTTCATACTCTCTCCTACTGGAAATAAAGTATGCCCTGTAATCTGTTTCTTGTACAGAACTGAAAGCAAAATATTTAAAACCTATAATGTCTTAGTTTTTTTGATCACAGCTGGGTGGCAATATAGACCAGGGAGACTAATGGCTTTTAATGAAGAAATATTCCACACACATTCAAACACATTTACCTCACATTTTTCCACCTTCCCCAAGTAACACAAAGAAACCCAGACAGACTTTTTAGAAAACAAGTTTATTCAAAAGTGAGTGAAACAGGAGCTAAAACCAGCAGGCACCAGGCAACCATCATACTAATTAGCTATGATTTTCTTTCAAGCCTTTGTCTAGCCCACCTATTTAGATTGCACTGTACCATTAGACTGTCTCTTCTTTATATGGGTATACTAATACTCCAGGTTCTGTAATCTAATGATAAGAATTTTTAGTCTTTAAGTCATATAAAATATATGAAGACCAGCAACAAGGATCAGGATCCAAGACTCCTTTCCTCTCATCAGAGCATGTCCTCTTCTCACCAGTCTGCAGAACCCAGCACGCTCTATTTTTTTATTCTGGTCTCATTAATCTTGAATTCTACACACAGTATCTTTATCAAGTTCCCCAACAAAAGTGACAGAAAGTACACCCTACCAGAGATCCTCTAGCCTTTGGAAGGGTAAGATCAGTTTTGCAAATTTTTTCTTCTCTCAAATTTTCTAACCATGAGGTTGTGGTGCAAGAAATATTTCACAACATTACTGTCAAGTCCAACATTTGGCTCTCTGATTCCTGAAAGACATAGGAATCAGACATTAAACAGACACACACTCTGGTAAAGCCAGGTTCCAGCTCAAATATGGCAAATAGGAGAGGTTCCTCAAGACTGTAAGAAAGCAAATGTCACTCCTATCTTCAAGAATGGCAAGGAGGAAGATCCAGGGAAAGACCAGTCAGGCTCACTTCAGTCTGTGGGGAGGTGATGGAGCAAACAAACCTGAAAACATTTCCAAACACATGAGGGACAAGAAAGTGACTGGGACTAAGCATGGGTTTACAAAGGGGAAACCATGCTTAGCCAACGTGATAGCCACCTACAATGATGTGACTAGCTTGGTGGATGAGGGGAGTGGAGGTGTTGCTTAGCGCAACTTTAGTAAGGCTTTTGACACTGGCTGTCTCCTCATTGACAAGCTGACAAAGTACAGGTTAGATAAGTAGACAGCAAGGTGGATTGAACAGCCAGGTCCAGAGGGTTGTGATCAGCTGCAAAAAGTCCATTTGGAAGGAAGTCTTTAGTGGTGTGCACCAGAAGTCAATACTGGGGCCTACACTTTTTACCCTCTTCATTAATGACCTGGATGATGGGACAAAATGAACCTTCAAGAAGTTCATAAATAATACAAAACTGGGAGGACCAGCTGATAGACCAGATTGGTATGCTGCCATTGAGATTAACCAGGACAGGCTGGAGAGATCAGATGAGAGTAGCCTCATGAAGTTCAAAAGAGGAAAATGCAAAGTCCTGACCCTGGGGAGGAATAACACCAGGCACTAGTACATGCTGGGGACTGGCTGACTGAAAAGCAGCTTGGCAGACAAGGACCTGGGTGTCCTGGTAGACAATGCTGCCCATGAGCCCGGAAACATTCTGTCATGGCAAAAAAGGCCACCAGCTTCCTGAGCTGCATTAGGAAGAGTGCTGCCAGCAGACTGAAGGTGTACTCAGCACAGATATGAACTTACTGGAGTGAGTCCAGAGCAGGGTCACAAAGACAACTAAGCGACTGGAACTTGTTTCATACAAGGAGAGGCTGAGAAAGATGGGTCTGTTCAGCCTGGAGAAGAGATGGCTCAAGAAGATCTCATCAATGTGTATAAATTCCTGGTGGGAGGGAATGAAGAAGGGGCAGCCAGACTCTTCACAGTAGGGCCCACTGAGAGGACAAGAGGTAATGGGCACAAATTAAAAAACATGAAATTCCATCTGCTCTCGCTTACCCTGCTTGAGGAGGGGGATTGGACTTGATGATCTAAAACCGTCCTTTCCAAGCTAAACGATTCTGTGATTCTAAAAAACAGCAATGAAAAATCAACTAATTTCTCCAGAAGTGACTGCGGACATGAATTAAGACATAGCAAAACATGCTGAATGCCTCATTGTCAGGAAATAAAATAGCAATTTGTTCTTACAGAAAGCCAGTATTGCAAAGGACTGAAACAAAAGCACAATGTTTCTACAGAAACACCAAAATCCTCTGTAGAATTATGAGTATCAGTCATCTTGAATCACATTAGAACATATTATTGTAAGGAAAGATAACAGACTGTTAAATCAAAGGAAACACATATTCTGCTCTTTTAAAAGCCTTGCTTTCTCATTTAAGAAAGTCTTAAGAAAATTCAAAGCTTACAGAAAGTATTATGGAAGTGAAAGATATCTAACAGTAACTGCCAAATGAAGATGGTCAGGTGGTTGTACAGTCTGCTAAAAACCACATCATACTTCCTATGATGTTTGTCATAGATAAGCAAAGTAAAAAAATTCTGAATTTTGAAGTAGGAATAAAGTCCATGCCTTCTGATTCTGTTTTCTCTGATTCTTGAGCAGGGATGTCTGTTTAACGTCTGATAAATGAGGCTTCGGATCCTATGTGCATCCTGTAGGAGTTACTACTATGCAAACAAATAAGTGTAGTATGGAGGGGGCAAGGTCAAAAAGAGATAGAAAAAAAGAAATAATAGAAATAAAATTAATGTAAGTTAATCACAGATTTTCTAGGTGAAAATAAATTTCAGGAAAAAATCTCTAAAAAATATTACATATCTAAGACAATTAGTAACTTACTGTACAGAAGATACACAGGTTTCGCTTCTCTTTATAACACCCTTGCCTTGAGGAAATGGTGCTATAAAGCACAGTCAGTCTTTCTGGATGGAAAAGGAAAAAGAATGGAAGACTGGTGCATGAGCTTTGAGGGAGCCATAGCATGCTGGAACATCCAGGTAAACCATGGAGCTGGAGAGGCCATAAATCAGAAGGCCAAAGTGATCTTTTTATCCCATTTTCAAAAGAGCAAAGATCAGTTGGTCCTGTTTGCTGTGTACAAGCAGAAAAAAAAAGGGTAGGGCTTGGGTGCCTAAGCACTGAGGTCTGACTCCGTAGTAGACACTATAAGGTAACTGAGATATCTGCTAGCATACATGAAACACAGAGGAAAATAGTCAGGGGCAGAGGAACAGGTCCAGATGAGAAAGAAATCATTTAGTGGCACATAACATTGCATTATTGGTAATTACACAGCTTCAAAAAAATAACACAAAGCTCCTTAGATTTCAATAAGCAGGGCAGTCACAGAGGAATAATCATCTGACAAAGCAGCATATACTCACATGAACTTTGTGCCAAAAGTAAAAGCTAATCCATAATATTGTAGAAGATAATGATTGTTCAAGATGTTAGAAAAATACTCACATTTAACATAGGAAAAAGAACTTACAGATTAGGACAGAATTATCTAAGCCACTGATGTACGACTGCAACTGTGGCAAAAGCCCTGCCAATGATACACAGAAAGAGAGTGAATTAGTGACCCTACCAGCAAAGTTAGTATTTTGCCGAACATTCCACATCTAAGTAGCAACTGAAACTATCAGAAAAGAGCTTGAAAATGATAGAATGTAAAACTTCCCAAAAAAGTCACACAACCTAACTGCAGTACTGTCTTCTTAATCACAGTTAGTTATGTGAAACGGCTCTAAAAAGTAACTTCTAAGTGGGGAAACCTTCACCTTCATTATACGCTGTTTAGAAACAGCCCAATATAAAGTCTTAGATCTCAAAAGGAAATGTGTAGAAATAAAATGTCAATAATCATCTGGCTTCAGGGTCCTCTGAGAGGTTACACCCTTCTCCAGTTAAACCAAATAAACAATACTTGAATAACTTACTCTTAGAAATGTCACAAGGTTACTTTTCAAGCTGGGATTAAGTACCTATCGCTTCCTATTCCCCTGCATTCAAAACTGTATTAAAAAAGCAATCTTTAAAAAAAAAAATACCCAAGACAAGGCATCAAAATTCTATTAAATCACATTTTTCACTTCTCAAGACATTGTTTTGACAAGCTTCCCTATATCATTTCATTAGCGGCAGCATTTTTAAAGAAAGTAATGTCACATTAAGTAATAGGACTATATATTCAAATTGCCTGTGCAGTATTTGCTGCTATTTGAATTACTTTAGTGGTGGAAAGTATCACATTGATGTGAAAAGTGTTTCCTGAGTTTAAGATTCAGTTCACTTAGCTTTAGATGTCTAATACAGAGTTGTATATGTGAACTAGGCATCTTAACTTCCCTTTATAGTTATTGGACAGAAATAGGGACTCTGAAGGCAAATTTTATCAACCTCATTTTTAGATATATACATTAGGAAGAGATGAATTGGGCCTAGAAATGCTTGTCTCTTCTCATGGACTGTCAAAGGACAGAAAGTCAGAAATTTCAGCTCAAGACAATTGCTATGTAGACTTTTGTGGTCTTGAGACTCTGGTTAACTTCATTTGACCTAGAATAATAGAAAAGAAGCATTATTTTTAACCAGATTGGAGGGATCTGTTGCATACCTAAATGACATCTAGGTATTTATGTTAACTGTAGCTTTAAAGATACCTTAACACTCATATGTATCAAAATATATTTTTATGCAATACTTATATTATAAAATTGATATAATGTAAGTGAAAAAAATGGACATAGTTTGCTGTATTCTTCTTTAGTTTCTACATATCATTTATCTTGGATTCAGAAAGACAGTAGAAATATCATGGAATATACAGCAAGCCTATTATCACTGCAATCTCTTTTTTTCCTCCTTTGTCTGTTCTTCATCTTCATCTTCGTCTTCTTCTAGTTGAAGATGTCCCTGCTCATTGCAGGGTTGTTGGACTAGATGACCTTTAAAGGCTACTTCCAACCCAAATATTCTATGATTCATCATCTTAAATTATAAAATTTCTATGGGAGGAATCTCTTACCAGAAGCTTTCTTAATTGAGGGCTAAACCAGCTTAAATTACTTCCCATTTGTTGCATATCAAGAACACAAAAATGTGAAATTACTATGAAAGAGCTGCTATACTATGAACCAGATGCTAGACAGTAACTTGTTAAAATGTCTAAAACACAACTTGGCACCCAGAACCTACTGCTATAGAAAAGACATTTAATGAAATAAAAATAATGCAATTGAACCTGACTTGACTGAAAAAAAATGCTCACACAATTGGCTCCAAAGAACTATAAAATAATTTTTAAATCTATACTTGGCCTTGTGTAAGTTAAACAGATACAAGATTATTTTTTTCATGTATCTCATTGTAAGGTATTATTGAGGTACAAAGGATGATAAGGCCTGGGAAAAATCCTTAGCAGCACCAGGCAACCTGCCTTTACTGAAGCGAATAGTACAGGGGTTATATGTGCAAAATGAAAGATAGCAAAAAGGGAGTTGTAACAGGGAATCGCTTAATAAGGAAATAGTGTATTATCAATTGGCCAGTGATTCCTTTAGGAATTTTTTTCAAATACAATTGACTAAAATCCTCTTCTAGATTCAAAGATTTCACCTTAGGCCACTTCACTCTGTGTTACACCAGCTACACACACTATACCTTACACAAACTATGCACATACCAAACATATACCAACAATACCCGGCTTTCCAGACAGTGGGAAGGATGCAGAATTATAAGCCTGAGTACACACTAAAAGTGATAGAAGATATCTCCAAATCCACCATTTCTACAACAACAGCTGTCAAGTTTTATAACTATGAAAAATAACCTACTAGACCCCGAAAAGATGCAGGAGGCAGAAACAGAAATGTTTGCAGATTTGGCTCCATGTGGCAGTAACAGATGACTAGCCATGTGGCTTGGGAGTGCTCTTAAAAAAAAGAGTAACGTTCACTTCCCAAATCTTAAGGAGAGCAATGTTGTGAATCTTTTCAGAAAGCACACTGTAAATTTGCAAATATGGTTACTCTCTATGCACTGATAAAGAAATCAACACCTCAAAAGAACGCAAGTTTTTTTCCCAAGGTTTGAAAAAATGCAAAGAGAACACAAAAAAATCTTTATCAGCATGCCAGTTGATGCTTTGATTTGTGGAATTTTTCCAGGAGAAAACTCTGGGGGAAAACCCCTTTACTCTCTATAACAAGAACCATCAAAGCAGCTTAATCTTAAATGGTCCAAACTGGCTGCTTTTTAGAACAAAGATGCTAAACTGAAACAAAGACCTAAATACAATGTTTCTACACAAATAAACTATTATTTAAGTAAAGAAATTGAAAAGCATAATCAAAACCTAATTTCAAGATGTGGTAATGCTTAAAGGCCGTATAAAAAATTCCAATATCCCACTGATTCTTATAATCTGAATGCAATCCCTCTGACTTCAATACACCTCTAACAGTCAGTTTGTACAATGATCAATGAAATGTGTTGAACCACACTGGAAAACAGGATGCGAATGCAGAACGCTTTTTCATTTCAGCATATTAACAGAAACACTAGTTTGGCTTAGATTTATCTTTCTCTATCAGGCAAGATGAAATTTCATTAAACTACTTCTGCTGAAGTGAGTAAGAAGAACAATCTGTGAATGAAGAATGCATGTGAATAATTAATGTCATGGCCACTGAGTTACTATATCCCAGCCAAGAGAATTATTGGATGTAATGGGAGGACTTGCTAACTAAGCCAGGACCCTGTTTCCTAAATATTGCATGTACAATAAATAGGAAATGGTCATTGCTGCAACAGCCAAAGATAAAGGATAGATAGATAAATGAGAATATAATTAATGTTATATCAATTTTCCATATCTGGAAATTATTCCAAATGGTTTGCTGAAAAGCATATGAAGTCTATGACAAAGTTCAGAGTTCAGTCCAGAACTTGTGAGTCCATGGAATCACCCTCCTTCTCTATTTGCTAAAGGTTATGACTGTATAAATTTGGACTTCATAGTTTCTTTTTTTTGCAGGAATCATATATATGAAGTCCTAAGATCCACACAGACTGACTGTTTTCAAGCATCCTCTGATACTTCAGGTGATCAGTTATCCTACTGAATAGTTCCATTGATGTAAGTGCATGGTTTTGGCATGAAGCGTGAAATGCTTCAGGAAAATTGCTGCAATGTAGGCGTGCCTGACTGGTCTATACATTATGTAGGAAGAGGATTTTTTTAGGTGGAAGAAGTGAAACTAATTAAAAGAAAATCTTGGACAAAGACCCAAGAAATACTTACACCCGTGAGCTCTATCTGCCTGTTGAAGAAAATCTCCAGAAGTGTTCCACTGTTTCAGTCAATAAAATCTAGCCTGGATATAAAGATCATTAGAATTGGCCTTTAAAGATCATTATGGCCTTGAGAGAAGTAGGTAATGCAGGAGGTTCTTTATAATACTATGAATCGAGGCGGGAAAGCTATTTTTAGTCAGCAATTTTGTATTTGGGTTTTCAATTTCAACTACTGGGAATGTGGAGAGCTGAAAATATTGCTTTAATATCTCCCCAGCTGTGGACTTTTTCTGATAAGATGGAAAATATTAATATCACCTTATATGTATGCAGCTGCCTTTGTCCCAGAGGATCCTAGGACATCGACAAGCTATTCATAAAGAAAAGTATATTCACTCAATCATAGATTGCAGCAATCAGATATTAGTCAGGAATACAAAACCAGTTAGAACAAGAGACTAAACAAGGACATTTGGGGCACTGATCCCATATGCAAACCCCTGTGCTTACAGCGTATGATTAGACAATCCTTAAAGTCAATAACTCAATTATTCTACAGCTGGATTTGAAAAGTAAGAGGCACCAGAAAGGGAACAAAAGTGGAGTCTTTACTGAGATGGTAGAGGATGCAGAATACAGCATTTCTAGTCGAAAGTAGTTTTTAATCTGGATGTTCCTAAACAAGAATGTGCAAGATAGATGTGAAGGATCAATATGGAAGATTTTAAAGAGATGGAATTGTTTTAAGGCAGAGGAAGAATATTGTGAAAGGATCACTATAGAACAATTCCATGGTGGCTCTCATGTTGCTAAATAACCATGCTATTTAGTTATTTAGAAAACAATTAAGTTCTTACTGAACCAAGATCTTCTCTGCAGACCTGTGTCCACAGTACATCTGGTTTTAACGGAACATTATGAGAGTAGCAAATGAAGTCCTGGAAATAAAACTATGTTCACCATTCAAATTTTCTCCTTCATACCCGCTGCAAAAGTTTGAAAGGAGGATTGATTCTCCATTTCGATTTGTTCAGTCCTCTGTTACAGCTGCAATGGAGCCATGAAAGGCAGCGTGCTTGCATGCACGATGGACTCGACAATTACATGGCACAGGTGCATCATAAAATTTGACCAGAAAGCATAAACTTTGTATTATGGATACAATTTTGTCTTTTGAATGCTCCTTTACCCAGCACCAGTGTGTATATAGCTAGCAACTAACATCCCAAATAGACCCAAATATACTGCCGTGAATGAGTGGAATGCACCTCACTCAAAAGAGAGAAGCAATGTTTTATTGAGGTAGAATAATTATTTGACAGGGCTCAATAAATTCGATGGAATTTAACAAAGTTTAACAGTGGTTTACCAAGGTTCAATAAGTTTGATGGCAAGGTTCACTTTATTAATTATTGCTTGGAAGAAACATACAAAGGAAAATTAAGTTAGAATGGAGTTAGAATGATTCACACAAAGACCAGAGGTGAAAATGATAAGAAAGACCCCCTCATTGAGTCACAAGGTTCAGAGTGGATCCCCTTGCTTTCTAAACTCCTGATGGAACTTAGTTGCGGCTAGGTCCAACCTTAGTCTCAGACTTGGACAACACCTTATGTTTGATGGAATTACCTACACAAAGTTTATAGTAATTAATATTTAATAGCTACATGGATTAGTAATGTTCCATTAGTATTAACTCAGCATGCTATCAGTTGCTTACCAAAGATCTGCCACTGGTAGAAGGTCTCTCTTTGAGAGGTCTCTCTCTCAATCTTGAGAGGCATCCTGGTTCAAGAGGAGATCACCGCCACGCTGCCTAGCAGGGAGAGCTCAAAGAAGGTTCACTTAGGCTGTCATATTTATGGAATGAAGTGGTTGACTTGTAGTCAAATGACATGCGATGGAAAATGTATGCATGAGACTCCTTGTATCCACAACTTTTTTTGTTCACTGATAAATGAGTCTTGGGAAAAGCCACCACTATTCATGTGTCAATCGCATGATCAGTATTCCAAGCTCATGTGCACCAATGCTTATGATGCCACTCTGCTCCTTTGGGGGGTTTTGGAGAACAGATTGAAACTAGAGGAGTTCATGGCCTGCCTACGGCTCAGGCTTTCACCTCTTCTGCAGCCTGTACCAAACCACTGCTAGTTTGGTTAAGGGATCAAGAGCATCCATCACATATACAAAGGTGATTTTGGTCCGTACTGGCAGAACCTCATTCCTCTTACTTTACAGCAAATGACTGTTCTCCCAATTCCCTTCACACATATGCTCTGTATCTACCCTGTCTGCACCAGCGCTGCTCCCATTCTCCTTATTCTTTCATCTACTTAGTCCTTCCTTAGCCTTTCTCAGCTCTTCTCTTAATCCTGGTGTTTTCCACACACCATACTGATGTCTGTGAGGGCTGCTACAGAACCATCTTCTTTCTCAAGTCTTGTGTTTTAGATAGGAAGAAGGAAGCAAAAAATAAATCCCTTTGCTCAAAGGCCAGAGACAGAAATAAAACCAGGGCTGGCTTCTTTCTTACTTCCTTGTCACCACTTTACAGTAAAGGTATAAGCTTCTAAAGTATGCACACAAAAGAAAAACAGATCTAATTGCTGTTTCCTAGGAAGGGCAGTGGAAAAGGTGACTAAGCAGAGGTTGTATTTCTTGAACAGTGATGCTCCTTCTCATGCTATTGAAAAACTGGCTCAAAGCCTGGCCAGTTTTTCATGAGAAAAACAGAAAATTTGACAATGTCCAGGTAAAATCAGCCTTTGCTATCATCAGCATCAGAAAACCATTCCCTGGACATACACTGTCTTTGCTGTCGGTATCTTCCTTGCTTTGCCTTGAGACCTGGTCAAGGTCAGATTGGAACCAGCAAAGTAACAGAAGGCAGGTTTGAATGTACCAGGGAGGAAAAACACAGCCCGCAATCCAAGAGGGCTCAGACAAGTTCGGCCAGGGAGGTCAGCAAGAGCAGCTGCGTTGAGGAGAACTCTGCCTAACTCCCCATAAATGTCCAGCAGCAACTTGGCCAAGCAACCCCAATGCTATGGAAGGGCAGAGGTCAGAGTCTGCTGCAGTGTTTTTCTCGCCATACCAATGGAGTTGGGAGATTGGATGCTTCAAGAGCCATACATCTCCAAGAACATGTTCCCCTGGGTACTCAATTCAGAGTGCACATTTGTGTTTGTGTGTGTTTGCATACATGTGCGTCTGTGTGTTTCCCCATGGGTCCTGCACATTTTTCCCCTCTAATTTGATCAGCTACTCTGAATACAAACTAAATTGACTGTAGCTTATATCTGACCAGTTACTCTTTTGGATAACAGCATAATGCTCACAATATGATTATTAGTGATGCCTGTGATAAAGTTATAATGTGGTCTTATGAGGTGGTGGTGTCCAGCTTGGGAGGGAAAATCAGGGATTAAGGCTCCACCCTTGATTGCTCTGCTGAAGAGCAGGAGAGCACTCCAACCCTCATTTTCAGCTTTTAGAAAATGTAGAGTTAGCTCAAATTCTATAGGAAAGTCTTGCTCGCTTTTGCTTTTTCCAGCAAGCTGAAGCAAAGTTTCCATTGCTGCTGTTGCTGTTCTGTATCTGAATGCAGTTGGCCCTGCAAGGAGCACTTATACTAACCAAAGTTTCATCACTCTGAACTGACAACAATTAAGCAGAACTTGATGTTCAAGCAGTGCAGTATTTGCTCAGCCCAAACTCAGCCTTGAGCATGTAAATGATCAAAAGCCGGCAGAAGGCAAAGAAAGTAAACAAATATTGTGTTACTGTTATTTGCACTCTAAATAGAATAACGACTCTCAAGGTCAGAAGGTTGAGTTTAGATGTTAGATTGTTAAAAAGCAGTTTTCTGTTTCTAGAGAAAAGCAAGAGAGTGACATAGCCAGTATCATATCTGCCCCCCTCCGAGCCCCTAATCTGGCTGACCAAATACCCCATTACAGTCAAGTCAAATGGGGGCTTAACTTTGCCAGACAAGCCAAACAGCTCAGGCCTCATAATGAACTTCTGTAGAAGGCAACATAGCAATACATTTTAATTGCTCTACCAGTGTACCACAATCCTAATTCTAAAAATAATGACATTCAGATCATTAGAAAATTAAACTGTGAACCCTCCAAAAAAAGAAATAAAATTAGGTTGGGCAGAGTACATGATCATCCAAGCATAACCTGAAAATACCATCTCAGTGTAACCAATGTAGTGTTGCATTCTATATGAATACATCCTTATGCAAGTGAGTAATGTGAACTCCCATGTCATCTCCTCAATTGCTAACTCTGAAACCCGGAATGACAACTTAAATGTCAGCACTGTTAATTATTTCTCTACAAGTTATTTCAACAGAATATTCATTTAATGTGCTTGAGTCAAAAAAGTAAATCTTAAATTTATGCAAGATTACAAAAGTTCCAATTAACCACCCTTCAGCTGCCAAATTTAAATGTGACCAAAAGCAGCTTCTACAATTCTTATCACATTTCATGCCACTGAAAACTAAAATTGTAGAGATTTCATAAAACAATTTAAATTTAAGGTGAAGCAAAATGAACAATTTGTTTCCTGTAATCCCTTCAGAGAGTACAAACTCAAATTTATGCTTTAGAGAGCTTATTTTTTTTATAACTTGCCTATTTTAACTAGAATAATTTTTAATAAATCCTTATGTCAGTGTGGCATAATGTAGCAACTGAAGCAACTGTGGCACAATATATAGCAACAGATTAAATGCACAATTTAACAGACTTCTTTTTTTTAATTGCAAACAAGATCACAGACAAGAAACTGTTCTATTTTATATTTATAAGTAAAAACAAGTTAACCAATAAATATTCTTGTCTATAGAGCACTAGAAACCATCCCCAAGCTGCTAAACCATAAAGTATTATGTTTATGCGGCAGTAGCGAGAGCTACAAAGGAAAGACTGCCATGCTAAAAGATGTTGCAGTAATGCTAAACATTATTATGAATTTCCAGAAAAACATAAGCAGAAAGCTTTAAAAAAGAGATTTTTCTTTTGTGCATACATTATCTAGCATTAGACAGATGAGATTCAACAAGGCCAAGCGCCGGGTCCAGCATTTGGGTCACAACAACCCCATGCAACGCTACAGGCTTGGGGAAGAGTGGCTGGAAAGCTGCCCAGCAGAAAAGGACCTGGGGGTGCTGGCTGATAGCCGGCTGAATATGATCCAGCAGTGTGCCCGGGTGGCCAAGAAGGCCAACAGCATCCTGGCTTGTATCAGGAATAGTGTGGCCAGCAGGAGTAGGGAAGTGATTGTGCCCCTGTACTCAGTGTACCGGTGAGGCTGCAGTTCAAATACTGTGTTCAGTTTTGGGCCCCTCACTACAGGAAAGATGTTGCATTGCTGGAGCATGTCCAGAGGAGAGCAACAAAGCTGGTGAGGGGTCTGGAGCACAAGGCTGATGAGGAGTGGCTGAGGGAACTGGGGTTGTTGCAAAGAATAATAAGAAGGGTTTCTACAGGTATATCAGCCGGAAAAGGATGGTTAAAGAAAGTGTACCCCCACTGATGAGCGAGACAGGCAGATGAAGAGAAGGCTGAGGTACTCAACAACTTTTTTGCCTCAGTCTTCACTGGCAAACTCTCTCCTCACCCCTCCCGAGTTGATGGATGGCATGAGGAGGCCTGGGAGGGCAAAACCCCTCCTGCTGTAGGAGAAGACCAGGTTCGTGACCACCTGAGGAACCTGAATGCACATAAGTCCATGGGACCTGATGAGATGCATCCCGGAGTCCTGAGGGAATTGGCCGATATAGTCGCCAAGCCACTCTCCATGATATTTGAAAAGTCATGGCAGTCAGGTGAAGTCCCTGGTGACTGGAAGAAGGGAAACATTGTGCCCATTTTCAAAAAGGGTAGAAAGGAAGACCCTGGGAACTACCGACCTGTCAGCCTCACCTCTGTGCCTGGGAAGATCATGGAACAGATCCTCCTAGAAGCTATACTAAAGCACATGGAGGCCAGGGAGATAATTCAAGATAGCCAGCATGGCTTCACCAAGGGCAAGTCCTGCCTGACAAACCTAGTGACTTTCTATGATGGTGTGACGACAACGGTGGACAAAGGAAAACCAATGGATGTCATCTATCTGGACTTCTGCAAAGCCTTTGACACTGTCCCCCACAACATCCTTCTCTCTAAATTGGAGAGCTATGGATTTGATGGGTGGACTGTTCGGTGGATAAGGAACTGGCTGGATGGTCGCATCCAGAGGGTAGTGGTCAACGGCGCAATGTCCGGATGGAGACCGGTGACGAGTGGTGTCCCTCAGGGGTCCGTACTAGGACCGGTGCTGTTTAATATTTTCATCAGTGACTTAGACAGTGAGATCAAGTGCACCCTCAGCAAGTTTGCAGATGACACCAAACTGAGTGGTGCGGTTGACACACCAGAAGGACAGGATGTCATCCAAAGAGACCTGGACAGGCTGGAGAGGTGGGCCTGTGTGAACCTCATGAGGTTCAACAAGGCCAAGCGCAAGGTCCTGCACCTGGGTCAGGGTAACCCCCAGTATCAATACAGGCTGGGGGAAGAAAGGATCGAGAGCAGCCCTGCCGAGAGGGACTTGGGGGTGCTGGTGGATGAAAAGCTGGACATGAGCCGGCAATGTGCGCTGGCAGCCCAGAAGGCCAACCGTACCCTGGGCTGCATCAGGAGAAGCGTGGCCAGCAGGTTGAGGGAGGTGATTCTGCCCCTCTACTCTGCTCTGGTGAGACCTCACCTAGAGTACTGCGTCCAGCTCTGGAGCCCTCAGCACAAGAAGGACATGGAACTGTTGGAGCGGGTCCAGAAGAGGGCTACAAAAATGATCCAAGGGCTGGAGCACCTCTCCTATGAGGACAGGCTGAGAGAGTTGGGCTTGTTCAGCCTGGAGAAGAGAAGGCTGTGGGGAGACCTGATTGCGGCCTTTCAATACCTAAAGGGGGCCTATAGGAAAGATGGGGAAAATCTTTTTAGTACGGCCAGCTGTGTTAGGACAAGGGGTAATGGTTTTAAACTAAAACAGGGTAGGTTTAGGCTAGATATAAGGAAGAAATTCTTTACAATGAGGGTGGTAAAACACTGGAATAGGTTGCCCAGAGAGGTAGTGGAGGCCCCATCCCTGGAAACATTCAAGGCCAGGTTGGATGGGGCTCTGAGCAGCCTGATCTAGTTAGCAGTGTCCCTGCTTACTGCAGTGGGGTTGGACTAGATGACCTCTAGTGGTCCCTTCCAACCCAAAACATTCTATGATTCTATGATTTTCAGCCTGGAGAAGAGGAGGCTGAGGGGAGACCTTATCGCCCTCTACAACTGCCTGATAGGAGGGTGTAGTGAGGTGAGTGTTGGTCTCTTCTCCCAGGTAACAAGTGATAAGACAAGAGGAAATGTTCCAGGGGAGGTTTAGATAAGATATTAGGAAAAAATTCTCCACCAAAAGGGTTGTCAAGCATTGGAACGGGCTGCCCAGGGAAGTGGCTGAGTCCCCATCCCTGGAGGTATTTAAGATGTATGGACGTGGCTCTTAGGGACATGGTTTAGTGGTGGACTTGGTAGCATTACGTTAACAGTTGGGCTTGATGATCCTAAGGGTCTTTTCCAACCTAAATGATTCTATGATTATTTTTGTCATCATTAAAGCATGACACGGAAAGATTAACTTGTAATTATCACAGCAACAGTCCTAATGGCACCTTTATCCCCTTTCTACATTCTCTCAGAGCACTACCATTAGTTTTCAGGTTTCCTATTACAGGATAAATTCTTACAATTCTCCACTTTTAGACTAGGTCCCAGCCCACAGTATGACTTATCAATCCGTTTACCCAGCAAATCCAAGCTCTTTCTGTTCTTCTCTTCAGTGATCTCATAAGCTGCTTAAGAAACGAGTAGTTTTCAGTTTAAACTAGAAACAAAATATTTAGAAACAGCGCTCTGCCTCTATGTCTGTATTATGTCAGGATTTGTCATCTCCTGCCAGTAAATTAGTTAGGCGCCTTCGGAATCCTCAGGCAGATTTTATGCCTCTCTAATTTTCATAAATGGAAATCCCTCTTGCAAAGGTTCTTTTTTAGATGTCATTCTTCTCTTATTGCTCATGTCTTAGGGATTTTTTCACAGGTTTTATTGTCTCTCAGTGAATTCTACATATTTGTTGATGGATGGCTTATACCAAGCTATTCCTTTTCCTTTCTGTCTGTCACTTCTAACACAGCCTCTGTAAATTAAGTTGGTATGATCATAAACATCCAAACTAACATACAGAATGTAATTATTAAACTATTATAGAGCTGCTATGAATCCATCACATAAATACCACTAAACCTGTGTGATTTCTATGCTAAAGAAATGAGCGTGTTTCTTATGAGAGCTACACTCAGCCTATTGCAACAAAATGTTCAATCAAATTTGTCATCTCAGTTTGCAAGGTAAGGTGTGAACATATCCTATAAATAAAAACTGTATTTAAAGTTAAACACACAAATGCACTTAGCTTCTACCTACCATTACATACTACACTACGAAAATAACACGTCTCGAAGAATTCAAGTGACAAATATCTAAGAAGTATAACCAGTAGGTATATAATAATTTATCACTTAAATTACAACTCAATTATGCTACTCCCTTAACACCACTTCTTTTATTCTGCTCTGGAAATATGCTATGTTAAATTGTATATTATCCATTTATTATTAGAAATGTACCAAATTCTCAGAATTATTATTAGCCTAAAAGCATTTTGCTTTACTTAGGACTTCTTTAAAATCTGACATTACAATTTGGTGGTGGAATGGATTTGTTAATAGAATTAATGTTTCCTCTCTTTCAGCAAACTCTGTTAAAATAGCTATGTGCTTCACAAATATTACCAACAAGAGCTTGACAACTTCATGTAATGCCCACACCAGTAACAAAAGACATCTTGTATGGCAAGACTCACTTTCCATGGTCCTCTCCAAAACAGGAACGTCTGTGGCATATACTCTGTTGGTGACAGGATACCTGTCAATAAGGTGTTGCAGTGCGACATGAGAAAAAGCAGAAAATAAATTCAGAGTTACAGATATTGAAAGGTCAACATTTCTTTTTATGCTACTTCTTCCAGTTTTTCTGCTGGCATTGTTAATACCACCTTGGTGCATGCATCCCAGGACCAGACTGAGCACGGGGCATGCTATTGCAGGTATAGAACTTTACACCCCCTGGATCATTACTTGGCTTTCCCTATACTCTCTTGTTACCAGCTAATTGTGACAGTGGGTATCTTCCTAGCTAATTCCCTTTGGTTTTATATGAATATCAATGCTGTACCTTGTTTTGTTTGACGTTTGGTCATACCCTATTTTGTCCCTGCCCTGATCTACCTCCTTTTTTTTCTGCAGAAATGTGCTTCTAGCTTTCCATTAATTTTAATCTATAAAGTGATTTGAAAGTAGCTTCCTTTTTTTTTTTTTTTTTTTTTTGCTGGCTATCATAATTTGTAAAGCATGTGTAAAGCATGTTCTTTAAAGTCAACAAGTAAAAGTTTTGGGTCTCATAAGACAAGCTCTAGTCAAGAGATGATGTGGATGAGCAAAAGCAAATAAGAAAATGTCAACAATTTGATATAGGAATTTTTTAATATAGAGAATGAGATATTTAAAGGCACGTCAGGGAGTTAGAAACACAACTCTGGCTAATGGCAGTGGGAATTGTCCTTCTGAAAAGCTTTGAAAATGTTGGTATGTAATTTTAAAGTTATTTTCTGTATTTGTTTAAGTTGCCCCCCTCTCCCCCCAATTCTGTTTAGACATGATGGATGGAAGTTAAATTTCTGAAAAACTGATTACCACTTAAAGACCATGAGACAGGGAGGAAATTAAAATATATGCACTGGGAATATGGCTGAAAAGTTCAGTTCAGTTGCTCCAGATGAACAAATGGAAACTTGCTGGTAGTTACATTAAAAATTGTTTCTAGTACATAATACTTTAAATCATCCTAAATTCAAGTATTCAGAATAAATAATCCTAAATTTCACTTTTTTTAAAATAAAATCTATAATCTTATCAGGAACTTCCCTGAAACTCTGCATACAATTTTATTTTAATCTTTCATTTAAGAAATATTTTCCATAATTCATAACTTGAAACAGTATTTCTGCTGACATGAAAACCATCTGCCTTAGCACAGTAGGTAAGAATCAAATGAAATAGATTATTCCTTAGAACCAATATTAAAAATGCAGTTCACTTGGCTAATTTAAGAGTCCAAGCAAAACAAGCCAAAAGCTTGAAATTTAGTGTATATAAATAGACTAGTAGCTCCCGAAAAAGCTCCATGCAATTTCAGGACAGTAAATACAAAGTGAATTGTACTGTCCTGGTAGAAAAATTCCCTGGTGTTTGAAGAGATCTATCAACCCTAAGTTTGGAAGCACAAATTATTACTGCAAAAAGTTGAAATAGCTGTGATTCTTAAAGTGTTTTGTGGCTGAATAAGACAGGCTGAAGACCACAAAAATGTAAAGAGAAGTGTCGTCCAAATCTAGGTCGTTTGCACAATAATCTGAAAATCATTTGAAGCCATTTTACAAAAGCATAGCCAGTAATTCAGAAAGAAAAGGGTAATGTTCAGCATTATGTAGCAATAATAGCGTTTTAAAGGGCGAAAAAGAAAAAAGAAGAAAAACCCCCACAACACCCTGCCTACTGGTATCTTAAATTATGTTAAAGCTGAAGTAAATGTTCTTTATCCCGGGTGGTATCGCCTGAGGCGAAATTCGCTCCAGCTGCCTTCGGGGCGACGGGCGGCTGCGGAGGCCTCGGCCCCGCCCGCCAAAGACACGGGTGACACCGGGACGCCCGCGCCGCTCCCCCGGCGGCCCCGCGGCGCCCCCGCGCCCCCTCCCTCCCTCCCTCCCCCCCTCTGCCGGCAGCAGCAACAGCCCCGCCGCCCCACCCCGCCGCCCTCCCCTCAGCTCTCCGGCAGCCCCCCGCCGCCCCCTCAGCTCCCAGCCGGAGCCGGTGTCCGTCCCTCGGGCCACCGCCCCTCGCCCCGCCGCCTGCCTTGCCCCGCTGGCCGTCCCGCCCCGCCCCGCGGCCGCCCAGCCGGCCGCCCGCCTTCCCGCCCGGCCCTGCCGCCCTTCGCGTTACCGCGGCGACGGGAGAAGTCGCCCCGCGCGGTCCGCAACGGCCGCTGGGCGCGGCGGGCGGGGGCGGCAGCGGGCGGGAGCTGGGGCGGGATGGGAGAGCGGGGGTGAGCGGGCTGCCGAGCTCATGCCGCCGCCACAGCGACACCGGCTGCGAGAGGAGCGACGGGGGCAGCGCGGCAGGTAACGGACGGGGAGGGGGCGGCCGCGGCACCGCCGCCCTCGCTGCCTGGCCCGCCGCGGCGGCTCGGGCGGCGCCCTGGGTGCCCCGGTCTCCTCAGGTGCCCGGCAGAGCCAAGGCTGCCCCGGTGCCTCTGTCACCTGAGGTGCCGGTGACCTATGGAGCCAAGGGTGGTGGTCCTGTGGCAGTGTCACCTCAGGTGCCGGTGACCTATGGAGCCAAGGGTGGTGGTCCTGTGGCAGTGTCACCTCAGGTGCCAGTCCCTGTTAGAGCCACGACT
>JADKXX010001942.1:0-86375 GCA_017310255.1 Butorides virescens | reverse complement strand
GTGGCAGTGTCACCTCAGGTGCCTGGTCCTTGTGGAGCCAAAGGTGCTGCCCCAGTGGCAGTGTCACCTCAGGTGCCTGGTCCTTGTGGAGCCAAGGCTGCTGTGCCATGTGGCAGTGTCCGCACACCTGTATGTACTGGTACCAGTGCCCTGGAGAGCCCCACTGCTCACTCCCAACGAGGAATTTGGGCTGTTTCACACCACCCTGTCACCCGTAATGTGGCTGGTTCCCGTTCTTCCATGCAGCTAGGCTTGCCCCACATCCTTGTGTCCTGCTGGACCCACAGAACCGGACTGGCCCCAGCAACAGTTTTGGTCTGATCTTTCTGCCGAGGTACTTGAAGGCTGTGTGTCTCAGCGCTGCGTCTGTTAAGCAAGGGAGTGACTAGTCAATGGGAGTCCAAAATCATGTTTGAGAAAAACTGTAGCCTGGGTATAAGTTAATTAGGGTGTGCGAAGGTACGAGAAATGGTTGGTGAATGCAGCCATGGATCTATGACAAATTTAGATTTATGTGTTTTAGAGAGTCTTGGCAAATCATTGACATCACATAACAGGGAATAACCCAAACCAAACTGTTCCTCATGGAAATCCAGGGCTATCCTCAAGTAATCTCAGTGCTACACCAAGTGCGAGAGCTGGCGAGTTTACTACAGAAGTTTTCATCTTGCCCATTGCAGCCTGTAATTAGAGCTACATTCCCCTGCCCCTGTTGTTTGCAATGGGAGAATTACAGAAATTGAAAGGAAAGCATAGAACTTTCCAGGATACAGTACTTGGCTCTGTAAATGCATGCATTTAAGAATCTGAATTATTTGATTTTTGTTGCTTCAACAGGTTAAAACAGCAATCAGTAATATGGAACAGGACTTAGTAGTGTTTCAGGAACAAGCTATCGCTAAGTAAGTAATGAGTTACTGTCTGGGAGGTTAATATGTAATGGAATTAAATTACATGGATTTATTAAAAACGTGAAACAATATTAATGATTTTAGAAGCAAATGTGATTCTTTCTCAATTTCTTCTGCTGTTTTCTATGCAAACTGGAGGGGTTACTGATAATTAAGACAACACATCTTACAGCTTTAGCTAATAATCTACTGACTCTGTTAGATATTTAAATTTTTTAAATCGTGCTTGAACAAAGGGGAAAAATGAAAGCTATGTGGGGTTTTATTAAAATGTTAAGAAATGTTATTTCAAACTGTTTTAAAAAATAGTTGAAGTTGCTAGGCTACAGCAGTATAAACTTGCATATCACAGCTCTTAAAACATTCAAAAATCTTAAAAACAAGGCTATTAATTGCTAAAGACTTGGTCTGATTTTGCACTGGTAATAACCGCAATTGTTCTTACCAAGTATTAAGTGCACTTTTCATCACAACACAATCATCTTTTTTTGACATAATCCAAGTGTAGTTCTTTTAGTGTTAATCTAAAAAAAATACTAGTACAGCATAAAATCTTTCTAAAGAAGTGCAAGAATGGGTGAGATTTGATGTAGGAACGCATCCCATCCAGCCTGCTCAAGGAACACAGCAATATAAAAAGTACTTCCCCATATAATGAGCTAAATAGAATATTTATCTACCATAATTTGTAAACAAACTTATTACCTATTTTTCATATAAACCATTTTCTTTTATCATTATTACCAAGAAGCATTTCAAGGTAATTGATGCATATTAAGTGTAAAAGTATTTCTTAAAATAATAGAAACACAAGTTTTGGCCCAATAAAGTTTTAAAAGGATTTAAAAGTGTGCTCTGTTGTACTGAAGAATAATGTGTGCACTTTTCATCATGGGAAATAATTGCTGCATTAAAATACTGTATTCTGAACAATGTGGCCCTTTTTTTGGCTTTGAGGGGCATTCTTTTTGTTGGCCATATGACTGGTAAATATGGTCATATAAAAACTTGAATATTAGGAAAAATCAAAATATTGCTATTTTTTTGACACTTTTTTTAGCGAATCAGATGCTTATTTCAAGAGTTCAGATCCTGCCTGGCCTTTGTTGTAATTGACATATGTGAAATTTCAGGTCATTGCAAATGAATCTAGAGAGTGATTTGTCCCATCATAAGCCAGGTATTCTAGGTAGCTATTTATTTCCATTAACTCTACAAAGAATCTGGAAGAGTAGTTTAGAATACAATGATACGAGACCTTTGTTTCAGTCTATGCTGACAGTATTCCAGAAATAATGCAGATAGCTTTAAAATTTGGGAAGATGGCTGGATAATGGTGGTAGAAATCATGACTATTACATCCCAGCTGCAAGAACTCATGAATCACAAATTATCCATCCACAGATGTGTATGATCCTGTATGGCTGAAAATTATTAAATAAATGATTTGTAGTTCATATTATGGAACTTCGGGGTAGAAGATTCTAACGGACTATTGTATCAGAACCGGTTTCTATATTTCCTATTTTTCAAGCAAGTTTTAAGAAGAGAAAAGGAATTAATATTGGCTCCAGAAGATGTGTTGAGGATCAAAAACTGATAAATGCACTATGTAAGACGTCAATCTTTGTTAATGTTGTTCTGCATAGGTTTTGCTTGTGTTTGCATAAATGTGGTCATACATGTTTTCCTATTTGTCAGCGAACCAGAGTAATAAGGGAAGAAGACATGAAGCAGAGATTGACAGTATGAGCAAAACATTTCTTAAAATGGCAGATTCTAAATTACAACTTTAGAATAAAGTGTACGGACAATAATATTCTTTCTGTGTCTATTAGGAAACAATCAGAAAAATACAGATCTGTGCGGAACTCTAAAGCAAAAGGCAGATTAAAAAAGCTAGAAAGGTCTAACTAGTGCAAAAATTGTTTGTGGTAAAGGCCTGGAGTTGGTAAAACTTATTATCTGGATTTTGGGTTGTCTAAATTTGGAAACATCTAGATTTTACATGAAGATAAATAGTTATTAATGACAGCAGAATATGAATCATCTGTTTTCACCAATATGGAAATAGAATAAAAGAAGACTAAGAGCTTGCCTACATCACTTTAAAAATGAGATACCTTTAAGTATTTTTAGCTGTTTCAAAGTAAATGCAACTAAAAGAAAAGCTGCCACTTGCTTCCATGTATGAAGAATCCATTTGATGTACGCATTCAGCAAAGCGGGAATGCTGAATTCATAAGGGTAAAAAACCCATGCTACTGTGTTTTATGCATTGCTCTTTGTGTGTTTGTTTACCTGATGGCTTATTAAACAAAAGATACCAGAGTTTTCCTCATTCCACATCCAGTGATCAAATGAATTCTCATGACTGTGATACCACATGATTGGCCATATTCTGAAGGGGATAGTTAGCGCTCTCTTCGAAACACTGAAGGGACTAAAATAATAGTTACAGCAGCTGGTAGCACCTCTGTGCTAGGAGGTGGGGGTAACTGCCAAATAGTCTTTATGCACATCTGTGTGTAATGCCACAGCCATGATACAGAGTAGTTCTGGTGTAGAACAGCAGCAGTAATCTACAGCTTCAGGTATAGCTTTTCTTTTTCAGATGCAGGTGTACCTAGAGGATGTAGGTAAGGAAGTAGACAGAGAAAGTGGAGGTAGACTGCAAAGCTGTTTCAGAAGGGGTTTTTCCTTCAGCAGCTCCCTTTTGTATATTGGCAGTTTGAAGTTCAAGAAACATGCAAGAACTATTCAGCGAAAATGTTCTACCAAGAGCTGCAGAACTTGCCTTGTGCGGGATGATCCGAAAAGGATAGGTGAAACTTAAGAGAGAAAAATGTCAGCCATGGTGGGTCTGAAAGGGTGAACCTGATGATCCAGGCTAGAGGTTGCATTTGCACTTGTATAGCAATATTTAGATGATCCATGTGACACACAATAAAGGAAGTACCTATTTCTGAAGGCTAAAATCAGAGAGCCGAGTCATTGCTGGTGGTTCATCAAATTCTTGCCACCTGACAATACGTGAGGCTGGAAGGGCACAGGCCCTTATAGCAGTATCATAGAAAAGGTCATCCTGACGCAATGTTGCTTCATCTTCCATTTTTAAAATCCCATTTTATATTCCACCCAGAGAGAACCAAAGTTTGCTACATCATTAACGCTATCTTGAGATGAGTTTGAGGCACTTGGGCAGAGGGCATTTTTGGTTTGTGATAAGTACGTCGCAGTGTACTACTTGCTTGCACTTTGGCTATTAGCATTCTGTGACTCATATTAAATTTTAAAATGGCATTGCTAACAGTTTTAACATTAAAAAGGCATTAAGATTTATATGTGTATTTAAAAAGCCTTTCCAAGCTTAACACTGATAAAGTTCCAAGCATTTGTTGATATAAAAAAGTTTTAAAGAATTTTACTTTAAAAAATGGTGTTGAGTTTTAATTATGATATTGTAAATCTAACAAACTTGCCCCTGTAATTTCCTTTAATATTTCCTGTAATAATTATCAAATAAATATAAAATAAAATTTCCTGTAATAATTATCAAAACAAGGGATTTACACCATTTAAGCACCAAAAAAAAAGACATGCAATAAACACATATCCATGTTAAGGAATGCTTTTTTGGGGGGGGACCAGCACTTGATTCAGAGCACAACCTACAGACAAGGGACTTCAGCATGTCTGTATGGGCACAGGGAGAGCAGGCATTTGGAGAGCTGGCTGAAGAGCTGGGATGTGAAAGGTTACCAGAAAAGAAAAGAAACATTTTCATGCTAGCATTCATACAAGATGGTGGTATGAACCACCAGCAGTTAAAGCACCTTGGCTTGGTTTGCACAGTCATTTACCTAGGAGGCACATGCTACTGTTCTTTGGCCTTGTGCTGGCAGCACCATAGCAGTTGAAGGCTCACTGGCAATAGGGATATTACCTCTGGGTGCATGGCTCAGCTTGCGTTTGGTTAAGCGCGGTTCGGTGAAAATAGAGTTCCTAATTGCTTGGCACATTCTTGGTTGCAATGTCCCCCAAAACCATATGCCAGACTGTAATGTTCGTGGCACAAAATGTCATTCTGTGCTGATTGGGGGATTGGAGTACTGTCCAACACTTCCTAGGATGGAACAGTTACAAGCACATTGCTGTGCTTTTTATCATTAACCCTTTTGTAGGTTCATGCTACATTATTCAGATGCTGCACTATCATTTTGTCTCTGTGTGACTGTCTCTGGCAATTATTTCATAAAATAATAGCTATGCTCATTTTAAGGAAATAGCTGTGCTCATTTTAACAAACCATCATGCCATAGAGATATTAGAATGACTGCAAACTGATTAGTGATCATAAAGGCACTTTATGTGTCACAGAGGTGTGTATGCCATCAGCAGTCAAGAGGATACGTAGCTTTTAAATTTTTATAAATTAAACAACCAATTAAATTATGACCAGTGGCTATCACTTTTACTTTGGGGAAAATGTCAGTGAGATAAATAATATTATTAAAAGAAAAATGGAACATGTCATAACTCAAAACAACATCACAGCATTCTTAGATTATTTTAAGTGAAGAAATGTGCTTATCAGAAGGCTAAATTTATTATCATGAAAAGTAATAGGTTACAACACATTTTTTGCATCAGTTTAGATATCAGGAGGGATAGTTAACCAATTTATGAAAGAATACAATTGCTGGTTTTATCAAGAGGAAACTCATTATAGGCTTCTAATCAAAACCAAAAAAAAAGAAGAGACTTGAAAATTATGCAACAGTATGAGGAAGCGGAAATTAAATGCAGATTAAACTTCAGTTGCACAATGAATAATCACTATGGCAGATGAAAAAAGAGAAAGCAGGTGTACCACTAACAGTTTACTAACAGTAGAACTGATTGAGATAAGGGAGAGAGAGTTGACAGTGAAGGAACATTGGGTTTATTTGTACCTTCATTGAGATATGGCAGTAATTGGCATCACTAATCTCTAAATCATTGCAGAGGGGAAAATGCAGAAATTTTCACAATGATCAGATCATACCACACAAAAGAATAATTTGAAGACGTTAAATAAGAACTTTTTTTCATGGCCAAGATAAGGTTGCAATGACTAGAGATGAAACGTTTCAATACAGTCCAATATGTGATAAAGATAAGATAAAAGTCTGTCTTCTAGAGAAAGTAATAAAACTGTGTATTAGGGTAATTTATAAATAGAATCTCTTATTAAAAAAAATATATAAGGCAATTAAAACTAGAACAGGAAACAAGAAAGGTATTTTAAAAGCTCTAAAAAAGAAGTGGGAAAGAAGTAGAAAAGTTTATAAACAGTGAAGTTGTATGAGAACAGGATATGCAGATAACAGATGCCATTAAAAAAAATTGTGTGGAAAAGAAATGTTTACAGAAAGTGAAATGAAAGACGTGCTACTCCTCAAAAGTTTAAAAATTCAACACAGTATTCTGCTGCCTAAAGACAGTCAGTGAAAGGCTTTCCTTCACTCCAGTGTGATACATGCCCCTTTTGGTACTTAGTATAAAAATATCTACATCCAACACTCTATGAGCTCTGAACATACTAAAAATGCTTAGAAGTTGTGGTATTTTCAAAAAACCCTGAAGTTGATAAATAATTTTATTTCAATAAATGAGATGAAGCGAGCATTACAGTGGTGAGTGAGTCTGCTAAAGGCTTTTATCAAAACTACCATCTTAACTAATTCTGATCTTGTATCTCAATTTAAGTAAACTGAGATCAAATTGAAGTCTTTAATGGTTGGGAAATGACAGATTCTTTTTGGTGATGTGTAATTAATCATAGTGATAGAAAACAATCTGGCTTTTTTTTCCATATGACTTGATGAAAATTAAGTTTTATAGAAAATGTATGGGCTCATATATATAGTTAAGCAATTTGTTCAACTAACTCTTCTTTGTAACAGTCCAAAACCAGCTCTGAGTGTTGACGGAATAAAATTTCCCTTCTTTATTTTATGTGGAGGAATTAGGCAGGAGTGTACATTGTCTCCTTTATCTTTTTTCCCAAACCCTAGAATCCTAGGTTAAGTGGAGAAGAGGCAGTAAGTCAGGAAAATAAAACGTTCAGGAACATTTCAATAAAAAGTTTTACTTAATTATGGTATAAATTTTTTTTCTAACTGGAATGTTTCACTGGAAGTTGAAATGATTAATGAGCTCTAGAAAGATTCTGACTTTTAAATAAATCATTGCAAATCTGAAATGCCAGCTGTAAATTTACAGATTGAGAGAAGCTATCAGTTCATAAAACAATCAAGGTTAACTGGGCAATAAACTCTCCAAAATACTTCAGGAAAAAAATCTCATATACATTAGAAGGACTGTATAATTTTGATGTGAAATAGTCATTTCTAGAAATAAAAAGTTTTAGACTGTAGAAAGAGTTATGCAATTTCTTGCATAAAAAAGTATCCACAGCCAAGTTTTCTATACTCTATATGTTTCTTATTTCAAATTTTTCTTATATTTGTCATCAAATACAAAGTTGGAATGGATATGGAATAAAGAAATCTCCATACTGAAGTTCAGATACTTTGTATATATCTTCTAAATGGTGTAAACCAGCTGATCTAAACATTGTTTGACACTGTCCAGACAAAGTTTCATTTTTTTAAATTAATATACCACTCCTGTATAAGGGGCTGTATTAGAGGGCAACTAAGAGGGCAACTTTGACTGCTTTCAGTTTCTGATGGCTGTACTAATATACCATAAATTAATCATGTATCGTTATTTTGTTAGTTAGAACACATCATATTCCTAAAGCAACAGTGTAAAACATTGTCTATTATTGACAATGAAGTTGTAGTATAAGGGATGTATTCCAAATTTAACCTCAGAAGTTTGGGAAAAAATCTAATGTTTATGTTGCAGATATTGTACAAATCTTATCAAATCCAGGACACAGCCCCCCAAAGAAAAGTCCTTTTCAAAATGCACTCACTTCTGTGCTTCCTAGTAGAATTAAAACTTACTATTGTTATACAAGTCGCCTTGTTATTTAAGTCCATTTTCCACAAAGAGAATGGGAAAACAGAGTGTAAAAGTTGAACTAGCAATTAAGAATTGTGGCTAGCTTTCAAGCCAGCTGTTTAGTAACTTCCTCCAACAAATTCTGCTTCCATCATTATGTGCCCTTAGTGGGAAGTCCTGTGCCCATAGGCGACTTAATATTCATCTTCTCCTACTCTTGTCCATTGAGGTTTGGGCTTGGATACTTTCAACACCACTTGTGCTCATTTGACAATTCATCCCTGAAAGAGTGAGAGGATATCAAACAGCATTTAAGCTAGGCAAAAAGTCCAGAATATGCTAAATACTCTGGTATTTACTTCAGGCAAGCTTAAGATAGATGAAGTGAGATTCCACCTACATTCGAAGGCATCATTTAGCATTCCTATTTCTTTCTTTCTGGTCTTGAAAAGTGGTTATTTCCATCAGAATTAAAATAAAATCTTAGCAATGTAAATAAAAATTTGATTTCTCACTTATTCTTTATTTTAAAAAATAAATCTCTTTTTTTTATATTATTAGAGTTTCTCCATGTGAAGCAGAACTTCAGGAATTAGTGCATCAAGTTGACATCATGGTAAACAGCAAGAAAGGGGAATGGGAAAGGAAGATGAAAGCTTTAGAAGCAAAGATGGATATCCAGGATAAAGAATTAGCAAGTGCCCAAAGCAAACTGGATCAAAAAGGTCAAGAGGTATTTAAGAATATCACATTCTATAAAGAAAGTATTTATTCTGGGAGTTAGTTAATAGTATGCTCTAAATGCTCTATAAGGAGACCTGTTTGTTCTATCATGTAAAAATACCAAACACCTTTTAAAGGTCACTAATTGTCCTTAGTGTTTTGCTTTAAAGTGTGCTTCTGTTCTGAAAAGTGGTTGTAAAAATGTCATTGAAAGCCTCATATTTCTTCTATTTCCCTGAAGTCTAAATTAAATATTTTCAATTTAGCTGTAAAAAGATAATTTGATGGTTTTTATAAATGCCAACACTTTTAGTTTCATCAGAAATTTTCAATGGAAATGTATAGTCCAAAAAGTTTCACAAAATTATATCTTTGTAATTCCTGTTTATACCTGATTTTTATCATTTTATGTGATATGCTGTCTTTGTATGATAATTTTATTATTAATAGTGAAGATCTGAATTGTATTACCACTTGGACATGCTTATCAAACTGAAAGCCCCAGTGTACCTGATGCTGTCCATACTTCATAGTCTTGTATGCTGAATATTCATTCAGAAACATCAGTAAATCCTCGCACAGCATTCAGTTCTAGTTGAAGACATCTGAAGTTAGGTGTTTATACATGGGCATCCTTTGTGAGCTAAGTGTCTAAACTGCCAGGGGGAGCTTTGAAAAGGAAGTAACTCTCCCTAATGAGCAATTAGGAACTTGCCTTTAGTTACTGCAGTCAGAGGAGCCAAGAGATTAATTCAGCTAGCCAATTCTTAAAGCATCAATTTATTTGCCTGTGCAGAGATGTTATCTGAAATATTTTATCATATGCCACCTAGCTTCCAGCTGCCCCTCCACAAAAACATAGGTGTCACATATGCTCTTTGTCATATTGCTCAGATTCTGTGAAACTCTCAGATAATTCAAGATATCTCAAATGGAACTGTACTTAGGGAGCTGAAATGAATCTACAGTGTCTCCTGATAATTTTACATAAGTAATTGAAAGTCATTTATATGATTATATAAGCCATTCAAGGAGAATTTTCACAACAGGACACGGCACTTCATTCACATAGTTGGGTCAGAAGTGCTTTCATTAAATGCTCTTCCATGAAAAGAGTCACACAGTATTATCATTAAATCGTAACATAAGCATACAGTGAGATTTTTTTTACAATAAAATCCCTAACTTGATATCCAGTTTCATTATTAAGTTACAGAATGAATATATATTTTCAGTATCTATCTTCTAAGCACAGTCTTCTTTCGAAGTTTCAAATGACTTCTAAAAATGACGTATTTTGGAACATCTCAGAAAAGGTAAATTTGAATGCTTATTCTAACTGTAGGTGGGACTACTTCAACAGAAACTGGAAGACTTACAGAAAACAAAGTATGAAATGGCTCAAAATTATGAAACTCAGCTTCAAACACTGAAATCTCAAGTAAGAAAAACGTCGGTTTCATTATGTTATGATTGCCATATAAAGAGCTTATACATGCCTAATGGTATAGATGCACCTTTATGGATTTGAGAAAGATGGATTTTGTCATACAAATGATGATGACTACAGCTTCCTACCAGGCTCCATTATCGTTTCTGTACAGTCATGTCCAAACTCTTCAGATGGATTTTGATGTGATTGTGATACCTGTTATGAAGACAGATAGTCTATTTCCTGACTTTGGACTAATAACCTAAAACCTTGGTGAATGAAGAAAATAGATAATTGGATTCATGCTAATAAGACTCTGATGCACATTAGCAATTTTAAGACTGAAACTGTTCTTGTCATGTGTTTTCTATAATTTTTTCTGGTTTTAGTTTGTCTGATTTACAGGGATTATTAAAGTGGTCTGATTGATAGCTTTCCATAAGAGAACATAGTATCAAAACTAGAGTAACCTGGATTATTGATATTGGGATTTTGGTTTGGCTTTATTTATTTCAGTGTGTGCTTGCAGCCCAGAAAGCCATTCGTATCCTGGGCTGTATAAAAAGAAACATGTCCGTCAGGTCGAGGGAGGTGATTCTCCCCTTCTACCTTGCTTTCATGAGACCCCACCTGGAGTACTGCATCCAGCTCTGGGGTCAAGAAGGACATGGACCTGTTAGAGCAGGTCCAGAGGAGGGCCATGAAAATGATCAGAGGGATGGAGCACCTCCCCTGTGAAGAAAGGCTGAGAGAGTTGAGGTTGTTCATCCTGGAGAAGACAAGGCTCCAGGGAGACCTTATTGCAGCCTTTCAGTACTTAAAGGGGACTTACGAGATGGAGAGAGACTTTTTACCAGGGCCTGTAGTGACAGAAGGGGCAATGATTTTAAACTGAAAGAGAGTAGATTTAGATTGTACATAAGGAAGGAGGTTTTTTTTTTCAGTGAGGGTGTTGAGACACTGAACAGGTTGCGCAGAGAAGCTGTGGATGCCCCATCATTGGAAGTGTCGAAGGTCAGATTGGAGGCGGCTTTGTGTAACCTGATGTAGTGGAAGGTGTCCCTGCCCAGGGTCGGCAGGTTGGCCTAGATGATCTTTAAAAGTCCCTTCCAACCCAAACCATTCTATGGTTCTATGATTCTACAATTACTATTTAGCTGTGTTTGCTCTCTGCCTGTATTTTTTTTTCTTCATAATTTTCCACTTCAATCATGAATCTAAATTCTTAACAAACTTCAGTATATTCTGTTTCTCAGATTTTATCAAGTTAATTTACACAATTCTACATTGTTTTTCCCACTATTACACTGTTTCCTTCACTAGATTCTCCTAACAGAGATTTAGAATTCCATTCCATTTCCAATTACTTCCTTGGAAGTAATTAAAAATTTCTAATCTTCACACTTATTTGTAGAATTAGAATGTAGAATTATCTTGGATTGCATAAATTGCATATCATTATTTTCATTTAGAGATGATAACACCACACAAATCCATCAAACCAACAAATGTATAACTTCTTTTAAAGGTCATGTTGTCTTTAATTTCTTTTTTCTTTTATATATGGAAATTGATTTGGCAAACAGTTCTGTGAGTAAACAGAGAATGTTTGGGTTGTTATGTAATTAACACTTTTAATCATTTGGGAAAGCAGCTAGAAACAAAAGTTTTTTATAATTTACACAAATTACAGAAAAAGAAAAAATATCTTAGCATGATTATTGAGAAGATAAACATCATACAATGAATAGTGGTGTGCCTTTTTATGTATAAGTTGTAAGGTACCCTTTAGCAATGAAGTACTCGCCCCCAAAATATAGCATATCTCTCTTTTCTCATCCTTTTTCACATTTCCTGCAAAATTTTTCACTTAATTTCTTTTTTATCACATGCTAAAAATGACTGGGTTTATGTTACGTGTTGTTGCTAAGATCTTCATTGAAATTGAACTTTCTGAAATTGAAATTCCAGGTCATTTTTCTTAAAGATTTTGGTTTTGAAGTTGTTAATTACCCTACAAGTCCTTCCCATGGTGTGGTGGGTTGACCCTGGTTGGATTCCACGTGCCCACCGAAGCTGCTCTATCACTCCCCTCCTTAGCTGGACAGGGGAGAGGAAATATAACGAAAGGCTCGTAGGTTGAGATAAGGACAGAGACATCACTCAGCAATTACAGTCACGGGCAAAAACAGATGCCTTGAGGAAATTAACTTAATTTATTGCCAATCAAATGAGACTAGGGTAATAAGAAATAAAACTAAATATTAAAACACCTTCTCCCCACCCCTCCCTTCTCCCCAGGCTCAACTTCACTCCCAATTTTCTCTCCCTCTTTCCCCTGAGCAGGGGGACAGGGAATGGGGGTTGGGGTCAGTTCATCCCATGCTGTCTCTGCCGCTCCTTCTTCCTCAGGGGAGGACTTCTTACACTCCTCCCCTGCTCCAGCCTGGGGTCCCTCCCACGGCAGACAGTCCTCTACCAACTGCTCCAGCCTGGGTCCTTCCCATGGGCTGCAGTTCTTCACGCACTGCTCCAGCCTGGGTCCATCCCTCCCACGGGGTGCAGTCCCTCAGGAGCAGACAGCTCCAGCGTGGGTCCCCGCGGGGTCACCAGCCCTGCCAGCAAACCTGCCCCAGCCTGGGCTCCTCTCCCCACGGGGCCACAGGTCCTGCCAGGAGCCTGCTCCAGCGTGGGCTTCCCATGGGGTCACAGCCTCCTTCGGGCACATCCCCCTGCTCCGGCGTGGGGTCCTCCCCGGTCTGCAGGTGGGGATCTGCTCCCCCGTGGGCCTCCCTGGGCTGCAGGGGCACAGCCTGCCCCACCATGGGCTGCCCCAGGGATTGCAGGGGAATCTCTGCTCTGGCACCTGGAGCCCCTCCTGCCCTCCTGCTGCACTGGCCTGGGGGGCTGCAGGGCTGCTCCTCTCACTCCTCTCCCTGGCTGCTGTTAGAATCATAGAATCATAGAATGTTTTGGGTTGGAAGGGACCACTAGAGGTCATCGAGTCCAACCTCCCTGCAGTAAGCAGGGACACTGCTAACTAGATCAGGCTGCTCAGAGCCCCATCCAACCTGGCCTTGAATGTTTCCAGGGATGGAGCCTCCACTACCTCTCTGGGCAACCTGTTCCAGTGGTTTACCACCCTCATTGTAAAGAATTTTTTCCTTATGTCTAGATAAACCTAAACCTACCCTGATTTAGTTTAAAACCATTACCCCTTGTCCTAACACAGCTGGCCCTACTAAAAAGATTTTCCCCATCTTTCCTATAGGCCCCCTTTAGGTATTGAAAGGCCGCAATCAGGTCTCCCCGCAGCCTTCTTTTCTCTAGACTGAACAATCCCAACTCTCTCAGCCTGTCCTCATAGGAGAGGTGCTCCAGCCCTCGGATCATTTTAGTAGCCCTCTTCTGGACCCGCTCCAACAGTTCCATGTCCTTCTTGTGCTGAGGGCTCCAGAGCTGGATGCAGTACTCTAGGTGAGGTCTCACCAGAGCAGAGTAGAGGGGCAGAATCCCCTCCCTCGACCTGCTGGCCACGCTTCTCCTGATGCAGCCCAGAGTACAGTTGGCCTTCTGGGCTGCCAGCGCACATTGCCGGCTCATGTCCAGCTTTTCATCCACCAGCACCCCCAAGTCCCTCTCGGCAGGGCTGCTCTCGATCCTTTCTCCCCCCAGCCTGTATTGATACTGGGGGTTACCCCGACCCAGGTGCATGACCTTGCACTTGGCCTTGTTGAACCTCATGAGGCCTCACAGGCCCACCTCTCCAGCCTGTCCAGGTCTCTTTGGATGACATCCCGTCCTTCTGGTGTGTCAACCGCACCACTCAGTTTGTTATCATCTGCAAACTTGCTGAGGGTGCACTCGATCTCACTGTCTAAGTCATTGATGAAGATGTTGAACAGCACCGGTCCCAGTACAGACCCCTGAGGGACACCACTCATCACCGGTCTCCATCCGGACATTGTGCCGTTGACCACTACCCTCTGGATGCGACCATCCAGCCAGTTCCTTATCCACCGAACAGTCCACCCATCAAATCCATAGCTCTCCAATTTAGAGAGAAGGATGTTGTGGGGGACAGTGTCAAAGGCTTTGCAGAAGTCCAGATAGATGACATCCATTGGTTTTCCTTTGTCCACCATTGACGTCACACCGTCATAGAAAGTCACCAGGTTCGTCAGGCAGGACTTGCCCTTGGTGAAGCCATGCTGGCTATCTCGAATTATCTCCCTGGCCTCCATGTTGCACAGTAACTTTTTCCCTTTCTTAACTATGTTATCCCAGAGGCGCTACCACCGTCACTGATGGGCTCGGCCTTGGCCAGCAGCGGATCCACCTTGGAGCCATCTGGCATTGGCTCTGTTGGACATGGGGGAAGCTTCTGGCAGCTTCTCACAGAAGCGACCCCTGTAGCCCCCCTGCTACCAAAACCTTGCCATGCAAACCCAATACACATGCACAAATATAATCTGTTTTCTCTTTGTGGTTTTTTTAAAGAATCTCACACTTCCCAACCTACAAACTTCTCTCTGTAAACCTGGTTATACTTCTTGCCAAGATTCTCCTTTTTTAGTTACTACTCAGACCACCTAACTTTTCTTTGAGTTTCCTAATCGCTTCTCTTTTTATCTTTATGCAAGAAGTTTGGATTTCTAGCTCTTAAGAATACACATCCCTTTCCCAATCTATGCCTCCAAACATTTCATTCTTCTTCAGTCATTCTGCTGCTGTTTGCATTTTATTTTCTGATTCCCATTCGTCCCCTTTCACCAAACCATATTTTCTTCATGAAATATCCATCCAGTGTACATTGACTGAAGAAGGAAACTGTTAAATGCCTAAGTTAGGAGGCCTGCCTAGCTTCTCTAGGTGATAAACAGAGAGTTAGCCCGTCAGAACAATTCCAAGCACCTGTGCTACACAGGACTATACCACTCTGCTCCTCTAGCTTTTACTATGTCTTCTTACTGAGTTTCTTTCTTAAATTACAGTGTTGCAGGTGTGGTGTCTATAATAGAATGACTTTAATGTCCCCGATTCTCAGCTGCACAAGCTCATATCTAAAATATAGAGCTTCCCTGGCAATATTAATCTTCGCTTTTTCTCCTTTGTCTCCGTTCTTTTGGTTCTTACCCTCACTTGAAATTTACACCTCCTTCTACACTCTATAATCTTAAGAGCTACAATTTAGTTTTGCACAAATGGTGTGAGGGCTACTATTTACCAGTAGCATTGTATCTTTCTCTGCAGAGGTATTCTTAAAATCCCTCCCAATTTTTGTTCCTTCTTAGTCTTGGTAGAAAGGATCACTTTTTCTAGCTGTAAGAATGCGGAACTGTTCAGAACAGGTTTCTCTCCTATCTGCTGCTTCTGTGGTCTGCTTTTTACCCTTGCTATTGATAAAAGCAGCTGTTTAATGAGCAACGTTCCTACTGAATTGATTGTGTGCCTGTCGAATGCAGTAAAATCTGTATTTTTCTTGTATTAGGGAAATAATTCCTGATATGTAACCTCAAACTCTTAGGCCCCACTGCTGGACTCATTCAAATGTACAACATTTTGTCATAATTGAATAGCAAAAACCTTAGGGGTTCATCTTCATTACTTTCTTCCTTCATTTTTTTCTATATTAATGTTTAGTACTTATTCTCATTTTGAAAATGACAGAAGTCCCTCAGCAAAAGAACAAGAATCCATTCTTGCTCTAAGCACTTTAGCAACTAATTTACTCACTTAGACATTTAAAAGCTAGATGTCTATGTCTGAGCTACCTCAGGCTCCCTTTAGAATCAATGGAGGGAAATGGACACCCCTGGAATATAATTCATGTCAGTGTATGATGAGAATTTAAGACAGCTGAAATGACTAAGCATTTGGAGGCAGCTTTTTCTAACGCAGAGTAGCTCAGGCTTAGATGTATAACTTTCAGAAATCTAAACTTAGAGGAAACCTACCCCAGAACTTACTAAAATGCCTCAAATTTTTTTTTTTTTACTTGTACAACATCCAAATAGAACACCTTGGACCTTATTTTTAAAGCAATTATCTAGCGTTAAGTGGAAAGATTCTTGGCTTTTAGTTTAGTTTCCGGTTGTGATAAAATCCAGACTATAATATGTCTGAAATATCCTACTTTCATTAAATAAATCTAATATTCAAACTAAGTTGTCTCATTTTGACCATTCTATTCCTTTTTAGATTGATTTGCTGAAGCATTGGATCCTGTATTTCCTAGTCTTTTTAGCATGAACAGTCTAATACCTGTCTTCATCTGGGTTTGCTCTTCCCAGGCAGTTGACATGTGCCATAATATATTCAAGAGCAAAAAATCCTGTTATTTGAAAAAGGATATTTTTCCTCCAAAGACAATGAGTTCCATGTTGTTTGAGCTTGGATAATCTGACCCATTTAAAATATTTTATCTTAACTATGTTCTCTGGCAAGGTCAAGTTCAAATTTAGGCAGCTTCTCTGCAAGGCTTTTGATTTCATTTTGAAGGTGGTTCTCAACTCTGTTAAGTCCACATGGATTTCTATTCAGAAATTCCAGGTTAGTCAAATCTATCCCTGGACCTCCCCATTTCATGAAACTATCTAGTCTAGGACAATCTACCTTCTGGTCATCTTTTCAATTCTTTTTGCTGTTCATATGAGTTCCCAAAATCATCTCAAATGTCTCTAGGAAGTTTCCAGATGTGTTTTTAATTCCAGTTTCTGTTCTGTATCTTTTCTGGACTTTTTTGGCCATGTTTGTTATCTGCACAAACCTCAATTGCTCATTCCAGGTAGGTTCAGTAGGATTGCATTCCATTTCCAATTACTTCCTTGGAAGTAATTTCTTTTCCAGACATAGTTCACTTGAGCAGTTAACAAAAATATGAGATTTTATGGATTTTGTTTGGTTAGGCAAAGAACTTTATGTTAGAGTCACAGTTTTTTAAGTTGAGCTGTAATTATTACAGAGAATGTAAACCATCATATATACATGAGTCTAAAGGAACAAAACAGCAAAAGACATGATCAGTCTTCATAGTTGTAAGCTTTTTTTCTAGTCAACATACTTCACAAAGTTCTTTCACTCTTCTTCCCTCAAGCCCATATTTTTAGTATTTCCTTTGTCAATATCCTTGGTTTTCCTTTTTTTTTTTCAAAACGAGATGTACGTATCTCTACCAGACAATGTCAGTTTGCTGTATCAAACCTGTTAACAGCCACTAGCCCCTCTGCTTGTGTTCTATAGCTAACTGTTGATCAGACTGGCCATTTTTCTGAAGAGGCAGGTACCTTCTGAAGAGGCTGGTACCTTCCCTTCTCTGCCTCTAACTCCTTTGCCTCCTCTGACTTCTAAGCCACACTTTCATGGTAAGATCAATAAGCACAACAGTATTAAGTGTCTAACTCTCATAGACAGTCTTTGGTACTTAATGGTTCCAGAAGAATGCAATTATCACATACATAACATTTCAACAATTTTCATGATAAAAAAGAAACATGCAAGTTTAAAACACGTTAACCATAATCCTTCATTCTGGCTAGTGAAGCACCCTTTTAAAATGTCAACACAAGATGGCAGTAAACAAGTATAGAACATTTCATACAAACATTGTAGAGGAAATGACACTATGGGTAACAGTGCCATAACGAACTTCAGCAGAATTAATTAGCTGTCAAATGAACCCATTTGAACAGTTAGCTAACATTTGTATGAGAGCTTAGTCTTGTTCATCTCTAAGAAATTAACTTCATTAATTGATGATTTGTTACATTGATTAAATATTTAGAATGCTGAAGCCACAGTTGGCTATTCTAGTTTAAAGTTTGGACACATGGTCATCTTTGATAGATTCTGCATGTACAACTCTGCTTTCATTTTTAGGTTTCAAAGTTGGCGCATAGTTATGAAAAGCTACAGTCACATCAGTTAAAACAAAAAAGGGTTGAAAGTAGAAAAAAGTGTGAGGAAAGCTTAGATACACCATCTGAACTGAGCAATTTATACAAGAAACTGGAGGTAAGAATACTTTGTTATTATATTTTAATTTTAATATGCGTTTAGAACTAATCTGTGGTTTCCTGATAATTCTACAAAAATTATATCATTTTCTTGCTCTGACAAGAAAAAGTGAATAGTTTAGTATTCAGGTTTTGTTTTCTTATCCAAGTTATATTAGTGGTTTAGTAGTTTTATGAGTTAATACAGATAATTTCGTGAGTGTAGCTATAAATAAATGTTATTTTTTTCCTGATTAAGGTATGTGTACTGAATAATATAATCTGTTGAGGCATGAGACCTTTTACATATGCAGGATATTGTCACATAATACCTACCATTAATTCAAGTTTTACAGACAACTTTGACCATGTAGGGCTAGATAGAAAAAGGATTTAGGATGGGAAAACTGGTTGCTATACACCTATCTTGTCAGCACCCATGTGCTTGAGGCAATCCACAACCTTGACATCAGTACCTGGTTTTTTAGGTAACACATGAGGAAGGATTAGGCACTTAAAAATACTTCCCACAGAATCCAGCATACTGAGTGGGGGCTAGGTACTATGAAGTGCTGAGGACAGGATTCAGTCATATTCCCTATCCCTCTGGGCACAGAATGGATTTTAGATGACTTATTCTCGGATACAGGAAGACACTGATTTCTGATCGTAATTCCCAGCCTTGGCTTCTCAGAGTTAGAAGTTACTTTATGATCTGTGGAATAATCAAATATTTTTTTGGCCAACAGTAGAGTTAGCCAGCACAGAGAACTGGCATATAGAGAGTGTGCCGCCAAGTGGTGTCTTCTCCCCAAATACTCTTCTGGCCTCATTCACTGGTGCAGAAACTGATATCCAGTCTCATTTCTTATAACTGAGTGATATAATCTCTAGCTGTATTCATTTTTGCTTTTTCTTTTTTACTTATCCAATGAATTTGCTGGTATCCTGGGCAAAGTGAAACAACTTCAAAAGGAAAAATTCCAGAGCCTGTTGAAAAATAACATTTGTTTTTTGGGTGGAAAATTAACATGGGAAGATTCTGGTTCGGTTTCTGCCTGGAGAGAAGATTATTAAACTGAGTCTTCCACATACAGGGAGAACAGTCTAACCACTAGTCTGATGAAGCATAGGAGGATCACAGAAAAAAAATGACATTTTCTCTGGCTGGCCTTTGTAAAGAGCATAATAAAATAGTGTGTGCTTCGAGCATTTACCAAGTCAGCAGAGGAATACCAGTGGAAAGTGTGAGCTAGTTGCCTAGCTGTTAAGCATTGTGAAGATTTACAGGCTTATTGACATAATTTATGTAGATTTATCATAAAGATTATTTAGACACTTTGAGAACTTTACAATCAAAAATTTAAGATCTAATAGATTTTAAGTACTTTTATACTTAAGCTGCAATTAAGAAGGGTTTAGGATCTTTATTTTGGAATTGCCTATGTTCTATGTTATTCTCTAAGATGTGGGACTAACTTCTGTGACCTTCATGTGACTGTTCCTACGTAACAGGACACATCCTAAACATATCCTAGCTCTACATAATGTTCTGTCTCTTCCACTTGGAAGAGTCCTTGCCATCAGAAAAGCTACTACGCTTTGGACTGCAGCATAGCTGCCAACATCTGCTACTACAAGAATAATAAATGGGTTATATATCTATCGTTGACTAAATATATCACTACTGTGAAACTGTCTGATCCAGCTAATTTGAGAATGACCTTATTCAAGATTAAAACGTGAAAATAATGTAACACAATGCTATAATTTGATTAATTATGCAGTATGAAAAATGAGTGCTTGGAATATATTCAGCAAATTCTAGTATTCAGGAAATAATTATTGTGTTGAAAATCTCCTAAGATCAGCAGTGCTTTAGTAAGGCCTTGAACCTTCAGTCCTCATTAAGTAGTCTGAAACTCCATTTGTAAACATTTTGTAACATGGCAAGATGTTTATTGGTTTAAAATGCCAAAGCAGATATCAGGAAAGCTGCAAGTGAAGATTTGTATTAATCTATGTTGGAAAGCATTTGATTTTGTTTCAGCAGCAAATAAAATCTTATTTTTTAAAATTTGGGGATTATGCCAGTTTAGGATAATTATAAAAAATCATGTCTTTTTGCAACAACATTTCCATTGTAAAAAGTGAAGTTCTCGTAACAGATTATAAGTATTATAGCTTTCACTGTATAAAACAGTATACTGTTATTTTGCTAATTCTTCAAACTAAAAGAGCAACGGCTCTAGTAACAGGAGTTCTCCTACTTATACATATAAGATCTGGTATGATTTAAAAGCAAATTCAAATACACTATAAATAGAAATATAAGTGCAACTATAAAAACAATATTAGATAAATCTGATATAATAGAATTTGTTAAACAAGTTTTTGTTTAAACTAAGTGAACTCAGAACCAGAAGCAACAACTGTAAAGAGATCAAGAAGTAAAATTTAAGCACAGTAGCTGCTGTCCCATTTATTAAAAAAAAAAAAAAGAAAAAAGCAAGCACTCAAAACATTTGTCTGAATATTAAGGGTTTGATTCCCTGCTGATTACTCTACTTGACACTGATATAACTTTAAAGTCACAGGAACTACTCCTCCAATAAAATGAGTGTATTATAGTCATAACTCTAAGATCTACAGCAATGGAAGTAATTTAAAATACTTTCTCATTTTTATTCAATGGTTATGTTTACTGCCCAATTTTTTCAGATTAGCAGCCCTTAAGACTGGATTTTTTCTGGTGGGGATGGCTGGATGGCTGTTTTAGATCATTGTTATTTTTTTCCACTTTCCAAAATTATGGAAAGACTATGTATTAATTAAAAAAATGGATTTTTTTTAGAACTACAAAATTTACGAAGTTATTTAGATTGAGGAAAAAGTTATTTCCTCTGTGTTTACTAGCCCTGTTTTGCTGTCTTTCAGGAATTTAAGGCAAAATCAAGAGAATGGGATAAGAAGGGGACAATCTGCCAAAATTATCTTGTTTATTTAGATGCTCAACAAAAATTATTGTCTGAGAAATGTAATTTATTTCAGGTAAAATTCCTATCTTCCTGCTTTAGAAAGAAAATGAGCTGTTAGCTCAACTAGAGTTATTTTAACTTAATTTAAAAAATCTGAACACTGCTAAGCTTATAGTGAATCTGACAATACATGTGCATATTTGTAGTGAATACATTGCTTTAGGTGGCAGACCCTACTAAAAGATCTAATGATACATACAGTTGTTTGAATTTTATTTTTCTCATGATAATGAGAAAATGAATAAATATAATGATGAAAATCACAATATTTCTGATTAAAAAACCTGCAAAAAGTAGTGCATGTTCCTTTTTACTTTTTTGGAGTATACCATGGAGATACTTTTCTCTTCTATGCTACTTACTAATACGCAATTAATTGTAATGACAAGTTATTGAAAAGTATCGTATAAAGTAAGTAATACATGCCATTACTATGTTGACTCAAATATAGAGTTCCATCAAATCTAAGATAGCCTTCATTTTTTTGAAGATCATAAATATACATTAATATGATTTATGCAGAAAAATGAATTTCTATATGCTACTCCAAAATCATACTCGGAGTTATTTGTTGGATCACTTATCCTTTTTTAATCATACTTTTCAGCTTTCAAGTTATCATTCACCCCTTGATTGACTTTGTGTTTCTTTTTTACTTGCTGATTTGCTTATTACGTTTTTATATGGCCTATTGATCTAGCATATTTTTATTTTTTTAATTCCTTCCAATCCAGAACAAAATACTGATTTAATGATGTCTTGATGACCTATCCTACTCTAAAAAGAATAGAAAATAACTTACAAATTAACTGAGCCACAAGACAGCTTGAACATTAAGTAAGGGGAAGCCAATTATGTTGCTGACTGGTAATCCCCTTTTCCACTGTTACTAAGCTCATTGGATCTTAATCTAGTGAAACATTTTCTTAACAATTCCTATGAGACTCTTTACCCATATCCAGAGTTTCCAAGGATGACAGTTTTGTTGTTGAAAACATTATATTGCAACTATTGAACTTCCATACAAATGTGTTAAAAAAGCAAGGCTTTGACTAGACAAAACTACTGACTGCTGCATGTTGATTATATAGTTAGACAAGTCAAAATAGGGTACCCAAGGTGATCATGCACATTTTTCTGTTGCAGCTTACATTGCTGCCATCAGTGAGCTTTCCTTGAAGACAATTTTCTTCATAACTGTAACATAACACTGACAAGTTTATTAAATAGAAGCCTAATGGACTGTTATCCCTTAACTGTTTCAAAAGCATTAATTGGTCCTGTGTCTTTGTCTCAAATTCTTTTTTTGTGAGGTCTTTGATTTCCAGCTGGAGTCTTGCACTGTATTTTTTGCAGGATGCTTTGACATTTTGGTGTGTCACGACTCTGTAACTTAGATATCAGGGGGACCTTAATTTATTATCCATAGAAAGTAAACTTACCTGCAAATTTCTTTGGCTTTTTATTTGATATGCAGCCAGTGGTCAGTTCTACCTTGGTGTTCAGCCAATGCAAATTATGGGAACATAGTCAATGACATCAAAAGCTGTCTAAAGCATGCCTTTTTGCAGTCCTTATCAATGAAATACGGTATTTGTAACTATTTAGTTTTAATATACATTTTCTTGCTGAACTTGATCTCTGAACATGATATATGGTTTCCAGTTTATATTTTGATGCCATTTTTCAGCTAATTCTGAGTCTTCTGGAAGATTACTGCTGCTTGCTAATCTCCCAGGAGAGGGATCCATGTGGATAACTTTTGAAACAGCAAAAACAGTTACCATAGTAATTATACTTCTTCATGATGCCTGTGAGTTCACAAATACTGGCAATAACAATTTTCTGAAGTTTTGGGTTTAGGATTTTAATTAGTACAAGAAACTGAATGGAGTGTGGGACTCTGCAGAATGTGCAAATGATTCTTCCCCAGGTTTAAGGATAATGATATCAAAGTACAGTTACTGTAGTAACTGAGCTGTTTATACATGAACTATGTAATGCTAGCCCTCTAGTCAAAGGTTAATATCTATCCTGAGGCACACATGCACGCACACACACACACAACTCCTACTGAGTTCAATGAATCAAAGAACATCTCTCAAATTATTTTTTATAAGTAACTGCTTTGAGTAGGTCATCATAATCACCTTTTTCACATTTGGGGCTAATTAAGTGCTAGGAAAATACACAGCAGAGGAGAGAAATCCTTGAAAAAATTCTGTGCCCTTGGACGTTTCTGAAACGTTTTTCTTACTGAGGAAAAAGAACTTGAGACTAAAAAAAGAGAAGTATAATTTAGAGAAGTAATGCAAACTGTTCCAGTTGTGCCATCTTTTCTAAACAAATACTGGTGAAAAAGGAAATAGCTTTATGATTTTAGTAGTAATGGTTTGGTCCTAACAATTTACATATAATTATTGAATTTCATTTAAAAGAATTTTTTGTTTTATAGAAGCAGACACAGAATTATCAATTCCAAATAAGCAATAAGAAACAAAACCAAGAAGAGGTAATTACCAATGGCCAGCTTGAAAGTGAAAAGGATGAGTTGATCATTGAAAAGCTAAAGGCAACTGTGAATGAAATAGCAATAAACAAGAAGAAACTAGAAGAGGAAAATCTGAAACTCCGCGAGGATCTAAAAATGTACCAAAACCAGTGCCAGGTATTAATCGTTTTTCTTTTTTGTGATGACTGTGGAATAAATCTTGGAGCATTAATTACTTAGGAGTATACTTTAAAAAGTTGTACTGAGATGCCTATATAAAAGATCTGTTTATTAGGTGTATTCTTTGCAGGAGCACAGAATGAGCTGTGAACAGTACAATTTTTGAGTAACACTTAAAGAGAAAACAGAAATATGTTTGATACATAGTAGTATATTTTATCCTTGTCTTTTTATCTAGGGTTTTATAACTTTTCTATATCCATAGCATCTACAGGAACTTAGCCTTGTTCACTCAGTTCCTTGTATATAAAAGATGTCTATGAAAACTCTTTATCTGATTTACACTGTATTGTACACTGTGCCATATAGCTGGTAAATATGTATATAGAAAAGTGCATGGTATACTTTATTATTGAGAGAAGATTTTGCAGTCAATGAATGTTTAAGTTGCCAGCCATGGGAAGAACCATCAGTTTTTATCTTACCCCTAGTGTACCACTTTTCAGCATAGCACTGATCTATGAAGACAGCCATTTGGGCCTCTTCTTTTGGTTGTGATATATGAGTTCTGACAAGATTGAGATAATACAGATCTTTACAGCCTTTTTTTATGTTTGCAACAGATCAGGAATGAGATTCTCATTGCTATTTTTTTCTGGTAACATATATAAATTATGCTTTTGCTTATTTATTTAAGCACTTCAAGGTTCAGTAATATATTGAGTGGCCTACAGTGACTTCGACTCTTTCTGGAGAAATATCATCTATTTCTGTTTATAGACAATCTTGCAGAATTATAACTTCATATGTAATATACTTTTAAGGAATAACATAAATGTGGTGGAGGTTAATTTCAGGTGTTGTCAGAACAGCCAAGTTTAGCACGTTTTGTTTATACATTTCATTTGCACATTAGTTCATGGAGTCATTTGCCTGTATACAAGTTAATGGTATGCAAGGAAAAACCTCTGTTTTGGGGCCTGTTAAAAAGGATGCCATCAAAAGTACTGTGACTAGAATGTGGAGTGGATCAAACCAAAGTGGAGAGGGAGGTGCTGATCTCTTCTCCCTGGTACCCAGTCATAGGACACATGGGAACGGTTCAAAGCTGCTCCAGAGGAGGTTCGGACTGGACATTAGGAAGCATTTCTTTACTGAGAGGGTGGTCAAACACTGGAACAGGCTTCCTAGAGAGGTATTTGATGCCCCAAGCCTGTCGGTGTTTAAGAGGCATTTGAACAATGCCCTTAACAACATGCTGCAACTTCTGGTCAGCCTTGAAGCGGGTAGGCAGTTGGCCTGGATGATCCTTGTAGGTCCCTTCCAGCTGAAATATTCTATTCTATTCTATTCTATTCTATTCTATTCTATTCTATTCTATTCTATTCTATTTTATGGCTGTTGGAGCAGGTGGATAGATGCTCTACAAGGGAGAAAGTAGATGTCATTGTGCTGTAGCCTTTAAAGAAAATCTTCAAGCAAGAGGATGTTTGGAATCCTGTGAATGGAATACAGGAGCAGTAGGAAGCACTGAAGACATTTTAAGTAGAAGTGGAGCTAGATGTACATAATGTTATCAGCTAAAGGGCAGAAAGTTGCAGAATAACTGTGCTGGTGATGTGGAATACTGCTGTGTTAGTTAGAAAAGCCACATTTGCAAATAGCTGCAGAAGGGAAACACTGACGTAAGTCAATGTATGGTGAAAACGTGTAGCTCAGAGAAAATATTTTTTTAGGAACATCTCTATGAGAAAGAAGGAAGTGCAAGGCCTATTGTCAGCTAGAAGAAGTCAGCAGGTTTGCATAAAGGAGTGCTAGGTTGGGAGATGGGAATACCTGGACCTGATGTGGGTAAAGGAGGGAGGAGTATGTGGGAATCTTGATGGGGAGAAGGCGGATGGCAATGGCAGCAAGACTAGTATTGTGTCTCATATAACTTCTATGGCTTAGACAGGGGTGCTCTTCGCTGGGTAAAAAAACTGGCTGGATGGCTGAGCCCAGAGAGTTGTGGTCAACGGAGTTAAATCCAGTTGGCGGCTGGTCACAGGCAGTGTCCCCCAGGGTTCAGTTCTAGGGCTGGTCTTGTTTAATATCTTTGTAAGTGACCTTGATGAGGGGATTGAGTGTACCCTCAGCAAGATTGCAGATGACACCAAGCTGGGTGGGAGTGTCGATCTGCTCAAGGGGAGGAGGGCTCTGCAAAGGGACCTGGACAGGCTGGATCCATGGGCCAAGGCCAACTGTATGAGGTTCAACAAGGCCAAGTGCTGGGTCCTGCACTTGGGTCACAACAACCCCATGCAGCGCTACAGGCTTGGGAACAGTGGCTGGAGAGCTGCCTGACAGAAAAGGACCTGGGGGTGCTGGCTGACAGCCGGCTGAATATGAGCCAGCAGTGTGCCCAGGTGGCCAAGAAGGCCAATGGCATCCTGGCTTGTATCAGGAATAGTGTGGCCAGCAGGAGCAGGGCAGTGATCGTGCCCCTGTACTCAGCACTGGTGAGGCCCCACCTCGAATACTGTGTTCAGTTTTGGGCCCCTCACTACAAGAAAGACATTGTGTTGCTGGAACATGTCCAGAGGAGAGCAACAAAGCTGGTGAGGGGTCTGGAGCCCAAGGATGATGAGGAGAGGCTGAGGGAACTGGGGTTGTTCAGCCTGGAGAAGAGGAGGGTGAGGGGAGACCTGATCGCCCTCTACAACTGCCTGACAGGAGGCTGTAGCGAGATGGGGGTCGGTCTCTTCTCCCAGGTAACAGGCGATAGGACAAGAGGAAATGGCCTCAAGTTGCACCAGGACAGGTTTAGATTGGACATTAGGAAGAATTTCTTCACTGAAAGTGTTGTCAATCATTGGAATGGGCTGCCCAGGGAAGTGGTTGAGTCCCCATCCCTGGAGGTATTTAAAAGACGGGCAGATGAGGTGCTTAGGGACATGGTTTAGTGGTGGGATGGCAGGGTTAGGTTAATGGTTGGATTTGATGATCTTAAAGGTCTTTTCCAACCTAAACGATTCTATGATTCTACGATTCTATGCTTATGACCATTTCATGTCTGCTTCTCAATATTTCTCTTAGGCAATTAATTAGCAAGGAAACAGTGATAAATGTATGGAAGACCAGTTTGTTGGCTGTACAGAAATACAAACTCAGAAGATCCAAACTGAGACCACAGACTATTTCTCTACCTTATGAATGGTCTGACAAACTTAACTGCAGCCGTACAGGAGAGGTGGCCTGTAAACATCACACAGGAGGCTTGGTTCTTGGAAAGTCTGCATTCAGTCAGCTGTTGGATACTAATTTACATAAAAATACAGCATATAATTATATTAAAAAGGTTGAACGCCTTTGCGTAGAATTAGAACAGGAGCTGATCAGGAATTTTTTGAGACTTCCTTTTGCTATCAAATATGGCAAGCTAGTTGAAGCAAAACCTTTCACAGAAGAAAACAGAGGGGTTAGTAATTTTTTCAACTTGAAACAGACTCTTAAAAAGTTGTATTTGATTATATATTTTCCAAATAAAACCTAGTTTCCTGGTTCCAAATTAATTTTCATTTTGATTTTAACTAGATGCAATAGATATTTCCTAAAATAATAAGTGGTACATCTCTAAATGATCTTTTTGAAGTGATGTGTGAAACTCTTGACCCGAAGTTCTATTTCAATTATGATTGTGGCTGCTGCTGTGGCTGCTGTTCTTCCAGCTATTATTGTAATTCACAGAAGAAAATACAATTTATGTAAATATGTATGATGACTGCAGCCTGCCACAGATGATATGACTTCCACCACACACAGTTGTGCAGCATTCATTCCCCTTATCCACCCCAGAATGAAATCAGAAGGGTAACCCTCCCCCAAATTCATGTATTATAAAATAATCGTGGCTATTTCTTGAATGTTGAAGTCATAAAGATGATCACAAGCAAGTCTTGCAGACAATTTTAACAATTCATTAAGCTTTATTTCACTTGAATATGCCCAGACTTGCGTTTCAGAGTTTAAAAAAGCTCTCTCAGCCTTAATTTAACAAAGGATAAGATGAATGAATCTGTATATGCAGTCCCTATAAAAAAAAAAAAAAAAAATGCAAAAGCACTTCATATCTGTCTTCAGCAGCCCTTTCAGCCAGAGGAAAACCACAGGCTTCTTGGAAGGAAGGTCATTCTAATATGAGGCTCTGAGGGAAATAAACCTTTGAAGTTCCTTGCTTGCGGTGTCATTTCTGGATTCCAGTTGTCTTTTGAAAGTTTAAAGGCTTTATTTTTGCTTTTACGCATGGAAGCTATATTAAAATAAAATGAAGAAATCATGAAAAATACTAGTGGTTTTAGTGTAATAGTTTTAAAGGCAAAGGATCGACATCCTTGGAATTGATTTTTTTTTTTATCTGGAAGATGCTTTTGGATCTTGAGTGAGAGGAAATAAATATTTTCCAGGTGGTATTATTATTGCAAGAGCCTGATTATTATTGCTACTTTTGTTATCTCTGGGTTATATTTCCAGGTTCTTATCTTTAAGTATGATTTCAGTATATTTTGGGGAAATTCAGATTTTTTGGAAAATCAGATTTTATGATGCCAAATATAACATGTATCTTCAGATTGTCTGTCACGTTATCAAACAGAAATTAAAGGTAAAATAGACACAAGATTTGTGAAGTCCCTAGGAAAAGTCTTTTTGTGACTGTTTGAAAATGTTGTGATGTTCATTTAAATAAGCAGTTAACTCCATGCAGATAGAACTAGTTTTGGAGCAGACACTTTATCTAAGTGCGTAAGTCTAGATGTATCTGCTCCAAGCTTCCAGCCAATGTTTAATGAAGGTATGTACCTAATCCTGCCTTTCTATAACCTTGTAGTTTTCAAGCTTATAAATTTGGAAACTCTGTTAGGAAAACAGAAAATGGAAGTTATTATGGCACTAATTCTTCCATGTGAAGCATGTTCTAGGGTGCAGAACCTGCTGAAACAAGCAAACTGTGTATTTTAGATGCATTTAGTAAAATAAACAACTTCTGGATGATGTTTCCTATGATAGTTTCAGAGACAGATGCATTGGAACATTGCAAGAACTAAAAAATATTCAGCATCTGATTTTTAGATGACCTTTCTGGAGAAAGGAACTGACATGAAAGCAGTACCTTTTTCAGAAATGAAACTCAAAATAAAAGCATGTATGTCCTTTCATACAAATTATACAGGTATTGAAAATGATGTGTTAAAACACAGCATTTTGAGATGTCTAATTTTATTTAACTATTTATGTATCTGCTTGTTTCTTTAGAACATGGAGGCAGGCTTTTCAGAAATGAGAAATGAGCTGCAGTCACGGGATGCTCTCTGGAAAAGGATACAACTGGAATACCAACAGTTGCAAACAGAATTATTGAAAATCAGAGAGTATAAAGATATGCAGGAAATTCAAATAAAGTATGTATGTGAAGACAATATTTAAATTAATAAGTACTTCTGAGCTAATAGCTTTTTTCCTACATTTTATTTCAATTAAGGCTGTTTAAAAAGATACTCTGGATTCAAATGTCAGATTCTAAACAATTTTAGAATAAACATTTTCATTGGCAATTATATATGACAAGACTGCAGGCAATAACTGCAGGCAATAGCTGCAGGCTCTGTTAAAAGTCTTTAATGCTGCCTAGATCTTCACAAATCAATGCACTGTTTATATGTTTACAGTCTCTTTCATTTTCTTGGCATTAAAACACTTTAGAAGTAGTACGATTAAGATTCTCCCTAACCTTCTTTGAGTAAAATGCTCATCTTTTTATGGTTTATCTAATCTACCGTGGCTATTTGAGATTATACGAAATGCCAATCTACAAGAGATTTCAGGATTCTTTCTGCATGCACTTGCATTGTCCTTAATTTCTAGAAATCTCCCAAAATCAAACCTTGTTTAGGTCAAATCTTTGGTTGGTTGGTTGGTTGGTTGGTTGGTTGGTTTTTAATCAGCAAGCAGCTCTTCCACAGTTTTACACTGTGGAGAGGATACTGTAATGTAAAGGTTATTGAACATTCTGCTTGTTTCATGTTTTGTTTATTTCTTACTTAAAGGCATCAGTCATCTTGTGTACAACTTACTGAGGAGCTAGAAAATAAAAATGCTGACTTATTACTATTGGCACAAAGTCAAGCATGCCAACGAGAAGAGCTAAACAAGGTATTTCAGATTATTAATTATTTCCAGATCTTAACTGCAGTATAGGATTTTCAGAAGAGAGCAAAGTATTGACCTTGGGTATGTGCATATGCAGAAGAGAGCAGGAGGATAAATTGTGGTTTTAGGAGAGCATGAAATTTTCATATATGAAGAAGTTTTCACATATGGTTGCATTTTTGGAGGTAGTTGTATAGCTGTAGATTTGACATTCTGATTCTGTGCACTAACAACAGAGCCAGCTACTTCACTGAAATAATGGGAGAGACCAAGCCTAAGCATCTCTGTGATTCAGATAATACCATGCAAGCAATAAACCCTCCAAGGCTATGAGTAATTCATAGGCTATAGCACATACGTAGTAGTTTGTAGGTGGTCTCAGATGCAAGAGATGCTACCAGATCAACTGATACAAGTCACTACGGCAGGTACCCACACAAGGCGAAGTTTAATCAGTCACCTGCTGCACAGTTTAGGGCAGTGCCCTTTAGTTTGAACTAAGAATCACATTGCACTGCGCATTTCAGAAGTGCTGCCTGCAAGGAGTAGTGGCATGGCGCTGTAGAATGGCATATGGCTTGTCAGGCCAAAACACTTTGGGAGTAGAGGGTGCTCAGAACTCCTCTTACAGGTTTTGCTGAGTAGCAATGTAAGCAGGAATATCTCATTGGATGCAGCTGACTAGAATGCAGCGATTTTGGCATGATAATCATGATCTAGCTCTTGGGTTTTTTGCATCTACATCTATTTGTTTATAATTCCAGTATTTCTGTGTAGTTTGCATAAATAAAAATGAAATGCCATCTGTTACTGACTGTGTACAGTACACGAGGAATTATTAAAATGGGTTCAAAGGTTGTTATGCTGTTTTTTGTAGTTTTGTTTCTTACATAATAAAAAAATATCTATCAGTGGGTTATAGTAGAAAGATCTTTGTGTTGATTCTTTGGACAACTCTGCGCAGGGGATAGTGCAGAAAGTTTGACCTTAAATTTTACACTTAATGGCAGGAAAAATTCTCGTAAAGTGATTTACTGGATATACTCTTTATTTCTAACATAGTTTCTCATTAAATAGTCTCTAGATTGATTTATTTATATTGCTCCTAAGTTAATTTAGACTGCATTAAACTTATTTTAAATCTAAATTAACTTAGGAGCAATATAAATAAATCATACTTAGGTTTATTGAATAGATATTTCCCTGGATATCCTTTGCCATAAACTCCATTTCTTAAAATTAACATTACTTTTATTACATTCTTTTTAAATGTTAATTTAAATGCCTTTTATTTTGCTCATTTCTCGTACTAAATAGGCAAATGAAAGCACAAGAGAAGGGTTGAAAAATGATGTAAAAATAAATAAAGCTATGTGCACTGACTCATGAAGATATTTTATTATACAATCTCAAAGATCTCTGATTCGGTTAGAAGAGTAGGTGTCTTGGAAGCAATAGCAAAAAAAGTCACTGATAGGTAGCAAGTGATGCAACCATATTTACTGCACAACATTTTTTCTTTTTGAAACGTATTTGCTACAGATAAGAAACCATGTTTATCGAGAGGAGCAGTCCCATTGCTCTGAGCAGGAAAGAATGAAGACAGAAATCTCTGACCTGACAGAAGAGCTTCATCAGAAGGAGATCACTATAGCAACTATCATGGAGAAAGCTAGTCTTCTGGAAAGACAGTTAAAAATGGAGTTAGAGATAAAAGACAAATTGTTAGCAAAACAACAGGTAGACAAGCAGGCAAAACCAGCCTAGATCATTTTACTCCACAATATTGATAATGGCATACATTATGTGTGAAAAAAAGATGTTTCTTGCTGTAGTTTTCATCAGCAGTGCTGTAATGTCTATGAAGTGTTACTAAAGCAGCCAAATTGATACTGGAACAAGAAAGCAGCGGTAAATGTCAACTGTACATCTAAATTGCAATTTGTTCTAACCATCTTCTAAAGATCTTGGAAACTTCCAGTTTGTTATCATTATATGTGCTTTATCATTAGAACCTTTTATTAGATTATCTAGAATGTTTCCTAATTCTTCATTTTTTTAAAGCTTTTTGAAGAATGTTAAAAATCTGCTTAGAACATTGTGGTAATTTCAAAGCTGAAAACTGTAAGATACCAGAGTTTTTAATGGCAAATTTCAATTTTAAAAACAAATATGTTATCTTCATTACTTAGTTTTACAAATCAAAAGAACCTTCTGGTTTCTGGGTATCTCTGGGTTTTCTGAGAGGGTCACTGCATATTGAAAATTGTGATTAATGTAATGCTTTACTTTTGATAATAGGAAAGTTAGTGTTTGGGAAAATGAGAGACATCTCCTACTGTGTGGCACTCTTTACCTGGCCATATTCCCTATCATATCACTAAAAGATAGAGTGGGTGTCATTCCTAGGCTTCATGACTAGGATTTCATCCAGTTGCAGTGGCCTGTAAAATCTGTCCCTCTTTGTATCTTGTAACTCCCTTATTTTCCCAAGTGAGTACTCCTTTTAAAAAGGTAAATAAAATCAGAGGCATTGCGTTTCTATATCTTTTATAGATGGTTCAAGACTTCTTTCTGCTTTAGTATTGCTGTATTTAAAAAAAAATTATAGTTAGCTTCATAATTCTTTATGTATATTTCATAAAATTAAACTTACATATATCTGTACTCAGTGTTATTTCAAGTTAACAGTAATATTCCTGTATTTAACTAAGATTTGAATCTTTTCCTAGTTGTTGGATTTCCGATACAAAGTTATCAAATCTGAAAACACACATCTAAAAGCGATGGTGGAAAACCAGGAGTGCAAGAGTTGCACGGTAATTTTTTTTAATCTATGCAGTATGCAGAACAGTTACTTTCCTACATTTATTGTAAATGTAGATTGAGATCATGGCACATTTAGAGATTTCTGGCTTGAATAAAATAAATAAATAAAAATAAGATGTGTGACATAATCAAAACCAAGTGATATTCACACACAGCCTGAAGATGGGTATAGCTAGGAATAATTTTGACCTTAATTGTAGTAAACTGGAAGTAAGCTAAATTTTTCATTAACTGTCTAGACACTAAACAGTTTCTGGGAGACTATTTTTTGTAAGTGACATCACTTATTTAAGAAAATATTTATTTTTAAACAACAGTCATCATTCTCACAGATACAAAAATATGTCCCTTTTTACTATTTTGCTCCTTTGTTCATACGATATTTAAATAATAGTGTAAAAAACTGACATATTGTTCCCCCACCCAGCTTATTTTCTGTTTAGTGTTTATTTCTCTCCAAACAGGGGATATTTAAAGTTTAATTCATAAAAAGCATGCCGTAATATCATGTAGAACTATAGCTTATATTAATATAATAAATATTATATATGCTACCTTCCACAAAAAGCTTCAAAATGTCCCCTGCTTACAGAATATCTGCAGTTATTCTATCTATCACTAGAAAAAACACTGGAATGTTGCCTGTAGATACTGCTGTAAATACATCTTTGGGGGATTTGTAGCCTGTTAATTGTCTTACTGAAGACTGATAAATGCATGAAAGAATGTCACATTTTTCCACAGCTTTAAAATAGCATAAATGTCTATTAGTAATATATATTAGCTATACATATGTCCACAATATTATGGATATATGTATGTGTATATATGATACATTATTGTGGAAACATAGATGGATATATGTATGCATGTCTAGCTCTTCTCTACAGTGATATTCTTCATGAAGATCGAAAAGAGCTGTCACGTTTGTTAAAATTTTAACAGTAAAATCCTGTTACTAGATATACCAAGGTCACTACACATATCAATGCATTTGTGGACTTAATAATTCTTTCCTACTTTATTAGTGTATTGTGAGGACCTAAACATTAAATATTGTGAGGTATTTGGTATTAAGATTGCAGGGACTGGAGAGATTTTTACGGATGTGTTTGTACAGTACAGTAGAGCACTGCACAGACCCCTCAAACTAGTGCCAGCCTAAATCAGTAAGGTGTAATGCATCATCACGCAGGGTTACTTGTTTAGATTTCAAAAGCAATGTAGCTGTGCCAGCTCAGTTTTGGGGTTCGTGCTACTATAACTGCACTGCTGATTCTAGAGCTATTAGTGGTAGGGTGACTTACTTAGCACTCTCCTTCTTCCTCTGGCCTGCCACTCCTTTCCACTTGGGAGACACAGCTGAGCCCCTGCCCTCCATCCTTGCACAAAATATTAAATTTTCTTATACTTTCTGGCACTTCCATGCCAGCTTGGCTCATAAATTTCCCCTAAAACTAGCTAAGCGAGGCAAGGTTTACAGGAAGAGATGACATCAGACCAAGTAGTGCAAGGAATAGACGGGCTTTCAGGTGCAGGAGACCAGTTGTGGTATCAGTATACTAAGAACCAAATCCTTAATACTCATGAGTTACTGGGTTCCAAAAGAATATGGTAAATCTAGAAATACATGAAAGCACAACTTTATAAAATGTATGGGGTTTTAGTCTTTTGTGTGTAATCTGATGAATCTTTTGAGAACTTTCTGTTGATGACAGTATACCATTATTGCAGATATATTTGCACACTGCAATATGGTATTCTCCAGAGATGTAGTTCCAAATTAGCTAGTTCAGGTGTGCAGCATAGGCTTCATGGAATAAATTATAGGACAAAAAAGGAATGGGGTATCCTGGCTAGTCAACTTTCAGAGCTAATCTCCATCTTCCCCTCTTGATATCCTAGTAGATGGGCCTCTTCAGCCCCTGGTGACAGTGCACATGTTGCTTGCACTTTCGGTATTTTGACTTGTATACCATGTGGGGCTAACCCAACTGAGAAGCAGGGTTTATTAACACAGCTGGAGAGCACTGTGCTAATGTGGCTTGGCTTTACTGCTTCTGAAACTGAAGGTGACCTCATCTCGACACAAATATTAAATTGCGCCTGTAGACATACCCTGTATCTAGGATAGTAATGAAATTCTATAATTTTCCGTGTTATTTTTGGTGGAATTGTTACTGGAGGGAGCAATACAGTCTGCAGCTATAGCTGTTATGCTTGCTTTTATGTCGTAAGTTTTACAAAGGAAGCGATGAATTTACAACAATAATATTTTGAATGCATGTTTGTTGAGAAATTTTAATTTGTTTTATTGTGTTATAGAGGCTGTTATCCCTTCTTTTCCATTTATCTACAGTGGTTTGGGTTTTTTTTTCCGGAGGCAATTTTCTTTGCTATAAGTGCTGCATGATTATATATGGTAGCTAGGTCTTTCTTTAGCATAGAACATTGGTTTGTGTTTGCTTGTTAAAAATACTAACATCCATTTATTGTGGAAAAAATAACCATTTAATGATGGTTATATCTCCTTTCACAGAGTATAGATTTATCTAACAAAGAACATGGGAATTTCACAGCTTCCATTCACAAACTGGAACAGAAGAATGTAAGATCACAAAATAGTCTCGTTAAACTACGAAATGACACAGAAACATCGATGCTGAGTCACATGGATCCATATGGAGAAACAGAGCACAGCTACCAAACCCATTCAAAGATGCAAGAAAAGGAAAAGAGGTAGGTAATATTTAGATCGTACACATATATGAAACTTCCTGTAAGTTTTTTGGAAGCATCCAACTAGGCCAAACTGTTAAGTTTTTTTTCTGTTTCTGTTCATTCAGAACTCCCACCAACATATATATATCAGACCTAGTTAGTATATTTGTAAGAATTTCCTACATTTTTCTGGGTGGCTAACTGAATTTGGCAGTAAATGAAGTCCCAGAAATGTTTGATCATTATTCTAATATTTGTCACATGAAACAGCTTTAAAAACTTTTTATGTTCTGCTTAAGTTATTCTTAGTTCCAGGTTTTGCAAAACAGGACAGAATGTATTTTTACTGCCAAACAGAAACAAGACAAGGAAAGGATATAAAAACCAACATGAGAGGTAAACTGCTCCACAGGAGGTTATCTTAATAAGCAGTTTGAACTACAACTCCTGCTGAAAAGCTTTGTGTCCTGCCAGTTTCATTTGTTGGAAGTTTCATTAAATGTATTTTAATGCCTTGTCTAGTTTTGGTTTTCTTGGGTGACCTGATTTCTAAAAGAAACATAATTTCAGATGCCCTGAATAAATCATTACTACAATAAACTTCTTGTTAGGGAAAAATAGACTTAAGAATACTCGGACTCATAGAAAACATATTGTAGTGATGACTTCCTTCCTAATTCCCTGTATTCAGTGAAGCACTGAATTACCTTCAAACATGTTATAAGCATGGCGTTACAGTAATAAAAAGAAAATTAAACTCCCTGCTAAACAATGTTTCACAGTACAGGAGAGTAAAATATAATAGGAAGCTAAATTTTTTGATCATTTGTAATAAAGAACTTATATGATAGTGCTAATGTAAAACAGTTCTGTGAAGCAAAGTTTAAATAATTGGAGCCAAAATCTTACAGGTTAAGATTTCAAACTCACACGTTTGTCTTTGGCAAAATGTAAAGTGATTTTCTTTATGCAAAATAAAAAGGCACTATTATGTGTAGCTACATTCTTGCCTAAAAGTTCCTTTTAAATATGATCTTTAGTGTTGGAAGTAGTATTCATGTGTATGTAAATATGTGTATATTATATGTATGTATGTACATGTATATATATATATGCATATACATAATATACACACATATATATACATGGAAGTGGCAGGTATGGCTGTTTTCCTACTAAATTTCAAATTATGTTGAAGGTTTTGCTGAAACAAATATTTACAAACCATGATACAGATTATTCTGCACCTGTAGGTCTCATAATTTCACCAAAAATTGGCCAGCACAATCTTCCACTCTTCTTAAGTGAGAAAAAAGTAAGATTTTTTCCCATTTTCTCAGGAATTACACTTGCTGTACATGAGGAACTGTGAAATTTCATTCATGAGAATTTAAGTGTAAGAGACAAGAGAACTATGCAGGTAATTTGCAGGATTTTGATTTCACAGTCAATGAAGACCAATGTTAAACCAAAACTGGGAGAGAGAAACCTGGGAGAGCTAACCTTCCTCACAACACGAATCTCAACCACACTACTGGACATAAATTAATTTATGATTCTAATTAATACGATGAAACAGATCTAGTGAGCCTGGTTTTCAGGATCTAAAACATGTATTTGCTTTCCTAAATGAAAAGCTATGTAGCTAAATAAATACATACACAGATTTCAAAAAATGTGCAAATTCCATGTGTACCGTATATACACATCAGCCAGACCGTCTTTTTAAGATTGGGCCTTTTCTATATTGTCAGTTCTCTGTTCCCAAACAGGGAACTACCTCAAGATTTTATCAGAAAACTAAAATTAAATATTCAACCATCAGAATATGCAGATAAACCAGGCAATTGATGTTGGTTGAGTTAAACTCTGGGGTATGTTTTATTTTATTGTGAGCATAAACCATGTTATTTCTGTTTTAATTTGCAGTTCTGTTTCCATGGTAATTATGGCACTGGAGAAAGGGCACAAAGACTTTTTTTACATAGTAAAAAATAGAAAACATGGTGTTTGTGCGGGGGGGTTCTGTGTTTTAAATAGTAATTTTCAAAAGCTGTACTTTTGCTTTTCCTATTTACATTCAGAAACATAGAAAGGTTTTCACAATGAGAAAAAGCCTTCAATCAAGTATATTCTGTAATATTTTTCAGTCATGTCCAAAATGAGTACTAGAATCCTAGGCATGGGCACAGGCGTTAGTTAGATAGGAGACCTCTAGAGAAGATACAGGAAATTGCAGGAAGTTACACTGGCGATCTAGAAAGAGGCATGATTTCTTCTTTCTTTTATATACAATGAATTTCTAAACGTTACAAAGAACGATATACAGGAGTGGCATCTTTTTGCTAAAAATGACTGTGGCCACATCCTACCTATAACCACGTTAATTAATTACTGTTCCCATATATGATCATTGACTTACTTCTAATTGCCATTTACATAAGCTTTCCCTGGCCTCAAGTTTTCAATCCTTTATTTAGACCTTGGCTACATACAGTTGATTTAAATTTTGGCATGGTTGAAGAGGGCTTTCTTTGATGAAGCTGATGTGTTTAGCCTGTTTCTTCCAAAATTAAAACATGCATGTGAGTTCCCAAATGAAAGGCTACTAATTTACCATAAAAATATACACACAACAGGTAACTGGTCAAGCTAAAGTGCACCTTCATCATGTGGCAAAAGTGAGGGGGTAAAGGCTACAACCGAATGCCTGCTGAGGTAGCTGGGGGTCACTTAAAAGATCTGTGTTGACAGTGAAGTATCTGTCTAGGAGGTTTTCACTGCCCTTTGGAAGTCACACACTCTTAGTCATACTCACCACTGTATCAGTTATTGCAATAAATAAACTGGAAGCAGTGAAAACAATCTCCTCAGGAAAATACTTCTAAAGCATGTTTAAAATCAAGCTAGCAGTTATACTTGCAAGGTAAAAGCAGTAACACGAATGCTGAAGACATGTACCCCTGGCAATGCTACAGGCTTGGGGAAGAGTGGCTGGAGAGCTGCCCGGCAGAAAAGGACCTGGGGGTGCTGGTTGACAGCCGGCTGAATATGAGCCAGCAGTGTGCCCAGGTGGCCAAGAAGGCCAATGGCATCCTGGCTTGTATCAGCAATAGTGTGGCCAGCAGGAGTAGGCAAGCGATTGTGCCCCTGTACTCAGTGCTGGTGAGGCCGCACCTCGAATACTGTGTTCAGTTTTGGGCCCCTCACTACAGGAAAGATGCTGCGTTGCTGGAACATGTCCAGAGGAGAGCAACCAAGCTGGTGAGGGGTCTGGAGCACAGGGCTGATGGGGAGCAGCTGAGGGAACTGGGGTTGTTCAGCCTGGAGAAGAGGAGGCTGAGGGGAGACCTTAGCGCCCTCTACAGCTGCCTGACAGGAGGCTGCAGCGAGGTGAGGGTCGGCCTCTTCTCCCTGGTAATGGGTGATAGGACGAGGGGAAATGGCCTCAAGTTGCACCAGGACTGGTTTTGGTTGGACATTAGGAAAAATTTCTTCACAGAAAGGGTTGTCAGGCACTGGAATGGGCTGCCCAGGGAAGTGGTTGAGTCCCCATCCCTGGAGGTATTTAAAAGACAGGTAGACGAGGTGCTTAGGGACATGGTTTAGTGGTGGACTTAGTACAGTGTTGGGTTAACGGTTGGACTTGATGATCTTAAAGGTCTTTTCCAACCTAAATGATTCTATGATTCTATGATTCTGGTCATTAAGTATCTGTTGTTTTCTTTCTCAACACTAGGTATAGCAACCAGCACAAGCTGTGTAAGGAATTTGTTTCGCACCACTGAAGTCACTGATTGCATAGGGACCAGGCTGATTTTATATATGAGTCTGGAAAAATCTATCCACTCTATATAAATTCCCTTTGCAAGGACATTGTTCTTGTCCCATATGTCACCATGTCAACAGTGGTATTATTTTTGTGAAGTATGTGTATATGTTAAATACTCTATGACAGTAAACCCACTGAAAGCATAAGTTAATCAACTGCAGTTATAGTGTGCTTGCATTGCCAGTGTTAACAAATGGACAGTTTATTACAAATTTGCAGATATTTGCTTACCCTTACATTTGTATTCAGAGTAGAACTCTTTCCTTAGAAATTATTTTGCACTGAACTGACAGAAATTTAAACACCAACTGTGAAATCTGTCTGAAATGAAGGCATAGTATCCATATCAAAGCACCTAAATGCAGGTGCCATATTTTTCCAAGATAGCAAACAGTCCCAGCAATCCTATGGCTTACAGCAGGAAGTGGAGTTCCTTTAAAAAATCAGTCCTTTTGGTGGGGGGTATCTGTTTTTACTATCTAAAAGCTACCATAACTGTAGGCACCCAAGTCTGAAAATTCTGGTCTTAGCGAAGTAAGCTATAACATAACAGCAATAACTGTGATTAAATACATAGAGAAGCAGTTCTGAGGGAAAAAAAGGGAACACAGATCACATAGACTTTACTGGGGGTTTACAGAGGAAATTACTTCCAAAAAGGTCAGAACACAAGATGAAAAAAAAAAATCTGTGATTTTATTATTCATACCATCTATCTTCAGTTGTGGCAGGTTTTTTCACTGTGCCCTTCATCCAAACAATAGATGGAATGGACTTTAAAATGGGGAGGGGGAGAAAAAAGGTATTCTCCTGTGCCCAAAGAGCAGAGTGTATTTATTTAAAGAAAAGCATGAAAGAAAGGAGAAAACTCTGCCCCCATAAAGGTAAACATTTTAGGTGACTTAGAAAACTGGAAGGTTTGGTGAATATTCTCAGAGAGGTTTAAGTTAGAATGTGTAATCATAATATGATAGTAATAATAATATTATAGCCTCATGCTTATAATTTGCCTTCCTGTAGCATTCAGAGTATCTTAATCACTACTTCTTTTATAATCAGAGAAAAATACGTTCTTCATTAGTTTTCTGAGTTGTTTTGCACAGCCCGTTTATGGCGTACTCAGTTTCATGTTTCAGGGCTTATGTACAAGCAGGGTCCATTAACACTGCACAGCCACCCTCTCCCAACACCAAATATTTAAATTAAGATTAGAAAATGATGGTGTGATCTTTCTGCAGAAAACACTGTCCTTCCCCTGTGCTTGGCAAATTCTTCTTTTTTATTAAAAAAAAAAAAAAGCTGTTTTCCTTGGATCTGAGCAGCACTGCATACTCTTGAATATTTATAATAATTACATTTTAGTGGCAGAGAACTTGATCTTTAAAAGCTTTTATAGCTGCATTTCAAATTAGTAAAGTGGTTTAGGATATTTGCAATGATAGGATCTTTTCAAACAGCTATCATGTTGTAGTAGTCACTTCCCAAGACTAAAATTTCAATTTTATCATAAGCACAGACCTCAGTACAATGGAAATTTTTACCTCAGTCAGAAATATTGTAGCAGAAATGTAATAAAATCAGAAATAATTTAAATTTTTTGCATGTTTTGGAATATAACACAAAGATGCAATTGAAAATTAGTCTAATTCAGCAGACATCTGGGCAAGCTAGTCTCAAAATTCTCTGCTGTTATCATTATGGTTTCAGAATTGTTCAGTTAACTGTCAGGAAAAGAAGATCTTTTTTTTAAGTTGCTGTTAACCATAATAGTTTTTGCTTTACAGAACTACAAATGAATACAAATATATGCTTTCACATCCATTCTGATCACTGTAAGTGGGATACAAGAGTTATGGAACATCATAATAGAATACTTTAAAATTCTTTTGTAAGCTTGAAGATTTTACTTATTGTTACAAAGGCATGTTCTTGTACAATTTTTAAAAAGTGTATTTTAAAAATATCTTTATTTCCCATTTTAATCTCTGTGTTATCATTAAATCAGTGGCAAAATTAGTATTGCAGTAAAAATGCAGGATTAAAGATTTCTGTATGATATTTAACTTATTTAAATATCGGTTTTAAATTCTAGCTATTTGAGCATAGTTGTTTAAGGTGATATTAGATTAAAATTGACTAATTATCCAACCACTAATAACAGTTTGTGTTTCCCATCTCACATTCTCATCTCTCATTTCCTCTATTTGTGTGACTAAATTCACTCTAGTTCCTATCATACTGTAAGCTCAGTTATCGAGACATGGCTGACGAGGGCCTACATAGCTTCTTCCACTGACAAGCTGAAGGTATGATAACCTTCAGCAAAGGATGGGTAACAAACACTTAAGCAGTATTGGGATTTTCAATACCTGAAGGAAGTTTGTGTTCTAGCTCTTGTCCTGCCACAATTATATGCCAAGGTTACTCAACTTTAGCTCCAATGAAAGGGTTTAAATTAGTGTGATTTAAGTCACAGCTGAAGCAGAGAATGCACACTCAGACATTTACAGTAACTTAGGAGGAAAGGTGCTAAATTACTGCAACTTGGTATTTCTTAATCTTATGCCCATAACTTGATGCATGAAGCGGTTTGAACAGCTAAGTAATCAAAATTGCACAAACAAGTAAAATAAAAGCCTTGGCTTTGCTGTGATAGCTTGAGAGTTTTAACTGGTTTTCATATTTTGATTTTTTTTTTTCTCTTTTAGAACTTTCCGAAAGGAAGATGCATGGGAAATGGAACATCAACAGACTGCTATGTTCACAGCCAATGGATGCCACAGAAACTGCAGTCTGGCTTTATACAGCCAAGGCACTATCACTGGTTCAAAAAGTGATAGCAGTTTATCTTCTCCTACACTTCACAGAAGTCATGAAAAGAAAATAGATTATAAATCTCCGTCACCACCAATGGGGTATCCTTTGCACTTTGGTGGGCAATTTCCTAAAAAAGGCAGAACAGACAGCTTGCTGAGCCCTGCGTACAATGCCGAAGAAATTGAATTATCAGTAAGTAACTATTTTCCTATAAGACATATATTCTCAAAGATCCATCTGTGGACCAAATGCAGCCTTGGAGGAGTCAAAAATTAGATCACCCCTGTTGTCATTATTATTTATACAATGCCAGCCCAGCAATAATGGAAATACCTTGTCCTAACATAAATGCAGTTTTTCTGGAGATTATACATCCCCTGCTGGGCCATACCCCCATACTAATAGCAACGGTGATAATTACCTGCCATTATGTGAGAGAGATTTCTACATTTTAGCTCATTGCCTTCTATATTGGCGCACTCTGCTTCATACTGCCTTCTGTAAGGGCACTCTGCTTTAAGTGTATTTCCATAATGCCTGCAAACTTACTGCCTTAAGTGCTGTTAGACAAATCAACTTTCTACAGCATTCGATTGATGGATGAAATTAGAGGAATTGCAGCAACTGTTTTCTATGTATTAGCTATTGTATTTGAAAAGAAACAGAAATGGTAACTGCTGTAATCCTTATTTTTCTTTAAATGAAAGAGTAATAGAGCAACATTCTTTCTTTCAGTCTTCATTGGCTGGAGATTACCAACCTCCATGGCAAGTGGGAATAATCCCACTTTGCCTAGGGCAACTCATTAGGAAGAACTTTACATAATTCTTTGACTTTAGATCTCTCTTTAAATTTGAACTTTATCCTCTTCTTTAGTATCTGCTTAGTGGCCTTTCTTAGGCCTCCACTACAGGCCACTATTTTTTTCCACTTGAAAACTTCGTGCTTATTTTCCAGACCTCAAACCATGCAACCACAACATCATTAAATAATGGAATTAACAGGTTAGTAAGGGACGGAGTGTAGCCATCTCTCTGTCCAGCTGTGATATGTGCATCTTCATAGCCAGGAGATCCTGAACTGCAGATGTGTGGCTGAGCCTGCAGAGAGTGAAGAGGGAAGACTTCAGCACTTACTGGGGGGAACCAACAGGCAATTTTCTTGCCACTTGTCACCTGAAGTAGGAGAGAAGAAGGATCATGACACCAACAATCATCTTCAAGCAGTTTGTGGTTGTTGTACGCCAGTTCTGCTGTCCACTTCAGAAATGGAGACATGGCTGCTGGAAGACAGTCTTCATAGTCCAGAATCTCGCTGTAGATAGGCATAGTGATGGCCTGCCTGGGAAGCAGGCATTGCAGTGCAGCCCTTCACTGACCACGGTCCCAACAGCTGAGGGAACAGGGAGAGGACCACATAGTCCTGGGTGTTTGACCTCACTTCCATTTTTCTATTCTTATGCTTCACAGAAATTTTAAGTCAATGGCTATTGGTTTCTCCTGGCTTGGGACTCTTCCTCTTTAAACTACTAATCAGGAAAATAATTTTTTGGACTTTTTCAGTTGAGTCTGATAAACATCAGTTCTCCTCTCTTCTGTCAGAAGTGTCAGACAGAGATACCAGACCACAAAGCTTCTGTTTCCAGCCAGCCCAGGGAAAATGTCCATTCTGAGACACTTTTGCAAGCTGCAGGGAAACTATTTCCCAGCTGGCACTCAGGACAGGGTCGATGCCAAGACAGTTGACTAGATTATGAGGAAAACACTTTCCAGCTGGTGTGTGGGAAAAAGTACATAATGAAACTATTAAGCAAGGGATAATTCTCATACAGTGTCTAAGTCCAAATCAGTGGCACTGAAGCACGTACAAGTTCAGAAGATCGCCAAAATTAAATCATCACTCAGACTGACATTGGACACCACAGCTTTAGTGCAGATGATTCAACAGTCTGTTACTCTAGAGCTCTGTGTTCAAATGGAAAGCCATTGCATCAAGGAGAAAAAGGAAAAAAACATACAGTATGTTTTAAAACAGAGTTTTTGAGAGAGTTTTCAGGACTGGTATTTCACCTAAGTGAAATCTCCAGACCATTTTTCTGAAGAATATTTGTAGCACCAATTGAAAACATCAGAACTGCAGGTGATGTCCTGATACCTACCAAATTACTCCATTGGTAATGGGGAAGACAGCAAATAGTTTCTAGGGCTTTAGACAAAGACTTGTATCTCTCCTCCCAGTAGACAGTCTTCAGACAACCTTAGTAAATGTTCCACTGGAACCTCTGACCTTTCACATTCCTACTTAGAGGTTACATGTGTAGAGAAGGTCACTCCTGCCTAAACTAGAAGGCTCATCTGGGATTCACTAGAAATTCCCCAAACCCCAAAAATTCTTGTTTCAAGGCTTTTCAAATCTAGGGAAATACTCTTTCTCTGAACAGTACTCTGGGGTGTGCTCTCTTACTGAAATGAACAACTTCGGAAAATAGTTGCCTGATCCATTCCCAGTCTCTGGAAAGACTATTCCATAGAACAGTCCAATGTCCAGCTTCAGTTTTAATCTTTCCCCCAGAAAATAAATAAATAAATAAATAAAATAGGCAATAAGATTATTTGCTGCTTCAGAATAGTCCAATTCTACACAATTTCTCCATTTCAGCTGGAGCAAGCAGTTATGTACATTGTGCTTCCCAATCTGGATTTTTAATTTGCAGGCACAAATACCTTCTCATGTTTCCCTTCAGATGATGGACAGACATTGTCTGTTCTTGCTTTCGAGACTTGGAAAGACAAGACTTAAGCTGTAGCAAGGAAAATTTAAATTAAGCATCAGGAAACTTGCTACCCCGGACATCATTAGGAATGATTTTGACAGTCTTGAGCCTACCCTGAGGCATGCGGTGGTCCATGCATCTCACTCTCATGTATTACTATTACCTAGCTGGGTAGGTATTTAAAACCCTATAAAAACCTTCCAATATGGCTTGGCAATTTCCTATGCATCTCAGTTTTGATTTTCATATATGAGCAGAAGCATGTTGAAGACAGGCATCTGTACCTGCTGCCTAAGATGTATTGCAGTGTAGGGTTGGAGGAACTACCCCTGAAAGCCTCCATGTTTAGTCACAGAGAGACTAAAATTAGCCAGACCAATTTCTAGTCTTAGTGTTCCAAGAACTTTCCTGGAAAGTAGAAGGGACTAAACAAGGGAAGACTTTAACACTCTGCGATTTGACCACTCATGATTTGACCACTGAATGTTATAATATCCCAAGTGTTAAAGCTTTCTTGCTGCCCTGTTGAAGGTGCATCCAAGAATGTTGGGACAACTTGTGGGGCAAGAAAGAGATTAACTCTAGGCAAGTTAATCAGGGAGTCTGTGATACCTAGCTTCCTGAAGTGCTTCTCCCAAGCAATCCAGAGTTAATTCATAAGCACTTTGGGTAGTTCTTGCTTAAGCAAAAGACGTATTTAGCACGTATTTCATATGTGAAAATATGCATTTCTATCAGGTGCACTCCTTCATTTCCAGCAGATGATGAGGCAAAAAGGTGATTCTCATTACTGGTCTACCCCAAAGAAATACGGGATCAGCTGACACTGTAGAAATGAAAAAGTAGAGTCCTTGTTGCCTAACTAACCAAACAAGTTAGGCTGAACGCTTAACCAATGAACCCATTTCTATCCAGCTCCAGTTAGAAAACTAAAAGACATAAAAGAAGTGTTATCTGAAGAAAAGAAATTCAAAACTAGGGACCACGAATCTCATCTGAGACATGGATTTAAGCAGTTTCTTTATGTTTTTTCTTCCTCAGGCACTGAAAGTAAAGACAATAAAGAACATAGTGAAAGAACAGACTAGAGGCTTGGAAAGCAAAGCTTAGTTGCTAAGAAGAAAAGTTGCCTTTTAGACCAGTTTAGATACAACCTTCTCTCAAAAGTGCATAAAACCCTGTGCATTAGGGACCTATCTAAAACAATAGTCAGTGATGTCTAACCTTCGGGTAAGGAGCTGTAGGGAACCATGATCTGCTTATTCTAAGTGATAAGCATTCTTCTCTCAACTCTGAGGAAATTCAGGAATGTCACATTTGGAGTTTACAGTGTATTTCAAGAAAAAAACCACATCGAAGTAAGTACCAGTTGAAGCAAAGGACACTAGCATTTTAGGAAGATAGCTTAATCATGAGGCCAATATGCTTCTAATGATCCATTCAGCAATTGTAAACATTGTTATAATGAATCTCTAAGAATCTCTCATAACTTCATATACTGTTTCTGAAGACTAGCACTCATGTAAATCTGTCCATATGGAAAAGCCCGACATGACTGTTTTCCTCTAGGTGATGACACATATTAAATTTGTATTTCAGATTCACATTTTTCCAGTTTCTTATACTTCTCACTGGAATTATTTTATTTGCTCAATACTGAATCAGTGATTTCAGAGCTGGTATTCAGTACACGAAACACACAGTTCAACAGTTCAACAAGGCCAAGTGCAAGGTCCTGTGGGTTGGGGCAACCCCTGGTATTGATACAGGCTGGGCGGAGAATGGATTGAGAGCATCCCTGAAGAAAAGGACTTGGTGGTGTTGGTTGATGAGAAGCTCAGCATGACCCGGCAGTGCGTGCTCACAGCCCGGAAAGCCAACTGTATCCTGGGCTGCATCAAAAGAAGCGTGGCCAGCAGGTCGAGGGAGGTGATTCTCCCCCTCTACTCTTCTCTGCATTCAGCTTTGGGGTCCCCAACATAAGAAGGACATGGACCTGTTGGAAGGAGTCCAGAGGAGGGCCACAAAGATGATCTGAGGGCTGGAGCACCTCTGCTATGAAGACAAGCTGAGACTTGGGCTTGTCCAGCCTGGAGAAGAGAAGGCTCTGGAGAGACCTTACAGCAGCCTTCCAATACCTGAGGAGGGCCTACCAGAAAGCAATGGATGGGGGAGAGAATTGGAAAAAAAGGACAGCAGAGGAAGAGAAAATAATAATAATGATAGAAGAATATACAAAACAAGTGATGCACAATGCATTTGCTCACCACCCACTGACCGATGCCCAGCCCAGCCCCGAGCAGCAATCACTGCCCCCCAACCAGCTCCCCCCAGTTTATATACTGAGAATGGCACCGTATGGTCTGGAATAGCCCCTTGGCCAGTTGGGGTCAGCTGTCCTGGCTGTGCCCCCTCCCAGCTCCTTGTGCCCCTGGCAGAGCAGGGGAAGCTGAGAAGCCCTTGACTGGTGTAAGCTCTGCTCAGCAACAACTGAACCATCAGTGAGTTATCAACATTCTTCTAGTACTGAATCCAAAACACAGCACTGTGCCAGCTACTAGGGAGAAAACTAACTTTATCCCAGCTGAAACCAGGACAACAAATAAACACTGAATTTATTTAAACAAGCATAATATCTTTAGGCAAAGAAAAACTATTTCATATTTCTTTTGATGAAGACATTCCAATGAATGCATCTTAAGTGTTAGCAAAAATATTTAACAAAAATTGCTGCTTAAAAATTTCGAAGTTGTTCCAGTGAAGACTCACTCACGTCCTTTGCTTTATACAACTCTGCATCCCATGACAACCATTTTAAGACTGATTTTGGTGTGGTTTATTACTCAGTTTACTAAATGCTCATTAAATGGAAAGAAGATTTTTCAGTGAACTACTTGCAGCGAATAAAATTCAGTACATTCCCCAGACTATCAGGGCTTGAAGTTGATAGTCCTGAAATGAGCATAGGTTTTCTTCCTTTCCTCAGAAAGCATCACATCATAGGAGCAGAAAGCAAAAATTACAGGAGGCAATCAGCAGTACCCAACACTAGTTATATTCTGTAATTCCAAAAACCAAATTATCGTCTTCTGTCCTGGTCTAAATTATACAAGTGACGAACATAACCTTTAGCTGATCCAAAGATTTTGGAGGTTCTGAAGCAGCTTAATTCTGCCTAATGGGATATTTACATTTTTAATGGCAAATCTACATTGTAACACTGTGAATATCACAGGTATTCAAACATCATGTTCACATTATGCCATTTAGGCACCTGAATGCCTTTAAAAATGTATGCCCGAATTTGTGTTTTCTTGGAGAGATATAAAGCATTATAGCATTATTAGCTGCTATAGGTCAAGATGTTTTTCAAAGCTAAGATTTGTTAATGCAAACATGTTGTAGTGCTTGCTGTTTTTTTCTGACTGTGATTTTGTACCCATTGCTCAGTATCCCCCTGAGATGTCCTTCCTTGCAACGACAGAAAAGTTCCTTCAAGAGGAAGAGAAACATACAAGAGAGTTTGAAGAACGTTTAAATTCACACCTCGAAGAACTGCAAAGACATTCTGAAAATACTCTAAAAAAATATGCCAGGATACAGCAAAGCCAGCATACTTAAGCCAGTCGCACAATTAAGAAAATAAAACCAAGTAATCACCCATGGGAACTAAAATCTGCAACTCACTCTTTAATGTATTTAGGCACATTGCCAATAGTATGGGTTTTTAACACCAAGGTTTCAATAAGATAATCATTATCGTATGGATTTAGGTATATTGTAACTTGACTGTATTACAAAATACTCTAAACGTCTTCACACCAGAAGGACGGGATGTCATCCAGAGGGACCTGGACAGGCTGGAGAGGTGGGCCTGTGTAAACCTCATGAGGTTCAACAAGGCCAAGTGCAAGGTCCTGCACCTGGGACGGGGTAACCCCCAGTATCAATACAGGCTGGGGGAAGAAAGGATTGAGAGCAGCCCTGCCGAGAAGGACTTGGGGGTGCTGGTGGATACAAAGCTGGACATGAGCCAGCAATGTGCCCTGGCAGCCCAGAAGGCCAACCGTACTCTGGGCTGCATCAGGAGGAGCGTGGCCAGCAGGTCGAGGGAGGTAATTCTGCCCCTCTACTCAGCTCTGGTGAGACCTCACCTGGAGTACTGCGTCCAGCTCTGGAGCCCTCAGCACAAGAAGGACATGGAACTGTTGGAGCGGGTCCAGAAGAGGGCTACTAAAATGATCCGAGGGCTGGAGCACCTCTCCTATGAGGACAGGCTGAGAGAGTTGGGATTGTTCAGTCTAGAGAAAAGAAGGCTGCGGGGAGACCTGATTGCGGCCTTTCAATACCTAAAGGGGGCCTATAGGAAAGAGGGGGAAAATCTTTTTAGTAGGGCCAGCTGCGTTAGGACAAGGGGTAATGGTTTTAAACTAAATCAGGGTAGGTTTAGGCTAGATATAAGGAAGAAATTCTTTACAATGAGGGTGGTAAACCACTGGAACAGGTTGCCCAGAGAGGTAGTGGAGGCCCCATCCCTGGAAACATTCAAGGCCAGGTTGGATGGGGCTCTGAGCAGCCTGATCTAGTTAGCAGTGTCCCTGCTGACTGCAGGGGGGTTGGACTCGATGACCTCTAGTGGTCCCTTCCAACCCAAAACATTCTATGATTCTATGATTCTATAAATACACGGGTTGGTTTTGCATAGTTGAACTGTGTGCAGCAGAGACCCTGTTGTGGCACTGTGAATTAAGAAAGATACTTCCAGTTCTGTGATGTGCAGAGGGCTAATAAGGGGAATTATTCCCTTGAAAATACAATCAGCCAAGAGGAATTCTCTCAATTGCACAGAACAAGAATAACAGGGGCCTTTAGCCATGTCACAGCTCCTAACATAAAGAGCTTATCTATGCTCTGGTTATTCTTGGCTATAGAAATAGCCCTTGGGACTCTTGAAATTAGAAGTCTGAGTTCTTCTTTCTCATGCTCTAAGCCATGCAGGTCCATGAGGGGAACATGAATAGACAAAGCATGTATTTTGAAGCCACCTGTATTGCCCCTTTTACCAGACTTACAGACTTCACCTGGGGCGGAGCCTGATCTCAGGTGCTTTACATGCTTTACATTAATACTTCACAATTTTTAAATCCTGTCTTCAAAAGCACCTGTTTTGGTACTGATGGTTCGATACTGTGTTGGCTTGTTGGCTCATTGTTCAACTGCATTGGAATATGGGAAAAAACCTTTAACTTCAGACAACTTGTTTTAGGTGAGGGCCTAAATTCTTTATATTTTTCTAAAACATAAAAAAACATTATAAAACTGAGCAGAGTTAATTCAACTCCATGTGCCGAAAAACTGCATAATGTTGAGATTCCTTTTATTTGCAATTCATACTGAATTCTATTGCTGTGCAAGCGAAACAGAAAATTACAGACAGTGTTGATGAACCACCAATTTCAGTGAAAGAGAGACTGAAGAAGTGCTTTCCAGCATATACTGTTGCCAACTTCCTGGAAAAATCTGGATAAAAATAATACCAGACTGTCAAACAGCTCCAGTTTGTGAGTAAAAGAAGTCTTGTTAATATTCAAGACCACAGCAAAAATGTAAATTGTTTTTGGAAGCTGTATTTCCATTAAAACAAAATACACTACATCACACTTACATAAAATACCAAGATTTTAAATACCAGTTTGGCTCAGTTTGCAATAAAATGAGTAATGAAAATCAGGGCCTCAACGAACCTTTTACAGGAAAATTCAGGAAAATTACCAGACTCAGCTGGAGGAACGAGGACTGAATAAAACGATGATGGAAGGACATCTGAACAAACCAAATATATATGCGTCCCCAACTTAAGGGCAGATGCATCCGGGAGTTTTAAAAGAACTAATGAAGAAATTCAGGAACCTCCGGAAATGAAGCTAAATTTTAAGCTGGGAAAGATCTGTAGAAGCAAAAAGACAGCAAAATGTTGTCTTTCAGAAGGGCAAGAGAAAAAAAATACGGGATATTAGCCAGTTAGCCAGATTCTTTTGCCACTGCAAGATTTAAACACACAAGACAGTATGCTCCAGATCTTCAAAGAAATGTATGCCTGAGTCCAGTCCAGGCCTGAGGAGCCCTCTCATGATACAGGTCTGTGTCATGATACAGAATGAATGAATGAAACTATCAAAAAAATGAGTAAGATTTTTTTTCTAAAGCTTTTAAAGTTCTGGCCAAGCTACTAACATTAGCTAACAAAGCAACGGCGTTCGTTTCAGCCTGGCTTTTGTGTAACACCATATAATAAACTCCCCGTGAAAAGCACCGAAAACTGCGAAGTACCTGTATCTGAACAGCCTGCGTATTTACTGTTATTTCCCGCTCAGAGCATATTATGCCACAAATGTCCCGAGACAGTATGGACCAAAGTGCCATTTTTCAGACACATACTTACCTGAAAGGTCACCCTTCTCTTCACCAGCCCAAACTGGCAAAAGGTCCTCTCCTGACAATCCCCAATTTAACCAAGAGCCCGTTGCTGCCAGCTACAACCAGGAGCCACACTGGTTCTGAATACATTAACTGTATTAAAAGGTAGAAAGTTGATTGAACTGGTGAGAGGTTTCTGAAGGAAAATACACATTCCTGATGTTATCATGCTGAAAATAGTGTGTATGACAGGTACCACATGTCAAGTTATTTGGAAGACTTCTTAAAGAATGACGGACAGCAGAAAAAATAAAGACTGAGAAATTATAGACCTTATGAACAGGGATTGGAGATATATGTTTATTGTCAAGAAAAGGAATAATCAGAAGGGTCCAAGGCTATAAATGTCTGAAAGCACCAATAAAAATGAAAAAAAAAAAAGAATTATTAATCATAAGTTCATTTGACAGGACAAGGTGCAATGCTTGGGAGCTAAGGATTAGCCAAAACGCAGAAAATTTCTATTCTACTCTGTGAATAGCTGGGCAATGGAAAATTCTTATAAGCTGCTGGACTACTTTTATGATTTTTCAAAGGTTTACTGAAAAGCGTTTTTTTGGCTCCCAGTTGAAAGACTTGTTTTAAATAAAAAGAACAATGCTTCAGGCTGCCACCAGCTTTTCTCGCTGAAGGGAAAACAGAGGTCACGTACACGCAGTTGCCAACATGTTTCATTGAGATATAATTTTGAAGTCGGTGGTGGTGTAAGAGCTGCCAGACCACTGCTGTCCAATTCACTTCCCAAAACTTGCTCTGATGGGGCTGTCAGAGAACAGAAACATTTAAAAGTGGCTCACATGAAAGTTGGGTGTTTAGCGCATTTTCTTCCTAGCATTTCTTGCTCTCTTCTTTTTTGTATGGGAAATTTGGGAGTATAAGAATGGGAGAGCGTCGGAGAGACAGCGGGTCCTCTGAACCACGCAGAGAGGAATGCAAACGGCGGCAGCACAACACAGTGCCCGAATGACCACACGAATGGACAAACGTTATGAAAAAATCACAGGCACGGCTTTCTTGCTTTTCCAATGGGTAGACTTAAACAATGGCTGTAGCTTACCCCACCAAAGGCCACCATCAGAGATACTACAGAAAGTGCCGAAACCCCCAGTCTCGCCGCTCTGGCTTTATCGTAGTGTTACTGGTTAGAATTCCTGATTTAACAGGGGTACAATAGCGCACAGAATCAAGCCCACCACCACGTAGTAACTCAAAACTAACCACCACCAGTGGGAACGAGAACAAAGTCATCAACAGAGCCTGCCTAATGAGACGAGCCCCAGGTGATTGCACTTCTATCTTATGTCATGCCAGTCATGGCAGTTGCATTCATGCGGCCAGCTCAGGTACATGCTGAGCTCCGGCCAGCCTGGACGCTTTCTGCCCGTGGGTCTCCAGGGACCAAACAGCTGGGAGGAGGCAGGGGGCATGGGGCAAGGCCCTTGCCCTGTATTACACAGAGGATGGGATTGCATTCCCATCTGGCTTTGCAGCCTACAACAGCCAGCTCTATCTTCACACTCACTTTTTTTTCTTCCATTTAATTCCATGCAAAATAGCTCTCCACTAGATTTTACACCAACTGCCTTGTGCTCGGGAAGGTTTTTTTCTTCTCAGACACGGCAGTCTGCCGAGAAGATGCTAGGTTGAAGGTTGTTCATAGCAGAGCTCGTCTGAGTTGGCCAAACCAATGTGGGAATTGTGTGGTGTTTTTTCCTCGCTGTAGGGTTCAGATCTCAAAGTTCACTGTGTCTGTGTTACTGTTTAATCACATGGACACCCGCAAATCCATAAATAGGCTGTAATTTGATGTACTGCTCCTAAATTTCTGCTAGCAGACTGAGCAATGCCCCTAGACACAGACATGCTGCACTGCACTCCGGTGTCCCTTCCTAAACCAACAAACCAATCGCTTTGTTCCTCTGATATACTCTTAACCAAACTCGGGGGGCTTTGGAACAGATTTATCAGGAATGTGTTTGCCCAGTTACCTTACAAGAACATGTCTGCATGCAAAGAACAGTCCTAAACCATCCCGTCACTGAATTCCCTGCGACAGGTGTAGGATTTACTTGGCTTGACGTGAAGCCTTGTACAATCCCAGATGGAGCAAGAAATCCTACTGACATCCTGGCCCTCGATACCCCACATAAGCACCATAACAAGAATTTTTTTGGTTGAACCTTTTCAACTGAATAAAGGTGGTGCACAGCAGACAACATCAGCTCCATCTGCAGCGATGGTGAAGACACTCGGCTGGGACATGGATGGCAGGAATTGGCTTTGCTGGTTCATCATGCCTGAACTGGAACCACCTGCCCTGGAAAGAAACTTCTCCTGGTAAGGAGCGGTTCTGAGAGGCAGGTCCAAAGCAGAGAATCAAAGCGCAGGTTCTGGTTCCCATCTGCTGGAGCTAGGCAGCATTCAAACCCGTGTGTGGACCATCCAGGCACTGGACGTAAACCATCTGAGAAAAAGACTGGTGCATTTTCTGTGCCGCATGTACGTAAAAGCGCCAATTTCCCAACATCAGGATGTGAATCAGTAAACATTTTCTTGTCAATGGATTGCAACAGAAGACCGAGAGCCAATGTCTCTGAGCTCTGAAAATACATTCAGTTCTTCCTTCAGACCACGGGCCGTGTCGCTGGCTCCCCTCGCTTGCTCTTGGGGAGATGGGGCCATTTATAACACAGACGGGCATTTACCCGTTGCGAGAACACTTGACACGATTCCTTTATTTTCTTAGCACTTTGCAGACATTTATAAAACTCCATTCAGACCTTGATCTTTAAGTATTTGACTCAGATGTGATTTATGCTTTGAAAAATTGGTTTTAAAAAATTGCTTCTATAACTTGATTTATCAGAAGGCAATGGCAAGTTTTTAATGACTTCACCCGCTAATGAGCACTCGCACAAAGCGTATCATAAGACACCGCTGAAGAAGTATCTCAGCAGGAGTTTTCTGGTAAAATGCTTGTAATAAATCATTCAATTTTGCCCACGAGCTACTGTATGCTGCGAAAAGGTCTGAAACCCTATTTCTAAAACATTTTTGAAGGCAACTGACACTTGGAGTAATACATACAGTTAAAAAACCAGAGACACAGTTACACCTTGGGCTGAGAAGTTCACAGGAGTTGACATTTGGGCAACTGCCATTAATTTACTTCCCGATTATTTCCCAGTGATTTTTGACAGTTTCTGTCTACAGAGGCCTTGTACCATTTCTGCAAATGCGCATTCTCACATCCGATACCAGTAAAAGGGAATTCTGTAGAAAATGTCAGACTCCGGCTTCATTGTTTACTAGAGAAAAAATGTATTCTTTTTTTTTTTTTAAGATTCAAGCTGTGAAATCGATTCTAGCTTCGGCATAAGGAACAATTCAGAATGTGTAACACTCTTTTCCTCTCAATTAGCACTCAGTAAAATTGCACGTTTCAGGGAATTGAAACACATGACGTCTCTTATTAGCATTAAGCTATAGGTTTCATATTAATAAACATTTGGCTCTGAAAAGTTGATTATTGTGACCTGAAGAATTTGCAGATGACAAGAGGCAAAGGGAGGGCATCAGAAAAAAACAGCAGAAATGAAACATCTCATTAGAGAAGTAATCTCAAATATTATTGAACCCAACTGACCTTTACCTATTTAGTTGCTATCAGCCAGTTAATTGCTCTTTCGCGTCACAGGCCCAGCTCTGGCAGAAAATGAAGGGGAAAAAACCTCAGGTAAGGACTGAACAGTTTCAGGGAAGGCTTTCCGAATTATGAAGTTATTGCTTGAGCTGATAAAAAAGCCCTGCAGGTGGAATGGACTGAAATAAATTCGCTCCTCAGAGATGGGAAAGTCACAGGGACTTCGTTAGAGCCCTCAGAAAGCATCACAGAACGAGCAGGGACAGGAAAACCTTGGTTAAGACCCTATGGAAGAGGAAGATGAGGAGGAGGAATCTATGGAAGAGGTTTAGCAGCAAGTTTGTTTCTATTCTAGATGCTCAGGATGCCACGTACCCAGCAGAACGCGCACACTTCAGCTGCATGCGCTTTTGTTCGCTTCCTCAGGCACAAATTTCATTCAAGCTGAGCGCCGCCTTTCAAAACAGGGCAAACTACCAGAGCTCTGCCGCAGCCACCCTGGCCCGAGGATAACATAGAGGACAAAAAGGCTCTGGTGCCTGGGAGAACAGAAGGAGCTGGGAGACGACACAGACCAAGCCATTACTTCTACAGACGCCTCACTTCAGATCCGCCAGTCAAAGGAAGCAGGTCCCGGTACCCACGCACGGACGACTCCAAGTCTCGGCGCACGGCCCGGTGAGAACAGGGGACCCATGGCAGCCTCCCCACCCGTCACTCAGTGGGTGAACACTGCCAGGCACACCGCGAGGACCTGTGTCTTTTGTTGTGCATACACCCCACCCATGCTGCAAGCTGCAGGGGGAGCCAACCTAACTGTTCATCCAAACCCTTCTTTTTAGTTTTTAGTAAATTTTGTATTTCAAAAGCATCCTAGTCCACAGGGCCAGTTTAATTCTAGGCACTACCGACAGTGGTGGCACAGCAAGCATCACGAGCTGTGGTCATCCCAGTCCCATTCTGAACTGGGCCAGTTTAGAGCTGGCTGCAGACTCACCCCGCTCGGGGAACGCCTGCCTTGGGGCAGGGAATTGCATTTGCCTGCCTGAATTATTTCATTGCAAGACAACTTTGGTTGGCAGCAGCATTCTGCGCAGGACCAATACGCAGGGGTAATGCAGGAGGCAAGGCATGGTCTTTCACTGGTGCACATGTGGACAGTCCCGCTGGCTTCTCCGGGACTACCCCCCTGCCAACAGACAGCGCGTGAGGTAAAGACTCGAGGGGTCTCTGACTTCTCCCTACGCTGCAGCATCGCATTCTTCCTTGCTCGGCCTGGGTTTAAGCAGCAGTCAAGTCAAGAGTCCTCAAACTCCCCAGAGTCTTCTGAAGGTTAATGCTTATGGAGCGCCTCAAAATGTTTGGGTGGTAAAAGGCTGTAGAAGAATACAGGATTACTGACGCTTTTGGATCAGAATTCATAGTTTGATTTCTTTGAATAAAACTGCCCAAGCAGTGCTCACAGCTTCCTTTAAGTGAGGGGGAGAGGGGGATGTCACAGGACAGCAGCTCACTTCAGCAAACAGATTAGAGACCCGAGCTACACCAATGATCCTTTCCCTTCCTTTAAAAAAAATTTAAAATAAAAATATAAAATCAAGAGCTGTATCCAAAATCAACTTTTTATTGCCACTTTATACAGGTTTAAATATTTAACATTCAGATAAACAACTATGTGTTTATGCTGTTTGTTATTAGTTACTTCACCATAAACTGGTAGACTCTCCCTTTCCAACTCCTGCAAGACTCCTTCCGGCAGATCCTGAAGTATTCACTTTGCATGTTGAAGAAATTCTTTCCGAGCAAACGCTATAGTGTTTAATGAAAAAATTATTACACAATGTAGGCTTTCACAATAAGTCACATTTTTTGCAAAATAATTTGAAGATTCCAAGTAAGACTTCTCTCTTTTATTCAAAAAATAAATATATCCTTTCTGAATCAAAGCACTTCATATGACATTAAGTACAAAGAAGAACTGTACTTCTTTGGAAGTTCTGAAATAGACATACAAGAGCTCACGGGAGCGACAGTATCCAGAACAGCGATAAAAGCTGAAAGCTGATGTTTTACAAATTTATAGCAGAACACGATTTCCTTTTACAATATAGAGCTTCAAACAGATTTAAGAAAAACACCATTTTAAAAGTCTGAAAGGCACATGAACTGGACCATAAAACGTACTGGCACACTCACGAATACGTTTTATGTTACGTTCCTAAAGAAACTGCGGGACCCTAACCAAGAGAAAGATTGAAAATACCAGCAAGTTCCTTTGTAAAGTACTGAAAGAGTGGCAGAGAGTTCCTTTTGGCTCTTGATAAAATTGCTAATACCCCAAAGCTAGAAAGTCTGAAAAGCTGCATCATTCAGTTGTATTTGGACGAGTCGCTACATAAACAAACACAACAATCAGCAGGACTACAACCGCCAGCGTGGGAAGCACGACGGTGGTGATTTGTTGCCGGGCCTCTTGCATTGCCTGTTTTCTCTCCTTTTTATCTTTGGAGGTCTCTTTTTTGGGTTTTCCCCTCAGCTGCCTCATCCTCCTCTTAGGATCTTTTGTTCGCCGAAATGGGGGAGCGCAGGGAGTTGAGCGGCAGAAAGCAGTCCAAGGTCTTTTGAAGCACGGGATTGAAGAATTCCTTCTCCTTCAAGTGGATGGCTGTGCAAGAGACTATGAGAGAAGGAAAAAACACAATTCTTTTGAGCAAGATCTGCACATATTCTAGTTATTAAAACCACTTGCAGCTCCACTTGGTAAATCTTTTACCCAAGCGGCACCAATATCGATGCAGCTTCTTTCAAGGAAGCGGAATCGCAGTGCGCTCGCTCAGCTCGTCAATACTTTCCCCATGAGAACTACAGCAGTTCACCATGGCGCCCGTATTTGTCCAAGCGCACTGAACTCGCGCTCTCTTAAGCCAGAAATGAAGCCCAGCACCATACACGTTTTCTCCTCCGAGGCAAACAAGGTAACGCAGCTAAAGACTTAATGAAAATAATGTGAATTAGCAGGGTACCAGCTGCCCCTTCTCGTCACAGCAGCAGGCTCCAGCCAAAGGCCCGTGGCTCCCCCCAAACCTACAGACCAAGGAAGGGCGAGCACGCGCCCTGCCAAAAGGAAAAGCATTACACGTTTCTCATCCTCACCAGGTATTTATTGGAATAAAGGGTATTCTAACGGGAAGAAATGTGGGGAAGGAGCTGCTTAACTCACACTTCTGGCTCTGTGCTGCCCCTCTTATTATAGCTGTCATTTTTATAAGAAAAAAATCCCAAACGACGACCAGCCTGCTTACACAAATCACGGGGGTAGACAAGCAGCCATTAATAAGGTACTTGCTCTGAAGCATCTACGAGACCAATTTTTAAAAGCAGAAGCATCTATATAGCGAGATTAACAAAAACATGGCACGATATGAAAGCCTCTGTGAAATAAGGAGAATTAGTAGGTGCTTAATATTTCCATACCCTACGTTTTTTGCCCCTAAGCTGCCTACAGCTGTGTAATTCACTGACGGCGCGGGGAGGAGGGAGGATGCCAACCGTTTGGCTGTTTTCCTCCTCACCACATCCCCCAGTTCTGCAGCGGCACAAGAGCTGGACACAGGCCGGACAGATCCAAACACAAATTTGGAGGAATAACAATTACTGGTGTCAAATGATGAGTTGAACTGAAAGCAAACTATGAACTGATGTTTTTCCATCACTCCCTAGCATACTCAGAAGAAAACATACGAAGAAATTAGTGGGTTAACATAACTGCCTCTTTTCTTTCCTCCTCCTTTACATCTATTTTAGCGTGCTGCCGTCGGTGAGGAGCATGCATCAGCAAGCAAAGCCGCAAAGCTCGCTCAGTTCACCACGGACACGATTTCCTCTTGATGTGTCATCTCTGGTCAATGTTACAAGTTGCCTTATGACTACTTTTTAAAAAAAGAAGTGGTTTTCACTGAAAGTGGGATGCTTTCTGTTGGTGTTGGCACTCAACCTTACTTGTCAGCCCAACAGAAGCAAAACCGAACTAAAATGCTCATGTACAAAACAAGAATCCCCACCTATTGGTTACATGCAAGTACAAAGGAGTTTTCATCCTTTCTCACAGCAGCAGCGATCCGCCTGCTGGGAATCTCAGCCAGCCAGTTGGGTTGGTGAGACGCTGCATCAATTAGGGTAAAATCTCAAATAACTCTACTAACTCAAACTATGGAAGTGACCAGACTATGAGAGCAGCCACGTGGTACTGGGAAACCAAGAGCCAACCAGTATTTCTCAGGAGTATTTCTCAGTCAGCATTTCTGCCTTTACATGGTCCTTCCTGCATGCAACCCAAAAAACCACCACCACCACCACCAAAAAAAAAAAGCCATCGGGCATGACAAGATCTCAGTGCTCGGCTGGATTCACCGATTCTCCATCCCATGCACCCACACCTTTCAAGCAGCTGTTTCTTCTGATCATAAGCTTTGCCAATTCAACCTGGACTCTGAGGCAAACACTTCATTCCAGTTTTGATAAAGCATAATAGGGAAATTTTGGTGATTGGGATGATTTTCAAGAGAGGAAACAATAAAATTCAGGTCTTAGAAAGAACCAATTCCTTCTGCAAGCTGCAGCATTAGAATTGAAATATGTAACAGATTTAAGGAGACCAGAAGTGGTCAGTGAACTTCATAACGGGGAGGTAAATAGGACCTGGATGGAGCATCTACACATGACGCCCTGTTCCGGTCTTTTAATCAAATGGGGCTTCATTTCTAAACTGTCCTAACTCTTTCTTCTCCACAAATCCTCAGCTCTCTTACTGGCTCACAGGGCAGAGTCTGTGGTATTCCACCTTCTGCAAGCTACGGGTTTCTGGTTTGGTGTTGTTGTTTATCACTTCTCTAACGGACTCTTGAATTTCTTCTGGGGCAAAAGAAATCTCTGTTTTAACCCTTCCACTTCTGTTTTGTTCTCCTCCTGCTCTGGTTACAAGCTTTATTACCAAACTAGAAAAACTACTATGCAAAATAAAGTCTTCCATTTGCCTTTTGGGGTAACCAGACAACCAGAGCATTTCAGGCTGCAGTATTTTCATGCTGTTTTCCGTCTCTACCGTTAATGTACGTCAGTGGGTTTTGTATCCGGAGTACTCACAAGACCCAAGAAGTGACGGACAGTGAAAGCCTTTGGGACTTTCTGTGTACCATAGTAACAAACAGGAGTTGCCATGAAACCAATCTAACAATAAATGTATGCCTTGCTCTACGCAGCATCACTTGCTACCCAGACATTAAAAACATCAGGATTTTTTTTTAAGTCTCTTTTGAATGAATATTTCATTCTGAAGAAAAATTATAGCAAGTTAATTACATACACTAGCTAACATCTGACGGCTTAGAACAGAAAGCCTTCCCGCAAATGTCAGCACCACTTGAATGGCAAGCTGATGCTCTCCAGTTTGGGAATCTGGCATCCATTTCCAAATACATTTCCAGTAGATTGGCTTACTTGGCTTTGCTACTGGCAGAGATGGACTTGCACAGAAACTGGCCCACAGTTTTCAGAGCCTTAGGGTTCGTCTTAACTGAACCGTAAAATGGAAGCGGTGAATCTCTGCAAGTTGCTGCCAGGCCTCTGCTGCCGCTCGAAGCTGGGACACAACTGCTGGTATTGGGCAGTTGCTGCAAGAGACAACACTGCCCCACAGGAAAGGTCCGGGACGTTGTGCACGCTGCTGTGTTCACGTTGGTATGAAACAGCACTTTAAAAAATGGTGCTCAGCTGCGTAAGACGAAATTCTATGGCCCACGTTGTACAAACGGAGTAAGAGAGGCACAGCTATCCCCTTCCACTGCCAAGCCTCTTACCGGCCACCCATGGACTTCACTGGAAGGCAGGTGACTGCTGACAATTACGGAAAGGAAGAAACAGATACACAAAGTACAGCAAGTCAGGGCCAGGGCTGGGATTAAAATGTTAGGGTCTCGTTCCCCGTGGCGTGCACGGCCCATGAGAACAAATTATCTCATGTTACTGAGCGATGTCCTCCTTCAGCCAGTGATCACCCTGCTTGCGCACTGGGAAGGCAAAACTCAAGCAAAGAGAGGAAGGAAATAATACAGCATCGGGATGGGTGTAATTAAACAGTCTAGCTAGCACTGCCCATTTAAAATGTCTTGGAGCAAGCAGCTATCAGAAGGGCAATGAGAAAGCAATGTCCCACAGGTACATCAGTCTTGTGGGAACTGGAACCTTAGCGATCAGCTAACCTCACACTGCAGAAGAACTAGAAACTCACCTTTTCTCCTCAAACAGGAGCTGAGAGTCTCCTTTCCATTCCTAGTCTCCCCTGAACAGGAGAGGACTCACTGCCATGGGCTGTATGCATCCTCCTAAGGCTGCTTCCTATTTCTAGCAACTGCTCAGCCAGGCCCAAGTATCTGCCAAGGCTGGAAACAAGCACCAAACTAGTTCAACTACTGCTTTTACTGGAAAGTCAGCGACTCCCTCAACTGGGACATTTATAGCAACAGCATAGAAGGGATTAACAGACTCCAGCAGAAGTGGAATATCCATAGTCCACAAAAGTGTGACAGGAGTCTGGCACTAGCCAGAGGCTATAACTTCACCTTCCTTTTATGAATTTTGCAATTTAAAATCTGATAATAAAATTGCATAGGGCAATGAGGTTATTTTTAAGTTTATGATAGCAATGTTTCCCCCAAAAGCAGGAATCTGCTGGCTCAAAAGAAAACATCTCAATTGTCAAGTCAAGAAAAGGAGCGTTGGCTCAGTGTTGTTTGAAACATCCATTTCACAGAGACTACTTTTTCTCTCTGACACTGCAGTGCTCCAACTTGACACTGAAAAGCTAAGATTTCAAGCAGAACAAAACATTAAAAAGTTCAAGCTACTGAAGACAAACCTAAAGACATCACTCTTCAACTTAATAAAAATTCACAAATTTAGTACCCTGGCTTGACGTCTAGAGCAATTACATTCCTCCTTGCCCATCATCCAAATTGCTTTTTAGATCTGAAAGTGCTCTTCGTTCTACCTTCTGGGTTAAGTTACTCTGAACTGTTTCGCAGAGCCAGCCTCAAAACCCAAGAGCATAAAGCAGCGGACTTGCTGAAGTCGCTCATACCAATGCTGAAGCATTTGCCAGCATCTTAAAGCACGTCAGCTACGGTTAAGCAGGGGTAATTTTGTACCAGAAGGCCGTAGTGAAACTTGTGGGGACTGGTACATCCTTGAAAACGTATCAACAATCTTCCAGCCAGAATTTATGGCAACCGGCTGTCTCTTTTTTTTTAGTAAAATTAACCCTGACCATTAGAAACCAGCAATTAAAAGCTCCTCACAGGACACACGGCCATTCCTGAGAGTCCTGACTCCGGCCACACCAGCACTTGCCGACTACTGCAATTCTGCATCTCCTTCTACATGCAACACATGCACAGATTTTGTTGATCTGCATTTAGTGTAATCGCACGTCTAGACGTCTGAAGAACTTATTATCACCAACCTTACAGCATGAATGTATTAGCCATGTTAAGCCGAGTAATTTTTCTCTAAACCCAAAATTACAAGTGTTTGCAAGCCAATTTGGATTAACCTGGTCTAACCTGCTACTGATACTGTAACATTTCTGGAACAGCAAAACATCTTGAAATTCAAACAATCTCACAAGAATTAATTTTTATCATTTAAATATTCCCCTAGGGCCATGGATGTTACTCACACATTAAAAAAAAAACCCAAAAAACAATCCAAACCAAAACTAGACAACAAACCAGCAGACACTCAGGACACACTGTATTCAAATTGCCTGCCTGCAGCAAGGAGAAAGAACAGAAGACAACTAAGCAGACAATACCCGTCAGGTTATTTTAGTGTTAAAAAGCGCCAAAACCAGTAGTTCCCAATCACGGGGACACACCAGCATCAGAGTCAAGAAGAACTAAACCTAACAATCTTATCAGCTTGTCACTTATTTCTGCTGATTACTTTAGGGTACTGCAGCCAGAGCTGCTGTACGGAGGCTGGAAGAGTCGGAGGCTGGAAGAGTCGTCGAGCCCAAGAGATGGAATGAGGAGGAGGTGAGGACCCAGGGGGCAAGAGGAACCTTGGTTATCAGGGAACCAGAGCTAAGCACCAAGCTGTCCTTAAAGTGGGAGCAGTCCCCGGCCTCGTGACACAGACCACCCTCCCCGCCAGCGAAAGAGGGTCGTTCCTTGCAGCACTGCCGAAGCCCCAGGCCACGCACACGGAGCCATCTCCTTGCACCATCCCAGCAGAATGGACAGAGCGGCTCTGGGCAGCCAGGAGCAGCTGTGCAGGGTCTCCTACACACCCAGGCTCTAATCCTCCCTTACCTCGTGCAACTTCAGCTTCACTGTGGGCCAGCCGGTGGCCACCGCAAGGGGACAGTGGCTCCTGACAGAGCGGAAGGAAACTTGATGTGCTGACCTAGCCAGCATGGGGAGCCTGGGACCAACAAGCTGGCCGAAGTAGTATCATTCTTGCTTCTACCCTTAATTGTAATTTGGAGTCTATGCAACAGATAGCACATTATTTCCTACCTTTGAAACCATGCAAATGTTTGTTTGTTTTAATAAATCATTGAACTGCGTGTAATACTGTTACACAAACCCTGGGTGCTACTTAATAGAGGACAAGACTTATTATAGACTACTCCAAGGAACACAGATTTATTTTTTTTATCATTACTCCATAACTGATTTTACCTCAAGATGAAATACAGTATTTTGGATGGAGAATTTTCTTTCCTGCGGCTGTAAGGTCTGGCCATTCCTAGAGTAGCATCAGCAAGGTCACCAATGTCTAAGGTGATTGCACCAGCTTAAGAGATGCAGCTAAATGGGAATTTTAAAAAGTATTTCAGTAGGAGCTTGGGACAGATTTACAAACAGGAATACTTGTGCACAGAGCTCTAGATGGGGTCTCCAGAGACCTCAGTTCTGCACGTAGCCTTTCTATCCACGCAGGTCCAACTCTGTCACTGGGTTTTTTCCTTGTGTTTTGGTTTTGGCAGGTTTAAGAGAGAAAAATAACAATCCTCACGCCTTCTATGAAGAACGCCTTCATCCCTTCAGATGGCTGCTACCTGGGTAGGATTTACACAAGCACTTAGACCGGTTTGCACCCAACTCCCACACCGAGAGAGAAGCTAAACCTGCTCCTGCATTTGTGTCAGACACGTTGGTCACCTAATGCCTTGCAGACCTGGCTCCGAGGAGGGGGCTTTTTAAAAAAATAAAAGCTTGAGTTTAACAGTTTTTATGCAACTGTGGTAGTGATTGTCCAGCACTACTTCCATCACATTTAAGCACAATTATTACACTCCATTTTAAGTGGCAAATGTAAAGTGATAGTTAAAAAATCTTTTGCTCTAAAGGAGCAAAATGTTCGTGTAATCACTTCCATGGGTGACAAAGATGGATAAAGCAGAGATTTGTCAATTTGAGTAAGAGAGCTGAACCCTAAAGAGCAAGCCTGCCCAGAGGATTAGCAGAACACTTTAATCCCAGTCACATCCTCCCTCCCTCCTCTGAACCTGCCCCGCCAACCCAATCTCAGCAACACAAAACTGGCCCTGCAATGAAAGCGAATATTCCAGTTGCAGGACAGTTCCTTTTGGTACCGAAACTCAGCTCTGTGCAACCACTAACAAGGGGAAATTACCACTGCCTGCTTTGAAAAGAAAACTTTTCATTTGTACAAGCCGTCCCCCTAACAAAACAAGAGCACCCTAAACGAGCAGCCACACAAATAATTTTGGCTTCTGCACTGTCAAATGCTCTGGGTCACCCAGCTCGTCACTTTTAAACAGAAGCTGCACAGCAGAATTGATGCATAGCTGAAGATAATGCTTGCAGTGCTCAATTTGAGATCTTCGTGTTTCGGTGACACTGTCTGTCATGATTTCAGAGTGTGCTAAAGATGAAGGAAAGCATTAAGAGAAAGTTTTTTTGCTCTGTGAAAAATGGATTTTCACGTTACAGCATGAGGCCAATTCCTAATATCACAAAACTTTACCTCAGTCTATTTGACTGTAGCAAGGAATTATGATTAGCAAATCAAAACAACCCTGTTTTCAAGGGTAAAAGCTTTTAATTACACACATAACAATATGGAACTATTAAGATGCTGTTTGAAGTCAATTTAACATTATTTTTTAGGGAGGGGTGGGGGGGTTGTTTTCCAAATTACAGACCTAAATCTGAATTGACCCATCATTACTGCAACATCACATTTACTGTAAATGTAGCTTTGAGAGTCTCCAAAATACTCACAGCATGTGGAAAATGAAAGCCAGCATTGAACGCTGCCAGAGAGTCAGAGAGAGCAAGGCCGCCAAAGCAAAAAGCTATTTCAATACGATTTTCACAATTCTGAGGGCTTTGATATAGCGAGTAATCTGTATTAGAAACAAAAAGCCACGGATCTCTGCATCTGGGAAGGCATTGTTAAACAGAGACGAGGTGATGGTATTTTTGGAGCATACGGTGTTGCAGTGCAATCCTATCTGCCCTGAATGCAGCAAAGAAACAGAACAGAATTCAATTTAAAAACAAAAAAAAAAAAAGGCAATGAACTGCTCCATGAACAGGTGGATAAATAACCCATGTTTTTCTTTGTAGATAAAGAACCAGCATCGAGACATTTGCAACAGGCAGTCCAACGAAGAAATACGACTAATGTTCACTGAAAACACAAGGAAAACAAACGCGTAATTTCTGTCCCTGCATGAATTCCATTCCTGGGGGAGGGTGCGAGAGAAGAGCTTGCCATTCGCCATCTATACAGCTACAGATGATCTCGCGCATAAATGCAGTAAACCACAACACCTAGCATATGACTTGGTATTATGTGTTTGCTCAGCTGTTTTCTTAAAAAGTAATTTTCTCAGCTGTTCCTGACAAGACTCCTTTGGATACAAAACATTTATCTTTCCAGGGTACTTAGGGAAATTCAGCCCATTTCTAAACAGCTATGCTAAATAAATAAATAAATGAGTCACTGGTGTTGGACCTCCTCAAAATTAACGCGCTGCTCTCCCCAAACCAACCCCAACTGTTTGGCATCTGCAAGAAGGTGCAGCGACAGGAATCCAGTGTGAAAGTAACATTTCTGTTTTCCAGTACAGCTGCGTCAGGGGTCACAAGCCCACCGAGACCTGGACTGGTCCTGCTAACTCACACCACGAGCCAAACTGTCACCAGAGGGTAGCAGCGCTCATCCTCTGAGCTGACGGATCACTTAGATGGGAAACATGGGAAACACTGTTCCAACCACCCAGAGCCCTGTCTGGTGGTTACCCCTCCTGCACAAACTACCGGGTTCCAAACAGAGTCACTCTGAGAGACAGCATCACTATAAAGGTGTTTGAAATGGATCCCTGAGACACACGCAGGGCAGAACGCCAGCAAGTCCAAAGCCTGATGTTACAGTTTTGTAATGCAAACAGGAGGGTTGAGGGACTGTCACTGCTTTTCATTGTCATTCTACTGTCATTAAAACTTTGGCACTGAAAATTCAGTCCCGGCTATAAACCTGGCAGGCAACAAATCCATGCCCACAGCAAGAACGGATTTTTAAATGGAAACCCACAAACACTGCAAAGGCAAGGGACGAGCCTGGGGCAGGAGGGCTGCATGTATACATACACATGTGTGCACCGGAGAGGGGAACGATGGAGAGTGACTGACAGAAGAGAAAAGCTAAAAACAGCTCCCAGGGTACCAGGGCAACATCTAGAAACAACATCTGTACTTCCTGACCACAAGACAATCTATGTATGCTGGACTCAAGCTAACGGTTTGTTTCTTCAGAAGGCACAAAGGGAAATCTCCCTCCTCTGGCTCAAGATACAGAACTACCTGCAAGAGGAGAAAGTAAGATGGGCTACATGTAGCTGGATGCCCGAAACCCTCCTGAGCCAGTCCTGCAGTGGAAAAGGGTCAGCACTTCACCGGCACTGGCACCTACCATTTTATTTAATGAAGTAACTTGGAGGCATTTGCAGATTTAACACGAGCTGGATGCAGTGCCAGAGCACGCTGGGTGAGGGGTTCGGATCGCAAACTCACCCCCTTCGGGGCTTCTCTGAAGTTCTGGTTTTTCAAGCTTTTCTTGGCACGGGTGGTTTCCAGTAGGAGGCTGAGGAAAGACGGCTGGCATCGTGCCTGTCTCTCCCCGCTTGTACACGTGCCAGGGGAGGACTGCATGACACTGGGGAGTAACTAAATCACACAGAAATCAACCCAAATACAATCACTGAAGTAGGTGTCTGTGTTACTCCCCTCCTTACTTGTTTTCCATGTGGGGCAGGTGTTCCAGAGCTCGTGCAGTGCTGTGGCTTGGCGGATTTCATTCCCACCTCTGTTGCCTTCTACACACTCTCATTTGAACCCGGTAATCAAATTATCAATGAATGAAATAACAACCTCCACCTAACATTGGAACAGCACCGCAGATTTAGGCTAGAGCTCTTCCTCTGGCAGCCAGAAATCCACGCCTTTGCCAAATTCCTTTCAAATTACAGAAATGTTCTTAACATCAGCGTGACAACAATGCAATCAGGACACCTTTTGGGGGGGAATGGAAGAACTGAGACTTGCAACACAGGATGGGTGGGGAGAGATTTTCTTCCTACCACTGGTCTCATTCTGTTTACTTCCCAGCTTAAACCTGAAGTCTTATTACATTTCACTAAACAATCCCACATTATAATAAAGCAGCAGGCTTTCCTGCCATGATTGATAGACTCTGTTTGCAATTATTTAAGGAGAAGGCACATAATTACATACAGCTGGATTAGGCCGATCAAATCCCTGTTAGTGTCTGTCAATATACACATAATAAGACAGTGTGACATTAATGTAAACTAATTTAATTGCAGAAAGTTTAATTAAGACTTAATAAAATCACAGGGACAGAAAGAAAAAAAGTTTTGCACAGCCTAACCAAGGGGAATTTCCCAGCAATGCCACCTTCTAAACACAAGCCTGGTTTTGCCTCATCAGTTCTGCAACACTGGTTCTTGCACCGCCTATTTACGTACTCCTATTTACAGTCCAACTGCCAGGACTTTCCACCAGCTCAAAAACTCAGAAGCAAAAGCAAATGCTATGGAGCCACGTGTGTAACGAAGTCCATTAGGAGCAAGCCCAGGCACTCAGCAAAAGGTGTCTCAGAAGTTCCTCTACGACGTTCAGCAAACAGCTGTCAATCAGTACTGTTGTTCAACCACCACGAAGCACAAGTGACCTTCTTGTAAAGAACTTATCAAGACCAAAACATCCCATCTCCCTACGTAACAGTATTTGTATTCTCCCTTCTCATTTATTCCTGTACAGCCTTCCTTTCCACTCGGGTTGTTTTTAAAGCAATCCACAATATTCACAGTGCTCTCGGAGCGTCACTGGTGATACGCAATCGGGCATCAACCCCAGGAAGCTTAGCACGAGGTACCAGCTTCTTTCCCTGCCAAACAGATCCAAACTTTTCCAAGGGTAGGCATGCTCGTGCACTGCCTAAGTCGCTTTTTTCATGCAACTCATAAGCACATGGATGTAACTGAATTCCTAACCACAGGTAAAATATATTGAATGGTTGGTACGGCGTACAAGCCGCTTAGGCTTGCGTGAGCCCACACGTGCAGTGCCAGGGAGATCTGGGCGTGGATGCCAGGAGCCCCGTTGTCCGCACGCGTTCCCTTTCCCCTGCTGCTCTGCAATAATGACTCTGCCTGTTCTGCATGTCCACGTGAGTTACCACCATTTCTAACCTAGATGCCTTCACTGTTTGTGCACCAGGCATTTTCCAAGAGAGTAACGGAGAGGAGAAGGGTGCAGGAGCAGACCTCCTCTCCCCCAGCAAGCGTGCTTGTGTTTCGCTACATTAGAAAGTAGGATCTTGGAACTCATGCAGGGAAATCCACTGCTCCCCAAAGCACCCATTTTCCCATGCTATGATTTCCTAGTATGTTCCCTGACAAATTAAATCAATTTGAGTATCTCATTAAAGAAAAAAGACATTGCAGATTTCGATTCATTTTTAATAGCTTCTCTGCCAGTCGAGCCTGCTGCTCCGGTCTGGTTTACGCGACGATTTGTTAGCTGCTCTGCTCAGCCACCTCTCTGCGGAGGCCCTACAGTGTTCCAAGAATTTTAGAAAATGCTGAACGACATACAGCACTCACTGAAGCCTTAGCCAAAAAGGCAGCAAAAATTCTGAATGAGCCCATTTCCCAAACATGAACATTTCCCGCAGAATTACTTTTTGTCAGCTAGGGGAAGGGGAAAAGGGAAACAAGGAAAAACTTGAGAAACCTAAGTGCTAGAAAGGATTACAGTGCGATCTCCTGGAAAATATATTAAGATTCAATACCGTATTAAAACTGTCCAAATAAAATTAAGCCCTCCCCTGTTCAATCACATCCCTCCGAAGCACTCGGCCAATCTCTCCATGCTAGGGACAAATCGCTGTTAGATAACCTTTTTTGAACAAGTCTATCACTTATCCTATTTTATGTTCCCTTTCCTTTGGCAGCACAGCTATTTAAGTCACCCTTCTAAGCCAGAGCCTTTGGTAATTTTTCTTTTCTGTTCCACTGCAATTCTTCAAAGCATCATAGAGGCAAATTTAATAAGCACCTCAATTTGTATTGCTTTCTATTTATAATACTGCAAGCACCTGCTGCTGCTGAGATCTAAGCAGGTATCTTTCTTACTTTGTATAGATTAATTCAGATTAATCTTAATAGTTTCATATTTTAGAGCAATTTCAAGAAACATTGCTCCAAGCTGTTAGGTGGGTTGGTGGTTGGGTTTGTGTTTGTTTTTTTTTTTCTCTCTGGGTTTTTTTTCTGTTGGTTCTATCGTGTGGTTGGTTCTCCCCCCACCTCTCATTTTTATTAAGATGCTGCTGACCAGCCCTTAAAAGTATGACTCATTTTGCTTCATTGTTCCCATCAGCCAAATTCAATAGTATGTCTTCTAGCATATGCAGTAGATCCCTCTTGTCAATGCAACAGCAGGCACTCAACAATCAAACGACTTCAAGTTGTACCCTGAACCTGTAACAATGGAAGTCAAGCCAGAGTTGGGGCCCACGCATGATTTGGGAACTGTGGGTGTGCAGGGAACAGTTGTGTAAAGGCGCCTGCCCATGATCCAGTAGACATAGGGTTTGGATCACGTATTATTCGACCTTCTCTCAAACCAGGGATGTATTGGTTTTTAATCTCATCTAAGTGCCTGTGAACGCCAAGTGACAGCTAAGGCTGCACAGTACATAAGTTAAGTCCTATGTCTGACCTTTCAGAGGGGCTGAGGAATCATGTCCTTAGGCATCTCTTCGGAGTCTGTCTTCCACAGCTTACGGACAGAATATTAATGGCTGCACTCTGGGCTGTGGACATCCTGATATCTGCAACATCAACACCAACTGCTCTCACTGTTATTTCATTTAACAAGACCACAGATAGGAAGTTTAATGCAGCGGGGGGAATGGTGGGGGGGGGGGGGGGGGGGGGGCAGGGAAGAGGAATGTGACACATCACAAGTAGGTGAGTGAGATAATGAAGCCCAGAGAGAAAGAGGAGGAAAGCCCCCTTAGCATGCAGGAGAGGAAGGGAAACAAAACGAAAGAAACCAGTGCATGGCAGAAAAGCTGCATGAAAGTGAAATAAAGACTAAAAGAAGTGGAGGGAAGAGTCAATCCATCAGAGAAGACTGACATCAATCATCATTCTCATCTCTGCACGTGTTTATTTACTCTTAGTGGCTGACAAGTGAGGTTTGTACTTCTCATCCATCTCCTACTTATGTATTTAGGTGTGATATAGCTGTGATACAGCACACTCCTCCACAGCCTGCCAGGAGATCTTGCAGAAGACTTCACAGGACATTCTGAGGACAATTTCATCTCATGAGTGACTCTCGATGCCTCAACCTCCTACTCCGGAGGGATGCTGTGCTATTTGCCTCTCTGCAACATTTAATATGGGCCTTAAAGGGGTTTTAAGCACTCCCATTAAAAACACCCATCTTTCTCAACAAAAAAAGAGTCTCGTTGCTCTTATTATAGAGTCCAATCTTGCCAAGATTCCTGTTAACTTCATGACAAAAAACACACTCATAAATGCATAAACCCAAGCTTTCAAAACTGTTTTTAACTGCATTTGTTGAAAAATTAAGCAAATTAAAAGGTTCAGAGACACAGGAAAATATTGTTGTAAGGTACTCAGTATTACGCCCTCCTCTTGCTTCTTCATCAACAACAAAAGTTCAATAAAGCCGTTATTTTGGGAAGCCACAGCTTTTTAACTTCCTATTAACATGAGAGAGATGATACAGATTTCCTCAGAAAATAAACGAGGCACAGGGCCCTTGCACGTCATTTAAAAAGAGATGCCACCATGTATCTTTTTCCGCCTCTGACTGCAGTTTCCAAATTGCTGTCCCAAAACATCTGTAACTTTCATGCATTCTCATCTTCCTCTACAATTACTTCTTATCACGTGGGGAGGTTTTGAACTTTCATAACAGCTATATTGAGTAAATCAGCTATAAACAGACATGCTATAGATACTCCAAGCCGATAGCTAATCGTGATTTTTAGTTTTTCAAGCGAATAGGACAACTTAAAATGGCAAACATTGCTCTATCTACCCATCCATAATTAGGAGTGACAATAGCAGATTATTACTCATTCACTCAGAGCATTTGTTTGGCCCTGAGAGAACTGGCTTTATTCCAAGAGCTGGCAAACATTGGTTAATATACATGTAAATGTTTTCTTTCTCTCAGAGCAGGCAATTTCACAAAATGAAATACCGAATTAAAGACGACCCTAGTTTTTCTGCTGATGCCTGTCTCGGATGCAGTGCTGCTGAAAGCCTTTGCAAGCTTTTCCACACCAAGTCAACAGGGAAAAAGCCACCTTTTCTTTTGAGAGTAAGACAATTTCACTGTGGAAACATGAAAGCTTTTATATAAATATTAATCATCAAAGTTGTCCTAGAGTTAAGTGGATGGAGACTGGCTTATATAAGGTTGCAGTAGTGACTTGGCAATAGTGAGATGTACTGAAATGGTTTTGCAAACACTGCTCCAAACAGGCTGTTCCTCAATACAAGAGCTGCGGTGCCAGAAGTAGATTCAGTGACCTCAGTGTTTAATCTGAGGACACAATAAAATAGCACTTCACTCCTAAGAGTGAAGAAGGGGCATTTTGTCCTTTGAATTTCTAGTGCAAATGTAAAGGAAAAGGAAAATGTTATTTTCCTCCAGAACTGCCACTAATTTGAACCGTGAGGAAGAGGGGAGACTAAGTAAATGGATAGAGGTTCAACACAGAGAGGTAAATACCCCAAGTATCTGGACAGAAAACCAAGCAGTGGCTTAACAGAACCTCTGACTAACCAGACCAGAACCTGAACATTCTAAATAAAAGCCAAGTGTCATGCACCCATACTCTTGAGCATGGGCTCTCCAAAAAACAAGAGAATCAACAAGCACATTCTGTGCATTGGTGGGCGAGGACAATACACACTACCGCCAGCAGAACTCTGAGAACCATCTTTTTCCTACAAAGGTCTAGAGATACCAGAATATACCTAGATCTACTTTCTCCTCCTGTGATACAGGTCATCAATCATTGCTTACCCCTCTGTCCAACAGAGAAGAGAGATATTTTTGGCCAATTAACTGAGCCTTGAATCTAGAACTACAACCACAAAGCAAATTTCTGAGAAGGGGAATGAAGGAGCATAGCCTTCTACCTACTGTACTGTACCATATATATCACCTCACTTTCCTTGAAGGGCACACTAAAGTTTCAATCAACTGGGGATGCTAGCAACAGGTCAAAATTGTTCATAAACCTGTAGACAGAAATGACACAATATTAATATATTTCAGAATAGCACATTTAGAATGAAATACAAAATAGGGTAGAAAGCACTGGCTAAGATCACAGTAACGATGGAACCCAAGAGCAAAAAGTGTACGCCGCTAAAAAAAAAAAAAAAAAAAAACAAAAAACCCCAGCTGCAGTCAAATACACCTCCTTCAAGCGAAAGGAAAGATGGAAGATGAACACTGATGGGAAGCAACAACTACCAACAGAAGACACCTTCAAAAGATACAAGACTATGTACATGTGGCAAGGGCTGATGAGAGTTCAGTTTCCATCTGGCAGCCCGTTCGAGTTGCTTCACAGGTTTCAGCCAGGTCCCTCCATGGACATGAGCATCTACAAATATGAAACAGGCAGCAGATCTGTATTTTAGGGAGACAAATACATCAAAGACTGCTGGCATTAGAATTGCTGTTCCTCACATTCTCCGTTTTAACAGGAAAATAATCTAGACTTCACAGGCTATTACATTAACTAAAGCTACTTTTGAAATCTTTTTCATATTTACTTTCCAGAATTACATGGATTTTTTTTTAACCTGCAGAAAATTACAGAGATGATTACCGCCAGAGCAAGCACACTGTCTACTACTTGACAATACTTTGCTTTGAACCTTGAACCTAATGCTGCACTTTTCAGTGCTGCTTTCACACAAAGCATGCTCTCCCTCCTCTTGTACGCTACTGCTTACATGACACTTTTAGATCTCACAAGGAAATGTGCTGAATGGAAGGGTGACAACAGAACAAGACAGTGCCAGGTTCAGCACTGAAGAGGATTTTAAAATTTATTACACTTCAATGCTCCAATGTTATACGTGGCTGAAATGAATACACATGCCTGGCAGAACTGCAAGAGAAGGTGCCTCTATAAAAGGCGACAGCACTATTACCAGATAAGCTACCAGTTAGACATCACCGATTACCACACTGGACAGAGATTTTAACTCATCTAGAGAGCAGACAGCTAATCGGATTTCTTAATGGGCTTCTCTCGGTTTCACTGGGGCTGATGCATACTGCATATGGGATTTGGAAAGAGATTTTTCCCCAAATAGCACACACCACTACTACAGCATTCTGTTATCATCTTGGCTTATGCTTATATAAAGTACCAGATGGAAAGCCAGAAGTTACATGAACAGTCACAAAGAGGTTAATCATTAAATTCAAGCTATGCCAGAGCAGCAACAAAGCTGACCTCTCGAATAAATTGAGCTTGGATAAAGGTAGCATTGATTTTCCTGAAGAGGTTTCATTACTTAACTCTAGATTTGTGATTTCTTTTGAGAGTATGAAGTTAAGAGTTAATCCAAATTTACTATTTCTGTTCTACCCAAACAGAAAACAGCCCGTTTAAAATGCAGAGAATACGAGAGACCTTCCTCCCTTTCATTGTTCTCTCCCCTCTGAGAGAAACCCAACTTCACAGGACTTCAAACCTCAGGGAAAAAAAATCCAAAACAAAACAACAAAACCAAAAACCTTAAAAAAAACCCAGCTCATCTTTATTCTACAAGCTTTTCTTCCAGCACTGAAAATCCAATGCATATTTTCTCCCAACTACTTTTATCTCTTTACTGTTCTTAACGCTTTCCTAGAAAGGAGTTTCTTTAGCACACAAGCGAAAAACTTGAATTTGATGAAGGGGCAGGCGCTGTTTGGAGCCTACTCAGTGAAAAGGCACAGGGTAAACATTTGGATATGTTACATGACCCCAAGTCTTTCTGCCATATTTTCTGCTTTCCAACTCTGATCTACCTGGTTTCATTTTTTAAATGTTACTTACATCAGAATCAACCAGCTATTCCAAGATACACCATTAAACAGAAGGGTTACTTCTTTACCTCCTTCAAGTATGATAAGGATCATCCATAAAAGCAAAGTGATCTCGGTTTCCAATTTCCCACAGGTATTCTACAATGTTAACCAAACCATAGCAATTACTCCTGTGACAAATGGGGCATCTTACGGAACTCGGGGCTGTCCTAACTTCCCGAAATCACTGTTTTGACTTACTCACACATCTAGGTAAGTCCCAGAGAAGGTCTAGGAAAAAGCGAGAAAGATCAGAGAGACTTAAGTTAGTCAGGAAAGAAAAGAAAAACAGGAAAAAACCAAACAACTAACTATCTTTTATGAGAAAAGGGATATAATTTCTTACTCTCCTATTTTGAAAGCCTTGCCTCTTTCACAGTTAAGCAAAGTCTCCCCAAAGAAGCCATCACTGATTGCATTAATTCGGAATTTTTATGTAAACAAGTGTTGGAATATGAAATGGAAAGTCAAAAAAGGATATTAAATCACAGGATGTATACATTCCAGAACCTCTTATGTATCTCTTCAGAGAGCAGGAACAAAAAAAAAAAAACCACCAAAAAAAAAGGATATGAAAAAGAAATAGAAGTAGACAAGAACGTGGAACCTGAAAGGCTTTTTGCTTAAGGTCCCTAATGTCTTAAGAATTTATTAAAAGATGATGTTAGAGCACCTGAATTTCAGAAAATTACTTCAGAGATGGCTCCTGTTGCAGCAGTTTCTGCTGGAATATTTTACTCTGGCTGTCAGCCAAATCTTTGCTATGCTGATGCCAAATAAATGATACCCAATTTCAACGACAGATGCTGTTGTGTTGACACATAATTGATACGTTTATATTCAGGGCTCCCTGGAATTCTGTAACAGCAACACTTTATTCACAAGAAATACAACTGACAGCAGAATTCAAAGGGACTAGCACAAATCTGATGCCGCTACTCTGCTGGTATTTGTGAGTCTGGAAGGAAGAGATCACAAACTATCCAGGGTGGCCAGGAACAGTGGAGACCACAAGTTTTCCAGGGCAATGGAAAATACGGAGAGATGGCCCAGCAGTAAAAGTCAACTAGCTCAGCCAGAAACCAGCTTGCTCAGAGAAACAGGAAACCTGAAAGTTTTCAACACAAGTTGCATATCCCTTTCCTGCAGAGCTTGTAACTGCGTAGGAGATGGAAGTCATAGAAACGCCACAGCACTGAAGTAACAGATATGTCCATAATCTCCTTCTCTCTTTGACTTCCTTGGTTTCCTAGGCAGGAAACAAATTAGCAACCTTTAAAAATATATTTAGCAAAGGTATGTTTCAAAGAAACATTATATACCCCCTCCTCGCATGTTCATTCTCCTGTGGATAACTTGAAATAAACTTTCATAAATAGTATTTATTTATTTTGAAAAGCAACTATATCCCTCCCCGAGCTTAACAAACCTTCAGCATCGACTGCAATTCTTACAGGGGGGAAAAAAAAAAGCAGATGACATTGTAATATATGCCTACAACCTAAATTTTCTTTATTTTTAGTAACACAGCATCATATTATTTTCACACAATGAATAAAAACATTCACAGAATGAAAATATTCAGAGAAAAATTCATACCCATTCATTTCACAAGAAAAACACAGCTACGACTAAAATTCAGCACAGAAGACAGCAGCAAATAAATGCCATAGAGCAAAGTTTTCAGTCGTTTATCCAGATACTGTATGTTGTTCAGCAAACATGCAATGTGGAATGAACTGCCATGATGCCTCTTCTTAATTAAAATGAAGTTAAGCTTAAAAATACTGTTGGAATGCATTATATGAGGATTATCAAATACATTTGATGCTTAGAGATGCAGAAGCACTGCTACCTGGAAGTCTTTTCAGCCCCTGGAAAACATATTTTGTTGACTATTTCTTAAACTGTATTTTAGAACACTGATCCCAGCCCAGAAAGCTTCTGCAGCATAATGTGTTTCTGTTGCTTGTGAGGCCTTATCTGGCTCTCAAATACTGCCTGTGCTTCTCTGCTAGTACCACAGGAAAGATTTCTTCCTCCAGTCACCTCTTTCCTTACGTTATATGAAAAAGGGGCTGAAAATACTGATGATAATTCTTCAGACTCTGCACACTGCAGCTCTTTCATTCTTCCTCTCCCGTGCTTCTAAGGGTTGCTAAGGCCAAAACTGTCAGAAGACCTCTCTTCACACTGAATTTCTCCTTCAGGAGTCCCCAGCACAGAGTATAAAGTTATACAGGGAAAAAAAATACGCATTTATCATCAAAGCTTGTACCTCTCAAACCCCCAAAATTGTCATTTAGTTCAGCAACATGGGATATGTAAAATATCCAGGATCACATCCTTGCAAAAGCATGAAGGGGTTGAAAAGGTCAAGGAAGTGCATTAAGAAAAGCTTTAGGGGCCAATGGGTTCTTTTCACTGTTGCGAAAGGCACTGGAAAACCAATCTTTGCCAAGAAAACACATCCAGATATTAAAAGTAAGAACCAAGTGCACAGGTACCTTCTTCCAAAAACCCCCCAATCAAACTAACAAAAAAAAAAAAAAAAAAACCAAAACCAAAAAAACCACACACCCCCCAAAACCCCACAGACATTTTTCAGTCACAAAGGACAGCTGAGACTAACCCCCCACCGGCAGTTGGGCATCTCGGAAGCATACACAGGGAAAGAGGAAGGGAACGTGAGATAACAGCTAAGCCAGCTGCCAGCAGCTTTGATTTACCAGAACCAGCCACGGGGCGTGACGGGGTGGTGCACCACAGGCAGACCCAATCTTCCTCACTCCTCTTCAGAGAAGGTCAGATGCAAACAAACCAGCTCCCGTTCAAAAGCTGCAGTGAGTGGTTAGACTGGTGCCTAAGCTGAAAAAGGCCAGTCTCTCAGCATTGCATTTTAAATTGAGCACAGCACTGAAACAACAAAGCTAGAAGGCTTACAGAGAAGACCCAACTCCTGCCTAATTGTTTGAGAGCGGGGGCAGAGATGCGTAGGTCAGTCCGCAAGGTATAGCTACACCCTACCTGTGTCAGGAGGGACATAATTAGTCCAGGAGGAGATCAACGTTAAGACATACAGACCACCTTGAATATTTCTGCTTGTTACTGAATTTGCGCCAAAGATTTATTCCTACAGGTTTCTTTGGGTGTTCAGAACTCCCCTCGCTCGCCCTTAGCACACGCTCAATTTAATAACTTTCTTTCTAAAAAACCCGTCATGTTCAATAATAATAACCCATCCTGTTATTAACAAAGGCCAGGATCTGAAAAGTCAAATGGATTCTCACTCCTACTTCTACTACTGGCCTCTGCATTTTTTCTGTTTGGACACAGACCAGAAAGGTCTCACTTTCTCCCACTCAGGAAGGCAGTGCTATAGCTGGAAGACATGGAACAAACAATAAAATGACTGTATACAAAGATTTCCGTTTCTCTTCCCCGATTTATAATGTCATTTAAAAAAAAAGCAAAAGCGTGTTTGTTGGAGATTACTATACAATGAGTTAGCACATGGTTAACACTAAATAAATGGTCAACAGAAAAAAGTCAGCTTCAACTTTTAGAAATGTAAAAGACTTAGAAATACTTCAAGCAATCAGATTCCAGAGCAAATCTTACTTTTACAGACGCTGTTTCCTATCCTGTTAAATATTTCTCTCACCACTGTGGGAAAGACTTAAACAATGGAGGGAAACTGGCTAAGGCTTGCTCTGCCAATTGAAATCATCTCAATTCAGCAGCAAGAACCAGCATCAAGACTTCTGAGTAACAGTATCAAACCCAAATATTTAGGCAAGAAGCTGATACGCACCCCTTTCCTCCACACTGAAGTCCTTCACCACAAGCAACTCCCAAGTCTCCATGCCTTCAAATACACTCCACGGATTATAAAACTACAAGCCACTCCCTTAAAGTTATCAATTCAATAAACTTGAGTTTTTCTGATGCTATGCAGCATCACCACCTAAACCCCTCAAGCCACTTAAGACAGACACTTATCCTTCAGTTTCTGTCCTAACCTATGCTAGAGTTTAACTGTATGCTCTCCCATCCAGGCTGCACCGTGATGGTGGTGGGGTGGGTTGATGGTGAGACCTGGCACAGTTAAGTATACTGGTTTCTAAGCAGACCTAAGTTTCCAAACCCAAACAACTACAGGTGAATTCCCTGAGCTTTTTTGTGGCACAGCTACAGGCTCAGAGCCGTATTTTATACTGGCACCAGTAAGGTCTCATAAAAGGCTCTGGGATTTTGATTCTTACTTGCATCCTGACAGCCATGTATTAAGCTATGTTTCAAGGTGCACTTTTGTAACTAAAAGCTGTATCCTGCAGCTTCACCTGAACAATTCCTTATTTTTGTTATCCTTCTAGCTGGGTGTCAAAGTCAAGCACAAGATCTTTCGTGATGCAACGATGCTACATTAAGTGGAAGATGCTATTGACATCTAACTACCAGTAAGCAGCCACGCTAGGAACAAACATTTTAGAGGCAAAGCACTTCAGTGAGTTTTAAGAACAGATTTATACAGCGCACCTCCTCTCCAGACCTGATACTAAGCACTGTACCACGGTCAGAGAACTCCTTTCCAAACACACAAAGCCAAGGTGTCAAACAAAACCAAACTGACACTGGGCGAAAAAGGAGCGAGACCAATTTATAAACAGAAAGCAGTCTGAGAAGGAGACGGATAGATATACACCCTGAGGTTTGGTGCATCCAAATCATGATTTTCCATACCTTTAGCATGATACAAAGCCCAAAATCAACATGGCCTGAACACAAGGGTTTTATATTTAGCAATTAATAAGGGTGAAGGAGCTTTATTAAAGACCCTTACCAAAGAGCCTGTCTGAAGGCAGATAGTACTTCGAGCATGAAAGCCCCCCCTAGCCACCGGCTCAGATTAAATTTTTTTTCCCAGTTTACCATCACGCAGCCATGGCTCTTCAACTTTAACCATAGTATATCTTTACTCTTAATAAATTTTTTTAGAGCTGCCTATGGCCCCAAAAAATAAAAAATATCACAGTTACGCAAGTGCCTGTAAACAAAAGTACCAAGGCAAATACACAGTCCCAGTCAAAATGGATTGGGTTTGTTACTGCCAGAGTCTAAAGGGTGCCCACATAAGTAAATACAAGGCCACACCATCCTGCACTCCCCCCAGCCCACCAGCTCATTTCAGCCTGGAGAAGTCATTTGTGCCTGCAGCAGGGCAGGCCACATTTCTGCTCTTCATGTGACAAAGAAACAAACACATTGGTTTAGGCAGAAGCAGCTTTTGCACCAATGCTGCTCTTTATTTTCCACTCTTTTTGTGAAATACAGAGACAATTTCTGAGCAAAGCCTTTGGGGAAAGAGCTTTACTCAAAATCACTAGTCCTCTGTCTAGCACAATAAGAGGAGAGAATGCAAATTAGTTTCAATAAAAGCAGCTGGCAATCAATAAGAAAGGGCTGGTCTCCAAGAGTAAAACTGGTTCCTCTAAGGATAAGAGTTAAAAGGGGAAAAATATAAGAAGATGAATAAAGGAAGAACAAATGTAAACAACATGGGGGGTGCACAGAAGGAAAAAAAAATCTAACGATGCAATTAAAAAAAAATAAATCAGACAAACTGACAAAGAACAGCTGGGGGTAAAAAGGAAAGAAAAAGACAGATAACTACAGTGCAAAGAAAAGGATCATTAGAAAAAGTCCAATGGAAAACACGTGTGATCCAAACAAGATAAAATAAAAATCATGAAAGGGAGCAGACGAGTCGCTGGCTGGCACTAAGGCTCAAGGCACCAGTCACGAGTTCACGTTCTACCCTGGTTCGCAGGCATTGGTAAGCCTGATCATGAGTTTCAGCATTCCTGCTACCGCACATCTGGCCACTTCGCAAAACCTTGCGCACTCGTCTCCTCTGACCTTCTGCCATAACGCAGAAAGCCAATACCCACCTCAGTGGGCCAGAACCCACCCACCCACCCTGCATGCCGTCAGGCTCCTTTTCCAAGTCCCTTCACCTCAGGAAGTCCACAGGCACCTGCAGAGGACTGAGATAAGCTCAGCATTGTTGTTATCACCTGTCTGAAGAAAAAGAATTCCTCAGGATTGGCACTTTCACTGAGTCTCCCTATCGTTGTGTCTAATTTTTATAAGCCAGTTAGAGAGAGAATACATTATGGTTGCAGAAGAACCCTTCCCTTGCAGCTGTTACAGACAGCACTTGACACAAAGGGGAAAATACAAGTATTTTGGCACTGTTAGAAACCTCCGCTCAAGAGAAACCTAAAAATCAAGTGTCTCGCATACTGCGAGTCAGTGTTAGAGATCATTTGCCCTCCATCTTCCAGCCACAAACCCAGCTCCGGTTTCTGGTTTTATCAACATCCTCCACTAAACGCTTGGTTAACGTGGAACTCAGGTCCCTACCTTGCACATGTCTTTAACATCGTGTATTAGCAAACAGGAAGGCAAGCAGTTACTTTGCTCAGCAGCTTTTCAGCCCCAAAGAATCTCACCAGCAAACTACACAACATAACTCATTTGATCCCAAGAACGTAGCCCCCATGTTTAATAAAGTAGCTGCTTAATTAGCATACCTTAATTATACAAGGTGGAAAGTGGTGTTTTCTACACTCACAGGAAACTGCAGGGGCAAGTCCCATCACTGCACACCATTTATTTAGATTAAGTTTCGACCAGCATACTGATGGACTAGATGGAGAAGTCTCTGCCAAGTTGCTAATACACTTCAAATTATGCTTATACTTTCAGAACTTTAATACAGAATAATTCAATTGGGGTACACCTGAAGCCATGAAAAGCCAAAATCAGGACTCAATAGTCTTGATGACTATTAAGCAGGTATTCTTTATTCAGCGCTGGACGCACAGGGGATCGCTCCTCCTAATGTGCGTGCCGCACAGGGTTAGTTGCATAGTTTATATACAAGTTTTACATACATATGACAATGAGTTCCCAAAATTCATTTATATATTCCCCTCCCAATCACGCATGCTCAGTGATTTGAGTCAGTGGTCTTTGGGGGTCCCCAGTGGTCATTGTGGAGGGGCTTCTCAATGGTTGTTTTCCATTCCTCTGGGCCTTTCTTCCATGGATGGTCATAAGTTGACTCACTGAGTGGCAAGGCCGGGTCCTTCTGCGCTTATCTTGGGGGTCCAGGTTTTATCTTAGTGTCTGCTGACCTCTTCAGAGTGACTTGAGGAACCCACTCAGAATCTATTAATCCTGTTACAAAGAGATACCATCTTGAAAGCTCCCAGACAGGTTGGTATCTCCCACTGTGAGCTACATCCTACAGCTATCAGCTACAAGCCACAGACCGAACTTTCTTCCTCAAGGATGTTCTGCTTACTCAGGGCTCTTATCATATTCTAGCTACAGCTGGCTTCACAAAGGTCTTTTTGTTAACCCTTTAGCATCCCTTCACACCCTACGCTTCGAGAAATTCTACAGGACTTCTAATGACAAAAGTGGTCAGAAATTTCTAGTCACACTGCCATCTAAAAGCACAGAGCTCGCATTTTAAACCAAGAAAGAAGTGAATAACTTCTTTGCAAATGGCGTAAAAGAAATCAAATGAAGCAGGATGGAGAAGACAAAAAAAACCTTGGAACTAAACTAGTGGTAGGGCAAAAGACAACAAAGAGAATATCATTGCACATTCTCATCCCCTCAAGAGACACGTGTGCCTAAAGGGCTCACAGATATCTGATCTCTGGCTGTTTGCCACATTCGACATACAAAGCCGGCTTCCTCTATTGCTACAGCAATTATTTTAGAGTTTGTCTTAACAAGTAAAAATTTCTCAAAAAAAAAAGTGGGGGGAGGAGGCCTGCACTGTTGCAGAGTTTTACGTTTACAACCTCTGCCACCACTGCTAAGACAATTACAGCATTTTAACAGCACATTTCCCTAAGGTAGCAAGCAGCTAAGACCTTTATATACTGAAAGAGATGCCCTTCCACATTAGCATGGCCTATTAGCCACAAACAGGATTAAGAGCTCAGCAAATCCTCACAGAGCCCGCATCTGTCAACATAACTCTTTCCCATAATGGGCAGAAAGGAAGGTAACTTCTCAGCTTTACAGAGCACTTACTGGAAAGCTGATACTGCAATAATTAAAAAAAAAGAAAACCAACCCCCAAACCAAGGAGGGAGCAACACAGAACAACACAATCGTAGAGACTCCTCAGGATCTCTTACCTTGTGAAAAAAATGCCACCTGGTTACAGAAGTTGTGGTCTCACAGAGCAGCCCTGCCACTGCTCTGGTGGCCCTGGTACAGCAGTCAGCTTCAGGGGATCTCCAGAGAAGACAACAGCCAAGATCTCTTTGCAGGACATTTCTCCAAGCACACTACAATTTCCAAAATCAGTCAAATAGAGAAATCCAGACTGGGACGCAACACAAATTGCTGTTGGACATCATGGACATCAATCCACCCATAGATGCTTCTTGCAGCGCACGGTGGAGAGACTAATATGGAGACAGAGATCATTTTATTCTGGAGCACCTGGACCAAAGTAGTTCCATCAAGAGGTGCCAGATCCATTCTCGAAGGGCTCATATGGCTTCAGGAATAGCTGGGGCACAGCTGTAACAGTAAATGCAAAACCTAGCCCAATTCAGCAGAGAGAATTAGCGTTCAGTTCTCTCAACCCCCAATACCACTGTAAAAGACCAATGCATTTCTCTCTGGGGACAGTCCCCACAGCAGCAGTGCTACCTGCTGAACCAGGGCAGGCCTCCCGTGACTCTTCATGGAGAAATTCTTTCAGCTGCTCTACAGCACCATCGGGACAAGCCTTGTTGGGACTCAGAGTAACAGGCAAGGGAGAAAGAGGACAGAGGAAAATTTGTAACAAAAACGAACAAGGAAACTGAATTACATTACACATTAAGTGCCATGGCCAAAAGATTTAGTGTATAGGCTATCTACCATCCCATAAGCCAGCTCATATCACCTAATCAGCAGGTATATCTTCATATATATATATGCAAAAGCATTTCACTGTCTATTTAATCCATGGAAAAACACAATTAGATTTAAAAAATAAACAAACCAAGATTATTTTGCTAGCCCATGGATACAGCAGCGATCAGCGAGGAAACAGTCCACTCTCTCACTGTTACTGTAGACACCTCCAAACAAGCAGCAACGAACCAGCGGTCAGCTAGGGACCATGACTGAGGGTTGTCACCTCACACAGGGCCATTTCCACGCTAGTCTGATGCTCTGGGGTAGCTTCAAAGCTCAAGTGGTGTTCCACAGACAGGAGGTGTGGGCATGCGGCCACCGCTAAGTATCTTACGTCTCACAGAAAGCAGTCCCATCGGTCTGTGAACACCAATCCCGTCCCAAAAGGGTGTTAGGCATGCTAAGGACTCCCTAGAAGGAGGACTTTCCAATGTCTACCCTGGCAGTGTCTGAAGATGTCCGGCTCTTGTCTGTATCTCTGTACGTCTGCCAGTGCTGTCCATGCTCTTCTGTATCACCCTGCATTTGTGGCCAACAGCTCTGCCAAAACCCTCTCTCGAGGAGCAGAATAAGAAACCTGTGCAAGTCCACGCTGGAAAAAGCGCTGAAGAAAGATATTTCCTAGAGTTTCCCACGTGATAAGGTGTATTTGACAGCTGCACCCAAAATTCCTCTTGGTAGATGTCCCCTCTCAGTTTCCCACAAAGCACAAGGGAAACCAGCAACTAAAATTGCTGCGACAAGGAGCAGTTCATTTATCTGACAAAGATCAGTGAAATTTCTACCTACAAAGGTTGACAACAGTCTAAAATCAGCTTTCTTCTTAACTTCAGTCTAGCAGGTCTGTATGTTATAAATAGGCCACTAAAAGGCAGTTAAGAGAGAGAGGGAGAGCAAAAAGTTATTAAAAATGTACTAATGAGAAACTCGTTTCACTTTTTTTTAACAGGGCATCAGGGAATTCCTACAGGACTTTTGGTTCATTTAAAGGAGGAAATTTTTAACAAAGCTAAAAATAACTGACAATCACATTTTCAAAATTGAGAGAAACATGGAAACCCCAGGAGGTCTCAGCCCCGGGTGGTAGCACACAGACCGATAAAAAAGCTTATACAAATTTCAGGCAGGATCAGGATGCCGGAATGGAAATCTCTGTGACACGAGAACATTTATTTCCTCTACTGCTTTAAAAGAAGGTTTGAACCATAACCGGTTTAGAAACATAACAGAAAAGAAATTAATTTTCTTTTTTTTAGGCAACGAACAATAAGGAAAACCAAAAAGCTACGAACCGAACTCACGTCAGCACATGGCAGGGACAAAACATGCACGGTGCTTAAAAAAAGAGATAGACAAGAGCCACATTTTTACATTCAGAACGGATTATCTTGCATTTTTTTTCCTGGGTCACCTTTTAATGCTTTCCCGAGGTTGTTTTTTTTTTTTTTTCAATAGGCTGCTTAAACACAGGTCTCGGTCGCTTCTCAGCACAATTGTATTCGCGACCGGGGAACCGAAATTAAGAAGGGGGGGGGAGCAAAAGCACAAAACCTGAAAGTCTTCCGCCAGTCTTTTTAAGAGTTATTTTCCTCCTCAACCTCTCAGCAGTGCTTCTCGGGGGCTGCGGTTCGGCCCCGGCGGCCCCCCTCCCGCTCCGCCAGGCCGGCGGCACACCTGAGCTCCCCCGCCCGGGCCGCCCCCGGGCCTCCCTCCTCCGCGGCGGGAGCTCCGCCCGGGGCAGTTTCGCCTCATGGGCTCGGAGCCAGCCGCCAGCCGGGCCGCCCCGCGGAGAGACGCGCCCCCCCCCCCCTCTTCGCCACACACGCCGAGGCGCCGGCTCTCCCCCGCCCGCCGCCCCGCGCTCGCCCGCCGGCTCTCCCCCGCGGCACCCGGCCCGCACGCCGGCTTCTAAAACTTTCCGGTTTCAAACCCCGGCGCCCCGGCCGCCGGACCCCGGGCCGCTCCCGCTGCCGCGGGAAGGAGCGCTCGGAGCCAAAGTCCGCAGGAAGTTGGCCCGCCCGGGAGCCGAGCCCGCTGCTCCCCCGGGCATACCGCGGGCTGGACCCGCGCCCCCTCGGCGCTCCCCACCGCGCCCCGCTCGGCGCTGCCGCCCGCACCCGCCGGCCTCCCCCGGGACAGCGGGCGGGAGCGGGCCGCCGCGCGCCCTTACTTGGAGTTGCGCTCCGCCGAGGGACGGGAGGGGACGGGCAGCGGCGGGAGAGGGGCAGAGCCCGAGCCCGAGCCGGCCGCCGGCAACTTCCCCGCTCCGCCGCACGTGGGGCGAGGCGCGGGCTGGCTTCCCTCGCCGCTCGGCGCAGAGGACGTGGCAGCTCCCTCCCCGGCCGCGCCGCGCCGAGCCCAGCCGAGCCGGAGGCTCCTCCCGGCCCCGCTCTGGCGGAACGCGGGGCGCCCTCTGCCGCACGCCGAGGGACCCGCTGCCCCCGAGCCTCGCCCCGGTCCCCCTCAGCCGCGGCTGCGCTGCCGCCGCCGTGGGGACGCGGCCGCCCCCTCCCGTGGCGGCGCGGGGGGCAGCTCAGCCGCAGGGCGGGAAGCTGAG